>OX376704.1:8364649-8964649 GCA_947389935.1 Agrilus cyanescens
ATAAAAAAGTACACAAGTTACATTAAAAAAATGAATTGCCGAGCACAATGGCGACAATAATTTAGAAAAAAGAGCAAAACGTGGCTGGAGGCCCTAAATTAATGAATTATCAAAAACATGGTAAAATTAAGTAATTAAAGGTGGCTGAAAGCCCAAAAGCAAAAATCTTAAAACGTGTAATCGCAATTGAAAAGGCAAGCAACAAAATTTAAATTAAAAATAGGTTACGAGTACTCAACCTGACAAAAATATTACCAGGAGGAGGCACCTTTAAAACATTTACAGCCAAAATGGCCAAAAATGAAAGCGAAAACGGATCAAAACTTAATCACTTTTAAAAGACACTAAGTACCACGCCCGTCAAGGACGAGGATCAGGAAGGCAGTTATCGTCCAGTCCTAACTCAAACGCCAACTCTCCAAGTCCTGCAAAGAGGAGAGAAAATTGCGCAGGACAATTTATAATCAAAGATCAAGTGTAAACGATCGAAGAGAACAATGGGAGAGCTTCATATATACGAGGTACGACAATTAAATAACTGTATTTTTGGCATAAATTCGTATATTTCGAAAAATACAACAAATTAGGCGTTCATGCCTTCATAATAATCGCCTCCAAGAGCAACGCAGTTGCGCCAACGCTCCTCCCACTTGTAAAAATACCCGCGAAAATCTTGTAAACTGAAGTTGTGCAAGGTTCGCGTCGTTGCTCTTTGGATATGCTGTACGCCTTCAAAATGATGACTCTTGAGGCTAGTTTTCATGCGAGGAAACAGAAAAAAGTCCGCTGGAGCTAGATCAGGGCTGTAGGGCGGGTGGGGTAATACTGGGATATTGTTTTGGACCAAAAATTCGTTCACTGCAAGAGACGAATGCGCGGGCGCATTGTCGTGATGCAAGAGCCATCCATCTCGTGCCAATTGTGGACGAATTCGGGCCACTCGTGCTCTCAAACGCTTCAAAACAGTTATGTAGAACTGTGCATTTACTATTTGCTGTGGTGGCACAAACTCCTTGTGAACGATACCATGGACATCGAAGAAACAAATTAACATGGACTTGATTCTCGACCGAGACATGCGAGCCTTCTTTGGCCGTTCTTCACCAAATTCGATCCACTGGCGACTCTGCGTGTTTCAGGGTCGTACTGGAAGACCCAAAATTAATCTCCAGTCGCCATCCGCTCCATCCCAATCCCGTCCTTCCGTTTCAATTCGCTCCAAAAAGTCCGTGCACATGTTGTCGACGTGAACTACAAATTTTGCTTCAGTCGCACTCGCACCCAGTCCCAACTACTGATCAGATCACATTGAAATTTGAGATGTACGTAAAAGAAGCATGCCCCCTGCCCCCCTATGACACCTGCAGCGCTACTGTTAACCAGTGGCGTGCTATCACCAGATTACGGTTATTTAATTGCCGTACCTCGTACGACCACTAAACTGAACCGAGCAATAAGTGAAATTCGGGGTTAGGCGTAACATATTTTCTCGAAGCCCAGAAACAAAGAACGTTACAATACCTATGTGTAAAACAAAAATGATGCACTAATAAGTTCCAATTCCTAGCAACCCAAAGAGTCGAACCGTTACTTAATTAAACATTCTGAGTTTATCGATTTTGAATAAATAAGGATTCGGGTACTGTGGAGGGGAGGGGAGGGAGTTTGATAACTTGTTCCCAATTAATAAAGAACTGTTATCTATATTTTTCTCGAATTTAAATTAAATTGGTTGCTAAGATTGTATGCGTGTATATATTTAATTGTTAAAACTAAATAGCGTAAGCTTTATTCGCCCTTATGAGCACTATTTACGTAATATTTGTTGCAAATATTCAATAATATTTGGTATCGCTTATGTTCATCGGTTTACCTATCAACAAATAGTAAAGATGAAAATCTCGTCAACGATGACGAGTTTACTCGCTACAATTCTTCAATGTGAGTTGGGCTTATTGATCTACATGATAACCTATCAAATATCGAATTCAATTTCACTCCCGAAAAACAAAATGATTTAGTATTTCAGTAAATCAGTACAAGGCTGTTTTTATTTCGAAAATTTATTCAAATTCCGTCGTGATTTTTATCACATTTATGTAAGTTTGTACCCCATTCGCGTCACATTGTATCTATTATTTTTTCATTTTCATTTCATTATGAGTTTTTTCTTTGCTTCAGGGGATTATGATTGGCACGTTTTTTTTTTTAAGTTCTAGTAGAGAACAAAAGAAATTAGGAACATTTTCACTCCAGATGATTACCGAACAGTGGTTAACACTACCTGGGACATGTAGAGGCAGTAAAAGCCGAGAAGCCGATGTAACTACTTACTAGTGCTAATTTTCTTTTTAATTTTTGTTAATTTTGTGTTAATTGAAACTAGGAATTTCTTATAAAATGGTTTCACGGTTAGTTAAAAATAGTTTTCCTATGTATTTAGAAAAATGTGTTGATTTTAGAAAAAAGTTTAGATAAAGTTCTTATAGACTTACTCCCTGACCAGGTAACATATGTCAAAGGAATTCATCAATGGACTGTATTAAGTTATCTTGATTTACTTGGTTGCACTATTGCACAATGTTTCACAAAAGGCTAGGTATATGCGAACCTATGTCCGCTTACTACGTCAATCGAGCTCTCAATGTTCAATGATGCCCATGCATTGTACCACTGCTCCAGTTCGGAGCTTTTTGGAAAAAACGATGGGACAGGCGAGAAAAGGGAACTGCACTAAGCAGCGAGGAAAGGCAAAAAATGAGGAAAAACCAATAGAACAAATCTCCCCACAATCAGTAAAAAAAAAAGAAGAAATAAAATGAATATCGAACATTCAGCCGACCAAAATGTAACGGAAATGTACATTTTCCATAAAAAAAAAGCATTTAAAATGATTACAAAATAACAACGAGGAACTGAACTAAAGTATACTGTAGTCAGAATTACTGACTAGGAAGCAAACAAAGCTTAACCAATGGTCGTTGAAAAACACCATTAATCGTACAACCCCATCACGGCCAGGGAAAAGTTGGGTAACTCGTCCCAGCTGCCAACGAAGTGGTGGCAAATTTTCAACTTTAATTAAAACTAATGAACCAAGAGGCAAATCGCCCGCGGGCTTAAACCATTTCTGACGCTGTTGCAGATATTCAAGGGACCATCGTTTCCATAAACTTTGGAACATATTTTGAACCAGTTGCCATCGATTTAGGCGATTCAATTGAATATGTGATAAATCTGGGTCCGGAAGCACCGTAGAGGGGCATCCCAAAAGAAAATGGCTAGGAGTTAGCGCTGCGGGATCGTTGGGATCCGAACTAATACTACAAAGAGGCCTGGAATTAAGCATGGCCTCTATCTAGGTAAGTAGAGTATAAAACTCTTCGAAAGTCAGGACTTGCTTGCCCATGACTCTTACTAGATGGGACTTAACCGATTTTATTCCGGCTTCCCACAGCCCGCCAAAATGGGGCGCGGACGGAGGGTTGAAGGACCACTCCAACCTCTCGTTCTGACAAGCATCCTTGAAAAGTCGCACCAAAACCTTATTTGCGCCCACGAAGTTGGTACCGCAATCACTAAAAAAACGACCACAAGGGCGCCGACGCGCCAGGAATCGACGCAGAGCGGCCAGAAAAGCTTCCGAAATCAAATCAGAAACCAACTCAAGGTGGACAGCCTTCGTGGTGTGGTTTGAGGTGTCGGACCGGTCGTCCATATCTTCCATAGTATCCGAAGCTAGTGTCTCGGGCAGACCACACGCCGTTTATCCATAAAACTGACATATCTCACAACCGATCCTGCTATAATTGGGTAAAGGCTGGGACCTCAGTAGAGATGTGTGGTAGAGGTTTACGAAAGTGGCTTCGACCATCACCTATCCGGCATGAGTGCTGAGGGAGAGTTTGTCTGCCGGGTAAGCGGGTGGTCAGCCGTTTGCGGTATCATGATGGAATGCGGCTAGCATTAGTATCAGAAGCGAGTACATGGTGGACTGGCACGGGGGCTGATGTACTAGTCACCTTTGGCCGCATTCCGGAGTCCCTCCGATGGGATTGCAGCCATTTGAGGTCTCTCACCGAGCGCATATTTCATATCATAGTATCCGAGGCTAGTTCCACGGACAGACCACACGCCGTTTACCCATAAAACCAAGATATGTAGTAACCGTTCCCACTTTAAGTGGATTAAGACCGGGACCTCAGTAGAGAGGTGTGGTAGATCGGGAATTGCTTGGAGCTGAAGACAGAGGGTAGAGGTGGTGTTGGGAGTGGGAGTGTGGGGTAGGTGGTGGAGTGGTGCTGAGGTTTGGGGACGGGTTGAGGGTGTGAGATAAACTTCAAGAACAGGATAAAAATTGGAGTTGCTCCGTAGATGGAGGTGTTAAGCGAGAAGTGGTATGGATTGGGGTTGGTATAAATGTGGTGCAGATATTGGGGTGGGGTAAACGTTAAGAATAAGAAGCTATAGCTATAGCTCTCTGAAGATGACTGAATAAGTCGAAACGATCGTTAGAGTTCTTCTAATAAAAAGTGTAAAACTCCAATTGTTTTCTTTACATATATGTTATTATTAACTTAAAATTGTGTATCTGCGCCTTCTGGATGAAGGGTTGAACGGTGATATTAAGTAATAAATAATTAAAAGTGTTTGAAAGTGAAATTAAAAGAACTTTGAACATAATTTGTGTGGAAGCTGAAGCTGTGTATTCATAACTAACTGTCAAACATCAAACTACAAGTGGATCATTGATTTTACCAGCATCTAGAGGTTGATTTACCATTCACCAAGGAATACACATTGAACCAATTACGGAGGATACTTTGAAAAATAATAAAACTTGGCTTCGTCAAAGTGAGTTTTATTTTTAAATTGATTTGTAAATATTGTATTTGTTACTTTGTTAATTTAAAAAAAAAAACTTAAATTTAATAAGAGATTTAGCTAGATAGGGTGTTTGTAGGGTATTTTTAATTTTAATAGTTTTCCTAAAAGGTATTTAACATTGTATCATTCTTATAAATTTAAGATTTTCATGTTCAAATTTTGTATCAATATTCTTCAAACCAATTTACTATTCAATATAATTTTTAATTTGTTCAAATTTAATACTTCTTTTATTTCTCATTTGATATTTACTTATGTGAATATCTGGCGCCCAACTTTAATTCATATTTTTAAAAAGGTGTGTGAAATAATATATTATTTTAAATTCAATAAATTGATTCATTTACTTTACATTCATACATTAACATTACATTCTCTCCTTCATACATTCCAATGCTCACACTCAGAAATCATATTAATATATTCTTGATGAGCATGACGAACGCTACATTTTTTTGTAGTCTTTCAACTAACATTTCTTTCAAACCTATACCTTCTGATTCCATTCGTGTAATTTTTCCTGATCTTAACAAGTACTCTAACCAATTTTTTATTTAATTATTCTATCTGTTTATAAATTTAAATGCATATACCTTCTTATTCATCACACCTGATGAAGACACTGTGTGTCGAAACAATTGTAGTGTGTTACAATATACTGTTTTGTGAAAGTTTAAAACTGTGTTTTTTCTTTCTATTATGCATAGACCTTCTTCTAATAAATGAATTACATATCTGGCTATGGTAATTTCCGCTGGTTGCTTCGTATTATAATAATAGAATATTTGTACCTTTGGCAACTATCACAACGCCATACAAAATCTTAACAACCTTTGGAACACTTGGCCAAAAGTAACATTTTTTAATGTCATTGTACATTTTGGAAATACCTATATGACCACCGCACCGATAGGTAATATATGAAAATCGTTAAGAATTATCTGTTGCAATTCCTTCCCTTCAATAAATTGTACGTCTGTAATTACACTAAATGTAAATTAAACATTAAATTTTCTAAATTCATTAGCGAACTGTAAAAAATTTCTCAACAACGACATATCGTCTATATTTTTTATTAGAACTAGTTCTGCTATATTATTCTTTTTTAATATTGCTTTTAGGTTCCTCAATGACGCACGTAGTGCAGACATTGCTCGAAAGTCCATTTTATTAACAAATATATTTTTATCGTCATTTCGATAAATGACACCTTTCGTTTACAGCGCTGTAATTGCTTGAATAATGGATTGTTGTACGTATGTGTGTTGCTTCGACTAGATTTCGTTTCAAACGCGTTATCAGAGCGTCGTCAGTGCATTCGAAGTACGCCGTGAGCATAGGTTCTTATTTAAGGTTATTTCATTAAATACGTCAGCATGTATTAAACGTAATTCCACTGCTTCTACCGAACGCTTCACTACCTCAACGATCCTTGGGCGATCAATCCGATCTCGCAATAGATCCCAATCCGTTTTGGGATTTTTTTCCGATTTTAACCTATTTTGAGGTCTTCTTACTACGAATACTGCTTATTGTAAACTTTTCAGTTCTGCTGAACTCAATCTAATTTTTGATAAAGACTCTGCAACTACATTATTCTTTCCTTTAACACAATTAACCTTGAAATCGTATTCCTCCAATATAAGTCTAAATTTAATTAGTCTGCTTGAAGGATTGAACATACCAAAAAGATAAACAACGTCTAAAATATTTGACCGCCCAAACAATATCCGGTAATTCTTTTTTAATAGTACAATAATTTCTGTCTACCTTACTTAAAGATTCAATAGCAAAGCTTCAGGTTTATCGTTACTATTAGCTAGTACAGCTCCTGATTCATGACCGCGGCCATTTTCTAAATCAACTGATTATTTACCGAAATATTTAGGTATTGTAAAGTAGGCGGATTTATAAGTGAATTTTTGAATGTCTGAAACGCCTTTTCACATTCTTCTGCCCAAGCGAAACGAACCTTTTTCCAGATTAAACTATTCAACGGATCAGCAATTTTAGTGAAATTTGGAAAATTTACGAAACCTACAATACGTTTAACTTCAGTTGCACCTTTAAAAACTGGATATTGTTGAACTGATACATTTTTTTCAATTCAAGATTGAGATGTAACATGACCAATATGTGATACTTGTTTTTGTAAAAACAGCATTTGCATAGTAGGATTTAATTTTAAATTTACCGTTCTCAACCGTTGCATTACTTTTATTAAATATCGATTATCATTTCCTAATCTATTACAAAAAAAAATTAAAACGTCAATATAAACAAAACAACCTTCATATTTCAATCCACACATGTTGTTATTCTATAGAGGTATAGAGAATGTGTTTGGATTTATTTTTGATCCCATTGATAGCCTGTTCATTTGAAATTATCATGGGGTTTTGGTGATTCTGTGCGAAATTCCTCTAGAACTTCGAAATTTAGACGACTTTTTTGTGTAAATGAAAGACCTGTAAGGAGGAGCCGGTTGCCGAAACTTCCTCCTCTAATGCTCTACTGATAGAATATTTTTACCTAGAATAGTTTCTGGCTTTAATTATGGTTTATATCATAAGACCATTTAAAAAAAACATTGATCGCTAGTTTTTCGTTAGCTTTTCGTAAAATGTCTGTTGCCCTTTTATTCCCGTCTAATTGAGCTACAGACAAATCAAACATCCGTTCTTCTATCGTTTTTTCGAATTGTTTAATAAATTTGGAATTTTCTCTTGTTTGGTGCAAATTTACTGACAGAGCTGCTGCTGACATTTTTGATAATAGATGGTTCTAACTAAATACGCACTAAATTTGTATGATTCATTGAGTCCTAATTTCGCATTAGGCATTAATTTTTAATGCATACGCTGTTAACTGTTTTCTTTCATATTCTTCTTAAAGTCCGTCATATAGCTCAACGGCATCCATCAGCTGATTTACAGAACTGTTCGAACTGTCCATGGACGGTCACGAGGCCGCTGCCGTTTTTAATCAAATTTTTTGCCCATATTTGATTGTGTAGAACCTTTTCAAAAATATCGTTACAACCCGACTCACTTTCTACTAACCTAACATGTTCTTGTTGTTTTTGGAATTTCTCTGGATTCATCTATTAGTTTATAACTCGATACAACATAACTTTTCACTTGCCTCACAGTATATGGCTCGTTGTTCGCACCATTAAATTAAAACCCCTTACATCTTCATACAAATCCTTAAATGATTCTATTTTACTCATTAGAACTATGTACCTATTACTTACTTAAGTTTTTATTATCTAGGTCTATGTGTTTATCGTCCTTCACCATCACTTTTAAACTACACCAACTCATTAACCTGAACGGCTCTTCTTGCTTCCTTTTTTATCTTTCCCTCTAGCGTCCTTTTGCACCTAAAGATTAGCACTCCTAGAAACAGCGTCAGTATTACGGACGGTGTCACAATTCCAACTACCTCCAAGATGGAACATCCTCTTTTTTTGGGCTACATCGTTGGTCAGTCCTCCGCTATTCCCTCCATGAGAACTATGTCTTATTTTAAATGTAGTTCGAGCGCAATACAGTATCGTCAGTACATATGTATACTATTGTAAACAAATTCAAGCCCATGACAAGAATACTATAAAATTGTTGTCTACGGCGATCGTGCAACATCGTGCTGAGTTGATATATTTACGTTTACGAATATTATAAACGTATTTTGAAGGTTAGGTTAGCTTAGGTTAGGTCATACATCACTGTATACTCAATATGAGTAATCTTGGAAATAGCAAAGTTATGAATGGATGGATGAAATTATCGTCCTTTAAGCTAGAACAACTGTAAGCATTGCAAGAATTTTGAAAAAAGTCAATGATGCAACGAGTAAGAGAAAAACCGCATTTACGGGAGAAGTTCCACATAAAAGGGAACGAAAGTGTCCAGTCACAAATGTTGAAAATTAAGATTTTGAAGTGGAGTGGTGTACTTTCGGCAACAAAATCGTCCCATTGTTTATTCGGACGAATCCCATATACACATTCAATAAAAGGCACTATATTTGAATTTCATAATTTATTGCGGGTACATCAGAAAGTTTCGTGACAAATTGATTGTTGATTTTTCCATCTGGTACGAAAAGCGGAGACTATCATGATGACATGAACAGTAAAAATTACGAATACTGGTTACAACAGCAGCTCATTCCAAACTTACCTTCTAACTCAATAGTAGTTATAGCTAATGCCTGTAATGTATTTTCTTAGTGAATTCTTTTTACAGGTAAATATAGATGGATTATACCCGTAGCCGGGCAAATAAAGAAATTGACACATCCTTGTATATAGAGGAAAACATTTAATAAGATAAAAGTTGTTTTTAAAACAAAAACTAATCAAAAATTAAAACTAAATGAAAAGTGTTTAAATAATAATAAAATACCTTAAAGTATTGTAAGGCACTAAAATTCGTCTTTAGTTCTATTTATACGTTCACTTCTCTCTTGTGGATTGGTGTTTTGCCTTTCTATTTCCTTCCTCACTTGCGCACAGATCCTCAATGGGATTCTTATTTCAGTCACCTATTATTATATAGAAAAAAGATGATGTTGATTTGAAGCAATTGCATAAAATTTTAGTCGGTCAGGATGAATTTATCAAATACACTCCAAATGACCCCCGTCAACCAACGAATGTTTATAATAAAATAAATTAATATTTATTTTCTATATTTTATAACACGGTAAGACACCGTCCATAAAATACGTCACTCAGAATTTCACTTTTTAGACCCTCCTAACAAATACCCCCCCCCCATATGAATGATTTGTTGTGATTAAAAATGGCATTAGGATGAATAATTTAAAAGGTTCTAAGAACTACCAAATTAAAAACAAAAAAAATTGATGACCTGCGATTGCCACATTTCCTTAGAATCCCCCCTTGTCATTTCTCACCAAGCTAAGCAATACCCGTCCCTTCCCCTATTTGCAAACGAATTTTCTGAACGGCCCCTAACTTTCGCTTCACTGTTTATATTGATGAAAATAAATAAAAATTAGATTGTGAAACTGCACAAATGTTGTATCTGATGACGACTGGAGATACCATACCAGTCGAAACATTGTAATTCTCAACAATAAAGACATGGAAGTTCGACAAGCTACGTGTATTATATCCCATGACACTTTAACATTCATTTAAGCGAAATAGTTAATTTATGCTACTCATGTGTCGTCTTTTGTTTAAATTATGGTGGCTGGATAATATGATTTCGTTTGAATTAAGGTATGCGCAGATATAATTGGTACATTCTTATAAATTATAGGGCTAAAATTCATAGACAAGGCACAATTGCAAGCAGCGGCCACAAAAAATTTCAAGTAGGGTCACGGCACCAATGAATGAACATGTAAGGCATTTGCTCTAATTTTATTATTTTTTCTCTATATTATATTTGAAATATTTCAATGCCAGTTATAGAATGCTATCATAAATACATACATTTTTCATATGGATATTCGAAACTTCAGATTTCGAATACCAGTTTTGTACCAGAGAGCACAAAATTTAAAAATAGCAAAAACACCAGTAAATGAACACCAGAATCTAATGAATGAACACCTCCTTCCAATTAATGAACACTGTATGCAAGACTAATTTATTAATATAATATAGGTAATACTAGGAATATATTGCATTTTCTATAATAAAGAGTGATTAATCTGATAAAAACCTCTTGCATTGATTTGTTTGGGTTCGGGAATTTTCACTAAAATATTTTTTGCGGAGTACCATATTTTATCAGTATTGTTGGGCCATTTCCACAATTTTCCAGTAGCAGTCTGTGCCATTGTATTCACTTCGTATTCACCTTCATCTATTTTAGTGATTTTACCTGGGAAATGTTGATTGTCATATCTAACAATAACAAAATTACCTTCTTCAAACATCTTTTTATTTTTTGTTGAATATGGTATTTCTACTTCATCGTTTCCAATTATTTCTTCTTCAGTTACCAAATCAGTTTCATCGATTTTCTTTGGTTGCTTGTTCATCTTCGGTTGGACATTTTCTTTTATAGTTCTTTTTTTTTTCTTCAGATTTTCTCTTTCTCTCTTCCTTTCTTTCTTTGACAATTGCTATTTTGTCGTGTTTGTTCTTCTCTTTGTTGTCGTAATATTCTTTCCATTCCTTAGAAATCAACGCAAAAGGCATTGGAGTTTTTGCATTTTTGCTACTTTTGGTGGGCTCTATTCTCGGCCAATGCAGGTGCTTTTTCGACACAGTCTCATCCTCAGTCTTTTTACCAGGAACTAATTGTATAAAAAAAAAATAAAAATAAGACGCAACTAACACTTTTAGATGTTACAAAAGTTTTATTAAAAACTCTACAGCCGTTTCGACCGACTAGGTCTTTTTCAAGAGTAATTTGTTTACTAAAGTTATTGTTTTTTTTTTTTTTTGTTTTTAGTTTATACTCGAGGAGGGGAAATCTTCAAAAGACACCTCCCCCGGGAGGGAGGTAGTGTCGGATTCGCCGAGGCGCCTACCGACTAAAACCCCTCCTCGAGAGGGGATTTTCAACCGTGAGGTTTTAACATCCCCGGATAGATGTGGAGAGGTTGGGATTGGGAGTTGGTTTCGGGAGTGGGCAGAGTTGGGAGAGGGGGGAGGGAGCGTACGAGTGAAGACGGTGGCCCACCTCAGATGGGTAGGGTGGGCACTCGCGCTAAAGAGCGAATAAAGTTATTGTACAAAGTTCTTACATTTATAGGTACCTACAAAATATATCAGGTAAAATTCAGGTAGAATGGAAAAAACTACCATCTGTTATACTGTACTCCTTAAATATTCATCAATTATTGGTGTATCTTTAAATTCGGATTTATCGTTCGTGATACTCTTATTATTTTTGAAAGCTTTTTTAATTTCGAATTGTTCTAAAACATTGAGTCGTCTACCTTTATTTTCAGTGTGAAGAATTGTAAAATTACTTATGTCAACCTGGTGATTATTTTCAAGACAATGTACACTTATTCCTGTTGTTGATTTTTTATTATTTACATCTTTTTTATGTTCTTTAAGTCTTATTCCAAAATTCCTGCCTGTTTGACCAATATAAAAGGAGTCACAATCTGCACAATTCAATTTATAAATCCCGCTTTTTTCTGATTTATTAAGTTTTTGTTTATTATTAACTAGATATTTTTTAACGTTACATTTATTTACTGGCATTGGTCTTATGTCTAATTTGGTTAGTTCCTTATATAAGTTGTTATTAGAGTTTATATAATTAATAAATTTATAGTTTTTTTTCCTTTTCAATATGAGAATTGTAGAAATTCTTTAAAATCATTTTTTTCCTTTTATTGTTGATTAATTGATCGATTAATTTGGGTTTGTATCCATTATTCTTAGCAATGTTCTTAATTATTGCTATTTCTTTTTGAAAATTATTTTCACTTAGGGGAAATTTTAATAATCTATGAATTAGACTATGAAAGGTTGAAAGTTTAATTTGCCAAGATTGTTTTGATTTTGCCGGTATAATAACGTCTGTGCTTGTAGGTTTTCTGTAAATATCATACTCTAATTTGTTGTTAATAATTTTTATATTTACATCTAAGAAGTTCAAGCCAAGGTCTTTATCTTGTTTTTCTACTGTGAATTTAATCCTTTTGTTAATGTTGTTTAAATAAGTTAAAAATTGATCTAATTGCCTGTCAGTACCTATCCAAATTGCGAAAATGTCATCGACATATCTTGTCCAGTATAATATATTATTTGTTAAGTTATTATTCAAATTAAATAGATTATTTTCAAAGTTAGACATAAAGATATCAGCAAACAGTGGTGAAATGGGTGAGCCCATAGGCAGTCCTTCAATCTGTTTATAATAATTATTGTTAAAAGAAAAATAATTTTGATTAGCACAAGTTTCAATTACGTTAATTAGTTGATTCTTATAAGCATTATCTAAATCTAGCTCATTTAATGATTTTTTTATTATATTTATAAGTTCTAGTACCGGTATCGATGTAAACAAACTAGTAACGTCAAAAGAAATTAATTTCGCGTTATTAGGTATAATTAGATTTTTGGTGTTATTTATAAATTCGTATGAGTTTTTAACGGAATATTTGGGTTTGAAGTTGATTATTTCTGGAATTATCTTATTTAGTTCTTTGCATAGGTTATAAGATGGTGCATTTATATACGATACTACTGGTCTCATCGGTGTGTCGGTTTTATGTATCTTGGGTAATCCATAAAATCTTGGGGCTGTAGGGTTCATTGTTTTCAGTTTAAATAAATGATTGTCAGGAAATATTAAATTATTATTCTTGATTGAAGTGATAATCTCTCTTTGAAATTTGTTTGTGGGGTCATTACTGAGTTTTTCAAAATCTTGGCCATTTATCAGGTGGTTAATTATATTATTATATTCCTCATTGCTAAGAATAACGATACTATTCCCTTTATCAGCCTTGCATAAAATTAGATTGTTTATTTTAAGTTTATTAGAAATGCTTTCAATAACGATATTGTCATTCTTACTACCTTTTGGAACATTTATATTTTTAACTAATTGAGCTATCTTTAACTTATCTACTAATTCTAAATCTTTACAAGCTAACTCTAAATTAATTGTAAGTAAGTCAATTTCTTTTCTACTATATATATGTGGTGAATACTTTAGACCTAAATTAAGTAACTCGTTTTCTTTATCGTTAAAAGTTATATTTGTTAAATTTACAACTCTTGGGTAGAAAGTGGGCCACTTTAAGAACCTATATAAAAAACTTCAAGTCCTTTTGAACCAAAAACCATTAATGAAAAAAGAAGATACCACATTCAATACGCCGAGTAAGTTTGAATTCTACCCACCTACTTACAATGATAAATGGCCAAGATTTTGAAAAACTCAGTAATGACCCCACAAACAAATTTCAAAGAGAGATTATCACTTCAATCAAGAATAATAATTTAATATTTCCTGACAATCATTTATTTAAACTGAAAACAATGAACCCTACAGCCCCAAGATTTTATGGATTACCCAAGATACATAAAACCGACACACCGATGAGACCAGTAGTATCGTATATAAATGCACCATCTTATAACCTATGCAAAGAACTAAATAAGATAATTCCAGAAATAATCAACTTCAAACCCAAATATTCCGTTAAAAACTCATACGAATTTATAAATAACACCAAAAATCTAATTATACCTAATAACGCGAAATTAATTTCTTTTGACGTTACTAGTTTGTTTACATCGATACCGGTACTAGAACTTATAAATATAATAAAAAAATCATTAAATGAGCTAGATTTAGATAATGCTTATAAGAATCAACTAATTAACGTAATTGAAACTTGTGCTAATCAAAATTATTTTTCTTTTAACAATAATTATTATAAACAGATTGAAGGACTGCCTATGGGCTCACCCATTTCACCACTGTTTGCTGATATCTTTATGTCTAACTTTGAAAATAATCTATTTAATTTGAATAATAACTTAACAAATAATATATTATACTGGACAAGATATGTCGATGACATTTTCGCAATTTGGATAGGTACTGACAGGCAATTAGATCAATTTTTAACTTATTTAAACAACATTAACAAAAGGATTAAATTCACAGTAGAAAAACAAGATAAAGACCTTGGCTTGAACTTCTTAGATGTAAATATAAAAATTATTAACAACAAATTAGAGTATGATATTTACAGAAAACCTACAAGCACAGACGTTATTATACCGGCAAAATCAAAACAATCTTGGCAAATTAAACTTTCAACCTTTCATAGTCTAATTCATAGATTATTAAAATTTCCCCTAAGTGAAAATAATTTTCAAAAAGAAATAGCAATAATTAAGAACATTGCTAAGAATAATGGATACAAACCCAAATTAATCGATCAATTAATCAACAATAAAAGGAAAAAAATGATTTTAAAG
Organism: Agrilus cyanescens; assembly: GCA_947389935.1. NCBI lineage: Eukaryota > Metazoa > Arthropoda > Insecta > Coleoptera > Buprestidae > Agrilus > Agrilus cyanescens. The sequence continues at coordinate 8,379,486 of OX376704.1, forward strand.
AATTTCTACAATTCTCATATTGAAAAGGAAAAAAACTATAAATTTATTAATTATATAAACTCTAATAACAACTTATATAAGGAACTAACCAAATTAGACATAAGACCAATGCCAGTAAATAAATGTAACGTTAAAAAATATCTAGTTAATAATAAACAAAAACTTAATAAATCAGAAAAAAGCGGGATTTATAAATTGAATTGTGCAGATTGTGACTCCTTTTATATTGGTCAAACAGGCAGGAATTTTGGAATAAGACTTAAAGAACATAAAAAAGATGTAAATAATAAAAAATCAACAACAGGAATAAGTGTACATTGTCTTGAAAATAATCACCAGGTTGACATAAGTAATTTTACAATTCTTCACACTGAAAATAAAGGTAGACGACTCAATGTTTTAGAACAATTCGAAATTAAAAAAGCTTTCAAAAATAATAAGAGTATCACGAACGATAAATCCGAATTTAAAGATACACTAATAATTGATGAATATTTAAGGAGTACAGTATAACAGATGGTAGTTTTTTCCATTCTACCTGAATTTTACCTGATATATTTTGTAGGTACCTATAAATGTAAGAACTTTGTACAATAACTTTAGTAAACAAATTACTCTTGAAAAAGACCTAGTCGGTCGAAACGGCTGTAGAGTTTTTAATAAAACTTTTGTAACATCTAAAAGTGTTAGTTGCGTTTTATTTTTATTTAAAAGATGTTTCACAATTTCCCGTCAATAGATTCAGTTGAAATAACTAATTGTATATTAGATAGAACATTTATTTTCGCTCTTGTACGGTGTTCATTGACAGATGCGGTCTTATTTTCCTTTTCTTCATCTTCTTCTATTCGCGATTCCTTTAGGTTCTCATCTTCTATATCTACCATTTCGTGCTTTCCAATTTCTATTTCTGCTTCCACAATGGTTACAGCGGCCCTCGTGTTCTCATCCTCGTTAGTGTTGCTGTCTTCGTTCTGCTTTTCATTAGTGTTCGTCTCCTCTTGCTCGAAAATAGTTTTCACCCCTTCTTTCTCTCCTACAATGTTGTCCTTCTCTTTTTGCTCCTTACATTCAGTATGTCGTACGTTGTTATGTTCTTCAGTGTTCATAATTTTAGGTTTAGTGACTTCCTCCCTTGGTTCATTTCTCTCAAATATTTCTTCAAAACTACGAATATCCATTTCATTCTCTTGCTCCTTCTTGGCTTCATTGTTTTGTAACTTCAACCCATTGCCTATTAATTCATCAAAATTAATACTATTGTTAGCGCCAAAGTATGTAATGTCGTCAAATTGCATAGGTAGATTTTCCAAAAGCGCGTCACTTAGGGTAAATGCTGTTTCATCATTATGGACTAAGGTATCATTTTCTATTTTGTTCTTGCAAAACTGGTATACAGTGTACACATCACTGTTTATGTCGACACATTTATCATAAAAACAATGTTTTAAAACGTTAAGTGTTGCGCTAAACTCTTGAACATTTGGTTGCGATCCATAATTATCTGTATTTATTTTCTTTGGAAAAATTTTGTTTCTCCGAACTGAAATAGTTTTTTCATAATTCACGGCGTTTGGATCCAAGGGATATAAACCACAACGTCTAAAACCGTTTTTTATTATTTCGGCACTTATTGATTGTTCAAACGCTTGTTGAAATAATGGCGCAAATGTTGCTTTTGTGATATAATTGTTTGTAGCTTGTTTGTGCTGTCTAACAATTCTCTTCCATGCCGTTTTCAGAGGCTTAAAAATGGCTACATCACATGGTTGAATAATATGAGTAGCGTTGGGTGAAAAACAATACAATAATATTCGCTTTTCAGTGCAAAACTCGTACAACTCAACACTAATGTGTGACTTATGTCCGTCTAAAAACAAAAGAACTGGAAGTTTAATTTGATTTTCTAATAGCCAGGGGTAAAAGCAGTTGGTTATGTACTCATAGAATGTTTCGGACACCATCCAACCTGAGTCAGATCTGCCTAAAAAATAGTAGTTGGGTACGGAAGAAGCTATATCTCTTGGAAGTCGTTTGTACGGTACAATTATCATTGGAGGAACACTAGCCCCACTCGCCGAAAAATTGCAGAGGACCGTTATGCTTTCCTTTTCAGGGCCGGAACTAATGCTGTAGAAATCTTTGCAATTCTTCGGACCCAAGAGCTTGCCTGTTTTCGGGCAAAACTGCATCCCCGTTTCGTCGGCATTATATATTCTAGTTGGATCCAAAACTATATCGTCACAGCCTTCGTTTTGAAGATATTCTTTTACTTCGTTGAACCAACTTCTAATACATTCCTCTGTAACCGCTGCCCTTGCTTTAGAAATTATTTCAGAATTACGCTTTACAATAGCTGGTCTTCTTCTTAAGAAAAGCCGCAACCATTTTCTTCCCGGTTTGTCATCGCTAAAATTGTTTGGTCTGTTACAGTCTTTTAAGATAAATTGAACAGCATTTTGCACCTCTTCAAAGTGCATTGGGAACCCAAGTTTTGCTTTCGCAATTATCCAGTGTTCGAGTCTCTTCTCCTCATCTTCACTGAGTACAGTTTTTGGGCCCATCTTTCTCACAAGAGGTGTAGTGCCCCTTACTTTGGCATTTAGAGTTGCTTTTGGGATCCCATACTTTATAGAGGCTGCGTTTTGAGTTATACTTCCACTTTTAATTTCATTTACAGCAAGTTCTAACTGCTCGTGTGAGTAACGAAATCTTTTATAAGGCTTTTGTTCAGATGGTTTTGTAACTTTTTTTGTAATTCTTAGGGAAGTGCCGTTATGGAGTTTAAGATTTAAGGTACCTTTAGGGATCCCATATTTTTTGGCTGCTGAATTTTGACTTAGCATTCCATTTCGAACTTCCTTTATGGCGGATGCTAATTGCTTCTCAGAATACTTTGTTTTGCTCATCTATCCAGAGTAAAAGAAATAGGTAGGTACGTATTGTTCAGATAACGAAAAAAAAGGAAGGTTCATTTATTGGTCCACGTTTAAGAAAGCACAGTACCAATAAATGAACACTATGAACACCCTGTTCATTTACTGGATACGGGGGTTATATTTAAAAATTGAGCATTCAGATACATTGAGAACAAAATTATGGACCTGTAGGAACAAAATTATGTATAAACTGCAGAAGTGTACGAAATAACCAATGAATGAACAAATGTTCATTTATTGGAATTTGGTGTGTCTATTGGTCCAATAGATAGACACGCAAGAATAAAAACTCTTTGTTACAAATATGCAATTATTAGATGGAAAATCGACAAATAAAACATAATACATTTTAAAAAACCTAACAAGAATAGCTTACAACATAAAAAATAACGTAAAATATTAAGTGTTAGCAAGTCGGTTCTTGTACGTACCTTATTAGCCACTGTTCAAATCACGGTGTTCACTACACATACTTAAAAGAGGCCATTATAGATTTGAACAGTCACGTGAAAAATTTCAACCAATAAATATACGGTATGACAAACTAGTCATATATTCAGAACCTATAAGGCTCATTTTGGCATAAATATACTGAAACTTAATAAATTCGTATTTGCATGTTCATGTTCATTTACTGGTGCCGTCACCCTAGTCGATAATTATATATGTCGGATCAGGGTGGCCAAGCGGCGATCCAGGATCGATTATTAAAGGAATAGCTAAACTGTGACAATATTATGTCAAGCCGAAACGAATACACCCGCTGCCAATTCTCGACTGCTCTCCTCCGGCGTCTCCTTATACAAGATTCCACAACTTTGTTAACGACCTTGTCCCAATCTTATAATAATGATACTCGAACAACGGATGTCTACGTTCGGTGACGTCAATAACTTATCACCTCGACTTGAAATACTAGAACTTAGGAAAACATTCTCACAATTAGGGCTACAACCACTTTTAGAGAATATGGACCCAAAAACATAAGAATACGATTTGACGATGCCATGAAACCAAATACCTAATGTGTTCAGAAATGCCATTCTCCGACATATAGGATTATTTCGCACAAATTGTCAACGATCTACAGGTCAATTGCGCGAACGGTCATTTTAACCCATTACTGTACAGTAATTAATACTTATAAACTGAAAACTGCGGGGGAGAGGGGTGCACTTGTTGTGAAACATATTTAAAACCAGTTAAGGTTGAATAAAACAGCATGGATAGTTTCACCAAATTTTATTAAGCTCCTGACAAGCTTCGAACACGCGATCACCATGAAAGGATAAGAGTAATGTTATACTAAAGAATAAACATTGAATACAGCTCTATTTATATTACATTTATATTAAGAATTGTTTTAAGTGCTTCTATCGGGATCGAAATAAACAAACTGCAAACGTCAAAAGATTCCTAGAATCGTATTACTAGGTATTGAAACATGTTTGATGCGATTAACAAATTCTAATGAATTGTTTACACTGTATATGGATTTGTATGGTAAATTTGAAGTAATTAGTCTATTAGTTAGTTTACAAATATTATAGCAAGGCGCTTTAATATATGAGACAACAGGTCTCAAGGAACATTGTCTTTATGTATTTTTGGAAGGCCGTAGAGTAAAGGAGGTAAAGGATTCATTATTTTTAGTTTAAATTTAAGGCTAATTTTATTAATAAATTTTATGGAGGCAAAAATATTTTCGTTTTCTGAACTCGATACTTTCTTGATTAAAATATTATTATATCATAACTTGCTGGTAATTATATTTTTCTTCGTAACCAAAAGTTTATTTATAAAAGAAATTTCGAAGTCACTACTATTTTTTGAAATGTGTTTTATAATGTTAAGTGCCTTACTAAAATAAACCTGAGATAAGGGTGTCGTTAACAATCTATTTATTAAGCAATGAAGAACGACAAATTTGGTTTGATTGGGGTGATAGAATTGCCGGTGTAAATTAATAATAAAAATTAATATTAATTTAATGATACCTAAACCTGACATTTTGGTTTTAACTGAAATTTATCTTTCTCACAATATACATGATATGGAATTAGGCTTAAATGGGCATTAAATTATCAGAGGAGATCGTCATTTTGATGGATCTGCAGCGTATGGTGGAGGTGTATTAATTGCTATAAATAGCTCTATCAAACATTACCGTATGTGTCGATTTATTTCTGATGTTACCACTGTCACTGTCAATTTATTACTAACTACTGTCGAACGTCTTTTCACTTTTATAGTATCATAGAACAAGTCGGGAAAAAGTCTGGAATATTAGAAACCTCGAAAGATTGTTCACATTTTACACAAAGCATGTACGAGACACACGTCCACAAATACAACGTACCTACACACTGCCGATACCGCCCGCGGCTAGTCGAGCCGGCCGGCAACACATACAAGCGTACCCGGTCGCACATAAGCACGCTCGCGTTCGCTACACTATTATTCCTAACAAATTACATATATGTATAGCTTAGTTCCGGTATGGGACGTTTCGCGGCGGCACGAAATGCATCCATTAAGAGCTTTTTCACACGGGCCGCTAAAGTGGTCGCCACTAACGTTCGGTTGACGTCAACCTTTTAGCAGAACATTATTTTAAATGGAACACTTCACACGGGCGTCGACCACCGATTTAGCAGCGCTTCCGTGGCGTATCGTACGTCGGTTCAGCCACAAACCCGACGGCTGAAATGGAAGCGCTACTAACGCTTTGCTTAGCGCAAATACGTATACGATGGTGGCTGGTAGAAGTTATGCAAAACGCCACTTAAAACGCCGTACTTACGTTTAGAAGCGCCACAGTGGCGACCACAGCAGCCGACGAAAAGTGGCTCGTGTGAAAAGGCTCTAAATCAGTACTTTTAATGGATGTGGCGTATTTAACAAAGTTTACAAGAATTTTATACATAACATAAACATATTTACTTCACTTATTCGTATTTAACAAATTTTACAAAAAATTTATACTAAACATATTTACTTCACTTATTGTTTGTCTTGTCATAAAATAAGCCAATTAAAATGTAATTATGCTGAGAACATTACATAACATTACGATTTGTGTATTTCGAGTGTACCTAAATAGAGTTTATTGAAAAACAACCCTCTTTGGTAAATAGCTTTCTAATGACATTGTTTACTAGATTATTAAGAAAAACAGCCCTTTTATCTATGAAATTTCAACTTACTTCAAAATTATTTGTTTGCACTAAGTTTCAAATAAAAGCCAAAGTTTTTTCATAACAACGTCAGTTTGTTTCGTATCTGACACGAGCAGGTGTATCTTTTAGTGAAAATGGAAAATCAGATTCTAAGTAAACGTGGTCGTGAAAAGTTATCACATGAAGTTGATGATTTGTGTATATTTTCGATAAAATAAGTGCCAAAGATGATAACTTGAAGTTCTGGCGGTGTGTAGAACGAGGTCAGTGTAATTCTCGAATCCATACTTTAGATGGAGAAGTGATTAAAAAATTAAATCATCACTCTCACGACGCGTCGCCGGCCAATATCGAAGTGAAAGCAATTATTACTAAAATAAAAATTCGATCAGAGGAAACTGTTGAACCAACCAGCCAAATTATTAATGAGTGCATAACGGGTATGACGCAAGCATCACAAGGTACCTTACCGAATAATGCAGCTTTAAGAAAAGTAATAAGAAGAAAACGCAACATAATAAATGCTGTCCCTGCTAATCCTGTGAACCTTCAAGAACTCGATATACCGCCACCATATCAGCAATATATTCCTCAGGCTGGTCTCGCAATAAACTTTTTGCTTACCGATTCGGGACCTGGACCAGACAGAATTTTTATTTTTGGAAGAGAGGATTGGCTACAGCATTTAACCACTGCAGATACCTGGTATATGGATGGTACTTTCAAAATATCTCCCAATATTTTCAACCAAGTCTACGTTATTATGGCAAGAAAATTTGGAGGAGTACACCCAGTAGTTTATGCGTTGCTCCCGAACAAGCAAGGTGTTACTTACCGACGAATGTTTTCATTGATAAAAAATAAGCTGCCAAATTTATCACCATCGGCTGTCAACTGTGATTTCGAACAAGGAGTTACATCGGCTATTAGAGAATGCTTTCCAAACACTACAATCAAAGGATGTTTTTTCCACATATCGCAAAATATGAGAAAACATTTAACCTCTTTAGGTTTAGCGCACGAATACAGCAATGATTCTGAATTTGCACTCAAAGCAAAAATGGTAATATATTTTAATCTTATACGTACAAAATAATCTACATTTCCCTATATTTTTATAGATCATTGCGTTAGCGTCTGTCCCCATTCCGAATTTAGGTGAAGTTATTAACGAATTGGCGGAATATGTACCCAACAACCTCATACCTCTTCTAGACTGGTTTGAGGACAATTATATTGGAAAACCGAACCGCCGAGGAAATGGTAGAAGAGCTCCAGTATTTTCACCAAATGTTTGGAATGTTTATCAACGGACACTAGCTGCAGAAGACCGCACAAATAATCATGCTGAAGCAGCACACCGACGTCTTCAAACGGAATTAGGTGTAGATCATCCATCCATTTGGAAATTCATAGATGGATTAAGGAAAATTCAAAAAAGTCGTAATGGCCGGACAACTTCCACCTCTAAAATTAAAAAAAATTCGAGATGCCGACGAAAGAATATTGAGAATTGTGAGGGATTTTGACAATCTAACTCCACTTGAATATTTACGTTCAATAGCGCATAATTACCAATTTAATCAATAAAAATTATTGAAGGTTCAATTTTGTTTTATTTTTACTTTTTTCGTCTCTTGGCTTAGGTGATATTGAATGTGTATCATCTTTTGACACCCTAGATCCTGCACATCATTGTCCTGCTTTTGTCAAAATTATCTCATCAAAAATTAGTGACGACCAACTAAGTTTAACATATTTTGATTTCAAAAATTGAAGAAATTGAATGGACAAATAAGTTTACCGGTCTTAACGTTGAAGTTGATCTTGACAAATTCTTCCTATTCGAATGTTGGGTTTTGGCAACTTTGCCTTTTGCAGAATTCTTGAGTTTACCCGTCGAATTTCTTCAGCAACGGTTGTTGAATTCTACAACGCCACAATGTCGAGGCCATATTTAAGCACATTAACAAAATTAGCAATGCACTCCGCTCTGGAAAAGTTCCACGGGAGAAACTAACTGCTGCGGGCGTGTACAGGAAACCCTGCACCTGCGGTTCGGTGTATATTGGTACCACCAGAAGTAGCATTAAAACTCGACTTAAAGAGCACATGAATCACTGCCGTTTGAGCCAGCCAGAAAAATCGTGTTGCAGAGCATGCATATCTTGGGAATGAACTTTGTATCAAATATGATGAAACTGACGTGCTTTCTACCTCTTCCCATTATTACCCAAGAAGTCATGGTGAGACTATTGAGATTTATAAGCATAGCAACAACTATAGCAGAAAAGAGGAATCCAAGAAAATAAATAACAGTTGGTACCCGGTCCTACGCAGAGCAACAACTGAACCACTCAATACCAAAACGAATATTCTTTCGTCGGCATCTCGAATTTTTTTTAATTTTAGAGGTGGAAGTTGTCCGGCCATTACGACTTTTTTGAATTTTCCTTAATCCATCTATGAATTTCCAAATGGATGGATGATCTACACCTAATTCCGTTTGAAGACGTCGGTGTGCTGCTTCAGCATGATTATTTGTGCGGTCTTCTGCAGCTAGTGTCCGTTGATAAACATTCCAAACATTTGGTGAAAATACTGGAGCTCTTCTACCATTTCCTCGGCGGTTCGGTTTTCCAATATAATTGTCCTCAAACCAGTCTAGAAGAGGTATGAGGTTGTTGGGTACATATTCCGCCAATTCGTTAATAACTTCACCTAAATTCGGAATGGGGACAGACGCTAACGCAATGATCTATAAAAATATAGGGAAATGTAGATTATTTTGTACGTATAAGATTAAAATATATTACCATTTTTGCTTTGAGTGCAAATTCAGAATCATTGCTGTATTCGTGCGCTAAACCTAAAGAGGTTAAATGTTTTCTCATATTTTGCGATATGTGGAAAAAACATCCTTTGATTGTAGTGTTTGGAAAGCATTCTCTAATAGCCGATGTAACTCCTTGTTCGAAATCACAGTTGACAGCCGATGGTGATAAATTTGGCAGCTTATTTTTTATCAATGAAAACATTCGTCGGTAAGTAACACCTTGCTTGTTCGGGAGCAACGCATAAACTACTGGGTGTACTCCTCCAAATTTTCTTGCCATAATAACGTAGACTTGGTTGAAAATATTGGGAGATATTTTGAAAGTACCATCCATATACCAGGTATCTGCAGTGGTTAAATGCTGTAGCCAATCCTCTCTTCCAAAAATAAAAATTCTGTCTGGTCCAGGTCCCGAATCGGTAAGCAAAAAGTTTATTGCGAGACCAGCCTGAGGAATATATTGCTGATATGGTGGCGGTATATCGAGTTCTTGAAGGTTCACAGGATTAGCAGGGACAGCATTTATTATGTTGCGTTTTCTTCTTATTACTTTTCTTAAAGCTGCATTATTCGGTAAGGTACCTTGTGATGCTTGCGTCATACCCGTTATGCACTCATTAATAATTTGGCTGGTTGGTTCAACAGTTTCCTCTGATCGAATTTTTATTTTAGTAATAATTGCTTTCACTTCGATATTGGCCGGCGACGCGTCGTGAGAGTGATGATTTAATTTTTTAATCACTTCTCCATCTAAAGTATGGATTCGAGAATTACACTGACCTCGTTCTACACACCGCCAGAACTTCAAGTTATCATCTTTGGCACTTATTTTATCGAAAATATACACAAATCATCAACTTCATGTGATAACTTTTCACGACCACGTTTACTTAGAATCTGATTTTCCATTTTCACTAAAAGATACACCTGCTCGTGTCAGATACGAAACAAACTGACGTTGTTATGAAAAAACTTTGGCTTTTATTTGAAACTTAGTGCAAACAAATAATTTTGAAGTAAGTTGAAATTTCATAGATAAAAGGGCTGTTTTTCTTAATAATCTAGTAAACAATGTCATTAGAAAGCTATTTACCAAAGAGGGTTGTTTTTCAATAAACTCTATTTAGGTACACTCGAAATACACAAATCGTAATGTTATGTAATGTTCTCAGCATAATTACATTTTAATTGGCTTATTTTATGACAAGACAAACAATAAGTGAAGTAAATATGTTTAGTATAAATTTTTTGTAAAATTTGTTAAATACGAATAAGTGAAGTAAATATGTTTATGTTATGTATAAAATTCTTGTAAACTTTGTTAAATACGCCACATCCATTAAAAGTACTGATTTAGAGCCTTTTCACACGAGCCACTTTTCGTCGGCTGCTGTGGTCGCCACTGTGGCGCTTCTAAACGTAAGTACGGCGTTTTAAGTGGCGTTTTGCATAACTTCTACCAGCCACCATCGTATACGTATTTGCGCTAAGCAAAGCGTTAGTAGCGCTTCCATTTCAGCCGTCGGGTTTGTGGCTGAACCGACGTACGATACGCCACGGAAGCGCTGCTAAATCGGTGGTCGACGCCCGTGTGAAGTGTTCCATTTAAAATAATGTTCTGCTAAAAGGTTGACGTCAACCGAACGTTAGTGGCGACCACTTTAGCGGCCCGTGTGAAAAAGCTCTTAATGGATGCATTTCGTGCCGCCGCGAAACGTCCCATACCGGAACTAAGCTATACATATATGTAATTTGTTAGGAATAATAGTGTAGCGAACGCGAGCGTGCTTATGTGCGACCGGGTACGCTTGTATGTGTTGCCGGCCGGCTCGACTAGCCGCGGGCGGTATCGGCAGTGTGTAGGTACGTTGTATTTGTGGACGTGTGTCTCGTACATGCTTTGTGTAAAATGTGAACAATCTTTCGAGGTTTCTAATATTCCAGACTTTTTCCCGACTTGTTCTATGATACTATAAAAGTGAAAAGACGTTCGACAGTAGTTAGTAATAAATTGACAGTGACAGTGGTAACATCAGAAATAAATCGACACATACGGTAATGTTTGATAGAGCTATTTATAGCAATTAATACACCTCCACCATACGCTGCAGATCCATCAAAATGACGATCTCCTCTGATAATTTAATGCCCATTTAAGCCTAATTCCATATCATGTATATTGTGAGAAAGATAAATTTCAGTTAAAACCAAAATGTCAGGTTTAGGTATCATTAAATTAATATTAATTTTTATTATTAATTTACACCGGCAATTCTATCACCCCAATCAAACCAAATTTGTCGTTCTTCATTGCTTAATAAATAGATTGTTAACGACACCCTTATCTCAGGTTTATTTTAGTAGGGCACTTAACATTATAAAACACATTTCAAAAAATAGTGGTGACTTCGAAATTTCTTTTATAAATAAACTTTTGGTTACGAAGAAAAATATAATTACCAGCAAGTTATGATATAATAATATTTTAATCAAGAAAGTATCGAGTTCAGAAAACGAAAATATTTTTGCCTCCATAAAATTTATTAATAAAATTAGCCTTAAATTTAAACTAAAAATAATGAATACCTCCTTTACTCTACGGCCTTCCAAAAATACATAAAGACAATGTTCCTTGAGACCTGTTGTCTCATATATTAAAGCGCCTTGCTATAATATTTGTAAACTAACTAATAGACTAATTACTTCAAATTTACCATACAAATCCATATACAGTGTAAACAATTCATTAGAATTTGTTAATCGCATCAAACATGTTTCAATACCTAGTAATACGATTCTAGGAATCTTTTGACGTTTGCAGTTTGTTTATTTCGATCCCGATAGAAGCACTTAAAACAATTCTTAATATAAATGTAATATAAATAGAGCTGTATTCAATGTTTATTCACTAAATAATTATTAGCTACATTCCTCACATTTGCACCTATCGTCAAGGTATGCTGTGGATTATATCCATCTCTATCACGCACGTAATTGCAGGCTTTAACAATATCCACAGCAAATGCTGCTGAAACGTCAAATGGGCGGTGAAAAATTCTCCATTTATTTGATAGAATGCCGAATGCACATTCGACATACCTTCTTGCTCTAGTTAACGATAATTAAGTCTTTTTTTTAAGATAAGTTGTTGCCACCAAAAGGGCGTAGTAAATTATCATCCAACGTAAAAGCTTCATCTCCAATGAGTACATAAGGGAAATTTGATTCGAATGCTTCCAAAGGTTCCGCAGGGGGAATAGCTAATGCATTTTTTTTAATAACTTCCAGAATGTAGTGCTTTAAATACTGTCGAATCACAATCTTTTCCGTATGCTCCAATATCCACGTAGGAAAACTTGTAATTAGAATCCGCCACTGCTAATAAACTAATAGGGAAATAATGTTCACAATTAAAGTACGTGGAGCCAGTATGTGCTGTTTTTATTGTGCGTATGTGTTTTCCGTCGACTGCCCCTATACAGTGCGGAAAATTAGCAGGATTTTCGAAATTCTCTGCAGCAAATTACCACTTTTCTGCTGTCGGTTTAGGTATACAATCATTATGTGAGGTATTCCATATAGCATGTGACACTCGCTCAACAATGCCACTAACTGTTGAAATTCCCAACTTAAATCTTTGATGGAGGTCGATAAAAGAACACCCTGTAGCAAAATATCTGTAACAAATGAATTAAATAATCACTCTAAATGATTTTTGCTTGTAGGTAAATGTGTTATAAAGAGGTGGTCAAATATGAAGGGCAGTTTTGTAAAGTGTTTAAAAAATGCAATGAGATGTCGCGTTCGCGTGCTGCTGCCAATCGATTAAGATAATACACAATCATCTCTACCGGAGGAATACAACTTCGCATGTATTTGTCCTCTTTTTGTAAATCGTCCCGTAATTTTGCAAACAATTCGTCAAAACTGCTAACTGACATTCGAAAATAATTGAAGAATTTGGAATTATCCTCTCGCATCTCATAAAACAAGCTTGCAAATTAACCCACCAGCTGCCTGTTTTCAAGTAGTGGATGAATCCAAAATTTTCTTGTTTTTCGTGATTTTCTACGATGATGCCATATCATTATTAATAACATGCGTCTTCTTCTTTCATCCATCGTTGTGCACGAAAGCTTTCACACCTACGGTTTTCGAATGGTAACCGTGCCGTAGCCGTGCCGAGATTTAATTCGCTTTATGTTTACACGTATATACGGTTTCTAGTCGACACGGTACGGCGCTGAACCTTCTTGTGCTTAAGTTTTGTGTGATACGTGCACAACGATAGATGAAAGGAGAAGACGCATGTTATTAATAATGATATGGCATCATCGTAGAAAATCACGAAAAACAATTTTTTTTCTAGCAGTTCGTCAAAGTTATCTTTCAAAATTCTGTAAATTTCTTTCCAACCCTCCGATGTCTTGTTTCTATTTTTGCAATCCTCTATTGTTTTATCCCATAACACGGGTCGCTGTTCAACGAGTATAATTAATAATTCATTATCTATTTCAAAAACCATTTTTATGACAATGGAATTCAAAGGGAAAAGCGATACTAAATGAAATATCTGCCGTGTGAATAGTAATCAACACACGGCTCGTGTGAATGCTTGTATACCTTTGCTCCGGCGCCGTGCCGTTGCAGTCGTCTTGCCGTGCTACCACGGCAGACGTGTACGGCTACGACAACAAATCGTCTTGTGTGAAAGCTTGCATTTAGGGAGGTTCGAGACCGATTATCTGTCTAGGGGATCTTGATGATTTTCTATTGTGTTTTCGCAAGATTGCAACTCTTACATACCAAAATTTCGTTAATAAAATATTCAATAAATTTACTTGTTCTTGTAAATTTATTAAATCTACTTATAATAGAATAATATTTAGTCCCAAAAAAATTTTTTTTACGATGAAATAAATTTTTTTTTACGAAATAAATAATTACTAAACTCTCGCGTAAGTACGGCAACAGCGCGCTAGTGTTTATTAATTTTTGTGTTGGTAGCTAGCGCACATCTGGCACGGGTACAGTGTGATTGTATGAGTGACTGTTGACCCGACGTAAACAAAAAAAATTCAGAGTGAATTTATATTTTATTTTAACTATGGAAGTAAGTGATATTAAAAAAAGAAAATATTGGAAAGGTAAATTGGTGTCCGAAGCTGTTTACAATAAGCGGTTAAAACAATCGGAAAATGGAAAGAAGCGAAAGAAATCAGCTGATGATTTTACGCTGTTGCCGTCTTTATTCGACCATATGACACATGTGACGTCATCGATCGAAATTCGCCTCGAATTTAATTAATAATTAAATAACAAACCCCTGATTGAACTCAACTACAGTAGAAATGTGTTCAGGGATATTTATTTAATTGTTACTTAATTTTTTATAACGATGGTATTATTTTTATAGAAGTTATATAACTTCAAAAATCAATCCCTATTTACGCCCATGTATAAGACCGAATGTTGAAGAGTTAGTTCTCGAAAACGGTGTAGTAAATCGATTTGGGATTTTGGCAGTAATTTTTTTATTTATAAATCTTTCGATATGAAAAATTTCATAATTTTGGTATTATTTTGCATTTTGTCTCGAACCTCCTTAAGACAATGTGTTACTATCATACACGGCACCGTTGCCGTACACGGTCACGGTAAAACAACGGCCTTAGGGACAACTGAATTTCGCTACGGGGCGCTGGTATATATATTTTTGAATTTAATTTGTAAGTCCAACCACCACCCGCCTATCTATATAATTTTATTGCAGAGGTCATACAATAAAAGTGTAAAATTTGCATTAGGATAAAATATACCTGAAGGTTTGAATGACAATTAGACGGTGGTCACCTACAATATGAATTTTGAACGAAGTATAGGCGTTGTAAAGGGCATTTCGGTTCCAAAAAATTTATAATACGGCTGTTTGGCATCTTAGCAATACTTTGAAAAAGCTGAAAATCTTACATGCAAATGTAATAATTATTTAATTATTGACTGGCTAACAAAAGCAAACAAATAGACATAAATAATACTTTTTATTAGTATCTTCTACGCATTACACTTGGGATACGTTCATCCAATATATCTGGTATGTTTAAATAATCTTTTTTTTTTTATTTCGGCGTATTGTTTTCCTTGTTTTTTTTTACCAAAAGTAATTAGCATAATTGCAAAAAAACTACCAGAATTGTTTACCTGATTAGCTTTTGTATTTTCAGGAAGTTACTATTATTTGTGCCAAGTAATTTTATAGTATTATCCTAAAACCATTTAATAATATACCAATAATACGTGGGTTTAGGACAATTGAGCGCAGCGGTCAGTTTACTCCCTGCTATGGTCCAAATAATCCTAAAATAAAGTGATGGGCCGTTTGCATGCATAGCTACATGGAATTATTACCTGAGTTGCATTTGTACTAATTTATTTATAAATAGTTTAATCTTTGAAGCCAAAATAAAAATTGTCAAGTAATCATAAGCAATGGTTCTTTCCACAAAGGCCAAGTAACTTAATTAAGTTATGGTAAGGTGGTTACACGGTGTAAGGAGACTTCAGCCCCGGGGAATTTCACCCCCTGACTGTAAATTTACATGTATATTTAGGGAAATAAAAACATTGCAGTGGGACATTTCACCCTGTTTTGTACTCCTATATATCCGCGATGTTATACATTATACATGTATTTAGGGGTTGTATGTGTGTGTACGTAAACTTGAAAATAAATATATAAGAGGGTGTGAAATGTTCCACTTCAATGTTTCTACTTTCTTAAATGTACATATAAATTTATACTCAGGGGGTGAAGTGTCCCGCATTCAAATTACACATAAAATTAAACATAAATAATTCTATGGCACGCCGTTAGTACATTGAATTAACCATAGCAAATAAATGTATAATTAAAATTAACACCCTAAAAATGTATATCATGGAAATTAAATAAACTAATTTAACAGTCATGATAATTCATCGAATTATAATGATACATTAATAAAATTGTGGATAATACTTAGGATTGAAGTATATTTTATAGTAGCAAAATTAAATGTAAATCCAATGTATATTATTATTAATATCTATTAACAATAAAATACCGAGAAATATTTAATAATGGCGATTTGGTCCGACGATTCGGTGACTTGGTAAGTACGTTTCGTCGATGTTGCTTTCATCATGTCGCCGTAGCTTAGTAGTTAGAGCAATGGCGCGTAAAGCCAGAGACGCGGGTTCGAATCTCGCCGGGGACATGATGACAGCGATAACTTTTTCCTCATTAATTTGAGGTAATTAGTAGTTGGTTCTTGAATTGAATTCATATTAATGTATTTAAAAATCGCCACTATTAAATATTTCTCGGTATTTCATCATTTAATATTATCTTAAAGCATAACAGAAATTATTTCTTTTTCCTTTTATAATAATCAAAATATTTACCATGAATTTTAGATCCATTTTATTTTGGTGATTTTATTTTTATTTAAACTATTAATATTTTGACAATTAAAAACACTAACGGCGTGCCATATAATTCCATTAGGGAATGTGATAATGTAATATTTGTAGGTACCTACAAACAAAATATTTTGTTATAGGAATTATTTAATTTTCCTTTTAGGGGCTTTATTTTGTAAAAGAAATGATTCATTTATTGTTAGAATGTCTTCATTTCTATCAATACAATGTTGTACAATAGTGAGTTGACAACCTGTTGCAGTTGTCCTATAATAATCGATTAGCTGCACCTTGTTATAACCGCCACACGCTGCCGTTCGTTGTCGTTAACACCTACGAAGGTGTCGTGTTGTTAGCGCCGTGGATTTATCGCCGCGACCTATTTGCGTGCATTTAGCGGCGCGACCTTTTTGCGTGCATTTAGCACGGCGAGTATACTATTACTTTAAGTCTATGTACAATGCTTTTCTTTGAATGACATTTTAAAGACAAATTTTCACTCTCCTCCACACTAGCCGAGGCTTAGGTTTGGCAGTTTTATTTTAACAAAACAGACGTGTTTAAAAGTATAAGAATTATAAATCTTCGCCATACGATATACAAAGAACTTAAATCTAATTAACAAATGTGATTGCATTTATGTTATATTTATTCTTATACTAATTCTATGGAAAATTTGTTTTTTGATTATACTAATTCTACTTATTCCAATTTTTTACTTAATGAAACGATAACAATAATCAGCAAATTATTATATATATAATAATAGCTTTATTAACAAAATTGTTACATGTTCTAAAAGTATTTACATTATATAAAATAAAATCTTTTTAATTGAAATGAATGCGCGAATTGTGAATTGTGAATTGAATTGTGTTATCTTTTTATTCATTCTCCTTTCTTATCCGTATTATGTTCCACATTCTTTCCAGGCAATTCTTCCCCAAAAGTTGTTGTTTCCAGCTCTTTCCATTTATTCCCGTGAACTTGCACCTTTCAAATATGTGCTGCAACGTTTCGTCTTCTTGTCTGCATATGCAAATTATTAGAATATAATAATACGAATCTGTTCATAACAAATGAGGTTATGTCTTTACTCACTGTTTACTTAAATCAAAATTATTTTGTATTTGTTAATGATTATTACTTTTGTAATGAAGATTTAACGATGGATAATTAGGAGTATGTTTTCGAAATTCAGCATACGTTCAAAAATTAGAATAAGTATAAATATGACATAAATGAAATGACATTAGTTAGTTAAGATTTCAGTTCTTCGTATACAGTATGACGATGGTTTGTAATAATTTTCAACACGTTTGTTTTGTTAAACAAAACTGCCAATTCCAAGCCTGGGTTAAAATATAAAGCAAAGTAATTTACGTCTAAAATATCATACGAAAACAGAATGCATAAAGTTAATATAAAATGTTAAATAAAAGCATTGTACATAGACTTATAGGTATACTGATGGTATACTCGCGGCGCCAAATGTACGATATAATTTTACCTGCTCCCTTCGCGGCGATAACTGAACGAAAAAAGGTCGCGGTGATAAATGCACGGCGCTAAGTACACGGACTCCCTACGAACATACGTACAATATAAAATCTACTACAGAAAATTACCTGTTTTACTACCAGATACTATTTTTTCCGAGTGCAACCCAACTGTAGATAAAGAAGAAACTAAAATACCCACACAATGAAATGTATTTTTCGTGTAGGATTTCTCATTTTCCAATATTTTGTAGGTCATGTCCCTTATATTTAATATAGAAAATTGCTGACGATGTTTATTTCTCAAAACTAAACATTGCAGATTATTTATATGCTAATCCTAATCCATAAACAAAGAAATTAACAGAACTCTCGGCAACAGCTTGTGGAATATATCCTAAGGATCTTCAATTATTAACATAGTAACTGCTAGTACGAGAAAGTAACAATTATCTAATATTATAAGAGAAACCAGCAGAATACGTATTGAAGAAGTACTGTAAGTAAATAATAAAATATTAATTGACTACGCAATCGATAAAAATAATCGTTAGATAAGCACCTACTGAAAATAGAAACATCGTTCATGGAAGTAAAAATAGTACGGAATAAGACGTAGTTGCTCAGCATTTTGTCGAAACTGGGTTTCGACATTATTTATATTCTAGGAAAAGTACATAATAATAATAAAGGTAATTAAGTACAGAGTGAGCCTATGTCGATGTTTCTATGAATGCAAAAAAAAATGCAATCGTTTTTTGTTGTCGAGTTATAAACTAAATTTGAAATATTCGAGTTTTAACAACAAGTCCATATTTTGGTTGCTTGATATTTTGGGAAAGCAACTTTCACATTCATTAAAATTAAAAAAAATCATGAAGTTTTGAATTATAGCTTAAAGCTTTATTTATAATTAGGAATCATACCTAGTTCACTGTGTTTTAGTTAAAAACTTTATTTTTTCTTCGTTGGATCACTTTTCTTATGTAAACATTCAATAACAAAAATAAAGAAAAATAAGAAGCATGTATGATATATAACATTACAAAATTCAAAACCTGAAAAGTCATGTATGTTTATTAATGTACAATGATTCCAAATTTTTGAAATTTCGAGGGGGCCTTGTAATTTACAGCAACCCTCACCGTACTGGTGCCGTGTTGTTAGCACCGTGCAGTTAGCGCCGTGTTGTTAGCACCGTGCAGTTAGCGCCGTGTTGTTAGCACCGTGCAGTTAGCGCCGTGTTGTTAGCACCGTGCAGTTAGCGCCGTGTTGTTAGCACCGTGCAGTTAGCGCCGCGACTCTTTTGCGTGCAGGTATCCCCGCGAAAGAGGCAGGTAATATTAGGATCATGCATTTAGCGACGCGAGTATGCCATTGGTATATAGGCCTATATACAATGCCTTTATTTAAAATTTTATGTTAAGTTTATGCATTCTGTTTTCGTACGATATCTTAAACACAAATTTTTACTTCCCATCACACTTTAATCCAAGCTTACGACTAGCAATTTTGTTTAACAAAATTGGTATGTTTAAAAGTATGAGGATTATAAACCTTCGTTATACTATGTACAAAAAACTTAAAAATCTAATTAACAAAGTGATTACATTTATGTCATTTTTATACTTATACTAATTCTACTTATTATAATTAAAATTATTACATATATCAATAATACGAACCCCATCATAACAACTGTTTATTATTTCGGTTTTGGTAATAATTATTACTTTTGAAATGAAGATGGAACGATGGATAATCCCCAATAATATAAGCACAATTGTTTTTGTAAACCTTAGAACGTATTATTAATATTTAGAAATATGGCACGAATTGAATCACATTGTATTTGAGTTTCCTGTACATATTATGATTAAAGTTTATATTATAATGCTTACACCTTTAAACTCGCCGGTTTAGTTAAACAAAACGGCCAATCCTAAGCCTGCGTTAAAATGTGAAGAGAAGTAAAAATTTTTGTTTAAAACATACGAAAACAGAATTCATAAATTTAATATAAAATATTATACAAAGGAGTAAATACTGATGGTATACTCGCAGCGATTAATGCATGATATAATTTTAGCTGCACTTTTCGGGGCGATACCTTCACGCAAAGGGGTCGCGGCGCTAACAAACGGACTCACCGTACTGTCGTCGTTCAAAACTGTTTAATTGAAGTGTTTTGTGTGCTCCATTAGTAGGTTTTTTTATTCTTGCAAACATTATGAAATTGTCTTTTTTCCGGGTAACAGTTTTGATTACTGTGAATAAAATAACCTATTTGTAAGTAGTATGTCACATTTTCCGTAATTTTTTATTTTTATTTTCTAATTTTAAGATTGAGTAGGGTGTAAGTATGAATATTAAATTCAATAATGCGCACTTTGAAATGACAAAATAACATAGATGACGGACGTTTACTGAAAACAAACCTAAAAAGGCAAAGAAAAGGTCAGGAAAGGATTATTTTTGTTATTAAACGCTTACATGTCAAAAGCGACCACACATATTAAACATTTTTGAGAAGAAAAAAGTTATTTTTCAGCAAAGCATAGTCAACAGTGATTCCTATTTAAAAAATTCAATTTTATGCTATCCCTCGAAAGTGCATGATTTTTTAAAATTTTCCGACGCCACACATTATACGTAAAACAGTGCCTCATAGGAATGGGCAATAATAACCCGATATTGAGCGGTTGGTATTGTTTATTATAAACCGGTAACTAAACCCAATACCCGGTGACCGGTTATTTTACGTTTAACGTTTTTTTTTTTTCATGTTTCTTTCTGATCACGACTGAGTCGTTTTCTTTTTTAATGTTCTACTTCTTTGGTTTCATTACGAAACCACAATCACGTCATTTGTACCCTTATAGTTATAACTGTTGTCTGACTTGATGAATTTGCAAAAACCACCCAATAAATCTGATTTATAGTATACCACAGTGCCTAATTGTAACATTCTGTTTGTATCGTGGTTTGTAACTTTAAAAAACAAAAGACGAAAACAATATTTTGAAAACACCAGTTAATTTGTTTCAAAAAAGAAGATTCTTACTATTTGTATTCTTGTATTTCAGTTGGTATGCAGAATTATTGAAATCATGAATTCATAAATATAACTATAATAACATCATATAACATCGCCAACTATCATTTCATATGGTCTGCTTTTGAGAAATAAAAAGAAAATATATAATGCAATTACATTTATGATTTACTTTACAAATTTTATAGATAATTGTATTTATTAGTTGTATTTAAACCTACATGTTTGTTTTGTTTTTTTATTTAACAGGGATGCCTGGCAGAAAGAATACAATATTGTACGCGTGTTGTCCGGAACCATATGTGGATGTAACGTTTACCATCCAAATCAGAAGGCGCACATTGTACTACTTCTTCAATCTAATAGTTCCTTGCGTACTCATCTCATCAATGGCTCTGTTAGGCTTCACATTACCACCCGATTCTGGCGAGAAGCTAACACTAGGTATTTGTCGGTATAAATGTATGTAATTTGCCTTGCAGTGTATGGGTGCCGCTTGTAACCACTGGCTATGCTAGGTCACTTATTGATCATTAAACTTATGTTATTCTTATACACTTAAGCGGTTATCGTACGACACACACTATAATTCAAATACCAGACCACACAAGACAACATTCAGTACACGCCACGAGCAGCGGATCCTGTCCTGCTGGCCACAAACACCACCAAAATTTAAATCTTCATTTCAGGTGTCACCATTCTTCTTTCATTGACTGTATTTCTCAACCTAGTAGCTGAAAAGATACCGACCACCTCCGATGCAGTTCCGTTGATAGGTATGCTAGGCCCACCGGAGCATCATGTGTTTGACGCCCTATGTCCCCTACGGACCGCCGTTGATACTTGGAGGCGCCGCCGCTGCATGTTCCTTCCCTCTCCAAATCCTTGCTTCACTACTTATAATTAGCTTAGTTCCCAGCGGCGCCATGGTAAGTAACGTCCATAAAAGAAGGGATTTTGGCTACGGCGTGATTCCGCGCTGTTTTGCATCTCTGATCATTCTTACCGAACATCGTCATTGTTAATCGATTTATAGGCGAAGGGAATTTATTCGTCTTACGAGTTTCAAAATGTTGGTGATTAACTTCTGAGTCTTTGAGCAGGTTGAACTTTAAAATATGTACTTCTTCCAAAATTAAATATTATAATCGTTATCAGAAGTGTACATAATTTTATAAAGTGGGGTATGTCGAAGCTTCTGAACCGACACATATCGCTTTAATTACGAAAGTCGCGAATTGTCCACATTTCCAACGTTGATTTGAAGTAAAACTGCTGATTGGTACCAATTACAGATTGAAAACTCATAGAAAAATTACTACCAAGTATAGCAAATTATAGAACTCTTATACCTTTTCCCGAAATTGTCAACTGCTTTACCTTTTCTTGTTCATTACTGCTATCAATCATATGTTTTTTATAATTCGTCAGTTGAGTTAATCGAATGTTAGTGGTACACATCTTCAAATTTTCAATTTAAAGAAATATTTACTGTTTATAACCTTTACCTTTTATTTGTTTTGTATTTTTGGTTTTGTATCAAATATCGTTATATCCCACTCAATGACCTTCAAATAGCATTTTAATTTTTCCTAATTATTTGAAACTCGTATGACCTTAACCCCACTTCATTAGGGCACATCTACAAATGGTCTGCCAAGAGTTTCTCCTCCAGTTTGTCCCTATCTTTCTTACTTTCTCCTTCATTCTGTTGTAGTAGCATTGACAACCACTGACTGCTGTGCAGCTTGTCAAGGTGTACGTATTCAAGCATTATTCTGTTACAGGGGTCACCATCTTACTATCGTTGACTGTGTTCCTGAACCTTGTGGCTGAAACCTTGCCCCAAGTATCCGACGCCATTCCTTTGTTAGGTACAAAATCGTTGATTGTCTGACCTGCCTGTGCTACTTCTACCACACCTTATTTCAACTACTGCCTGATAATGTCTGTGCTCCATGTGTGCCAGTATACATAATAATCGTTAAAATCGCGTTATACACGATGCCTTGCGTTCATTAATTTATTTTGTGATATCGGAATATTGAGAATCTACTCTACCAAAGGAGTCCTTTCTTAATTAAAGGGAGCTTAATTCAGTAGAACATACAGATAAACTTATCAAAAAGATGCTGATGCACATCTTTTTTAAATAATGTACATAAGTACATTGTCCTTCTAAATCCACAGCTTCTACTGTACAGCTCTTTTTCTTTATTGAATAGACCCCCACATATACTTAAAAGTGATGGATTTTTAGCTCCAATTAAGTGAGGATGCAAGCGATCAAAGAAGAAATGTTTAGGGCACTTGGGGGCTAGTCGGACTAGGGTGCTGTTTAACTTTTCGATGCAGTCGCGTGTCCCAAACGTATACGTTATTACACATATGTATGTTTGTTTTAATGCCACAAACATTTCCTCTTTGATTCGTAGTCGGAACCAACTGATACTTGGACGCTGAAGGGACGGCAGTTGATAGTAGTCCGAAAAAGTTTTCGAATTTATAAAAGTCTAGACAACTAAGGAAACCATTTATATTGTTTGAAGCTTGTCTTTTAAAACCAACAGTTCCATTAAGTACTACTGATTTTAAAGCCACACGTTTTCCTCATTTTTTACACTTCATTTTTGTACAATCAATAAATTCAGTAGCTAAGTAGTCAAGTTACACCTGTATAGTAAAGTATTAAAGAAATAAATGTCACATTATGCTTAGTATTATAAAAAAAAGTTTTAAATTCGAAAATTTTATTAAATGCTCTGAAACAAAGAGGAACAGACCGCATCAGCACAGGACATGGTCAGACTCGCGTGACGCAGTGTATGTTACAGGTGTGACAATCTTGCTGTCACAGACTGTTTTCTCCTTGCTGGTGGCTCATGTGATCACCCAAACTTCCGACGCTGTGCCCCTAATAGGTTAGCCTTTTTTCTATTCTGCTAAAGCTAAGCTTATCACTAAACAGTATACTATTACCTACTTACTACTTACTATTACAGTATTGTTTGCATGTGACGCCATGCTAAGTAAATACATGAAGTATTAATGGTTCGACGGTTATGGGACACGCTTCTATCGACTGTCGTAACAGCACTCGCCGTCAAGCCCTCATGCCGTAGTTACAAAAACATTATAAAAGCATCACTTGGACAGCGTTATAAATATCCCAAGAAACTATATACCCTTTTATTTGTTTTCAAAGTTGCTGGCAGATTTCTCTTATGTTAAAAACAATTGTTCGATTAAAAGGGATATATATAATCCATCCGTGTTTGTTCGTTTACATTTGAGCATATCCCGGCCATTATTAATCGATTCTAGACAATGACTTTTGAATCTGTTTAACAGTACTATTACACAGATCTACTCGGGCAGGGTCGAACTGTCTCCCGATATTAGGTAGGGAAAGGGATGGTCGAACTGACTCCCACCAATGGTGGAATTGTCTCCCACTCTCTTAATAGGGGTTGATAATGATAAACAATTATATCCATGGATTTATAAAGGAGTATAAATATTTAAAGAAATATGCATATTGTTTATAGTGTTTCCAAACTGATAACTTCAATTATGTCGGAAGTAGATTTTGTTAAAAGTGAACGGGGTAAAATGATGTTGGTGTTGGACGGGTACAAGTTTTCTTTTCAAAAACATTTATTGATTTATTCGAATATTGAGATCGTGTAGTGTTTATTGTTGTAGATTAGATACGGAATTATTTATAGTCTCTATCTATGGGTGATACATGATACTGCTTGTTTGCATTAACTCTTATACTGGTTTTGAGCTTCAAGAAATACAAAAAACTGTCCTAATACTTCCATGTATATTGCAATAGGTTACGGTTCAGGATGGGCGTCTTTATATTTACATACCCCTCACCTTTTCCCAACATTTGTGTTCGTAAAAGACTACGAATAACCTTTGAGAGTTAATGCAAACAAGGGTGGCCTCGACTACCTGCGAGCTGAGATGGAGACAATTCGACCATACCGTTTCCGTGACCTTTTCTAAAAGTAATTATCGGGAGACAGTTCGACTCGGCCCATCTACTCAACATCACTTAAGTTCCGAACCAAGGAAGTAAACATCCAATAATGTTTTCGAGCCAAGAAAATTACTAAGCTCAGTGGTTTAACTACTTCCTTCTCAAGGATAACTGGTAATTGAACCTAGATCTACACGCCTCAATCTTTAAATTTGAAGCTCCAAATAATGATACGGTTTCTAACTTCGAGGTTAAACCTAATGATTCAATATTCGACTGACGATGATAATAATGACCCTCCAAATTTCCTTCATTCAAAAATACCTTCCGCGGTTCTAAATACATACATGTTAAAAGCCTAATCAGCAGTGTTGCTACCCAATTAATTGCAAACAGTATATAAATACAACTTCATCTCTTACTCAGAATTCTCGCCTCACACTTAGCGTATCAGAGAGGTATGTCCTAACAGAATTCAGAAAAGCAAAAAAAAATGACAAATGCGAGTTGAACTCGCGGGTAGTGGGTTTCACACGATGAATTTGTCATCTACCATATTTTTCAAGTTTGGTCCAAATTTGTTTGTAGCAACTGAAAAGAGTACGCATAGTACCGGATTGGAGACAGAAATTGCTGAATATATTGTTTATTGTAAATCTGCAAAACATTAAACTAATTCACGTTGGGTATAGGAAAGTAAACAACTAAATTTACTAGAACATTTAAAAATTAAGAAAAGCTCTAGTCGATGGAGAAAATATGGTCAACCACGTTTATGTATGTACTCGGATAGCGTTTGAAGCTGACGAAAAAGCCATAAATAAAAAGAATAAATAAGCGGCAATATTAATGACAGGCACCCTCTTTTCGGCTACTAGAATGCATCTCATGATTTTTCAGGTATCTATTCAAATTATAAATAACCATGAGGCACCATTGCACCAAACCTGACAATTCTTAAGATGCATTTTATTGACCAAAACGAAATGCCTTTAATGCAATAAGTTTAATTTTTACCCAGTACTCTTGTTTACTCTTTGATAATGACGATTTCGTCGAAACGAGTCCGTGTTGTTACGTTACCATCGTAAGAGATGGCCAGAGAGCAGATGACGTTACAGCTAAACATGGCGGTGATAGTTGGCCCATACATTGTGCTTGTGGTATGCGGCGATTATGGAACCAAATCAGTGTTTATAAATTTTTTTTGTGCCGATATACTTTTTCTTAAGGCATGCATATGTAACGAAAATGTTTTGTGTCTCCAAAACACGTATCAGGGCGATTTAAACTAAAATTCGCAAAAAAAAACAAAATAGCACTTTATATCCTTTCGCTACTCAACTAAACCGATTTCGTACATGGACACCTACATCAGCTGTACATTTCTGCGTTTTGGCCTTGGGTCACGATGGTAACGGTTGTTAGCGCCGTGCATTTATCGCCGCGAAGGAGGCAGGTAAAATTACATCGTGCATTTAGCGCCGTGAGTAGGTACACCATTAGTATAAGTCTATGTACTATGCTTTTAGGGTACATTTTGTATTTAGTTTATGCATTCGGTTTTCGTACATTTTAAACACAAATTTTTACGTCCCTTTATATTTTAACCCAGGCTTAGGTTTGGCAGTTATTTTAACAAAACAGACGTGTGTAAAACTATGAAAACTATAAACTATCGTTATACTACATACATAGAAATTACATCTAATCTACTTATTCTAATTTTTAAACGTATGCTAAAGCTCGCAAACATACTCTTAATTGTTAAATCTTCATTGCAAAAGTAATACTCATTGTCAAAACCGAAATAATTTTGATTTAAGTAAACAGTGAGTAGAGACATAACCCCATTTTTTATTATCAGATTCGTATTATTAAATTCTAATGATTTGCTTATTATTGTTATCGTTTCATTTGTAAATAGTAGACGAAGGATTATAATCCTTATACTTTTAAATGCACTTGTTTTGTTAAACAAAACTGCTAGTCCTAAGCCTGGGTTAAAGTGTGGAGGTGAGTAAAAATTTTTGTGTTTAAAATATACGAAAACAGGATTT
This sequence comes from Agrilus cyanescens, assembly GCA_947389935.1. Lineage (NCBI taxonomy): Eukaryota > Metazoa > Arthropoda > Insecta > Coleoptera > Buprestidae > Agrilus > Agrilus cyanescens. The sequence goes on from OX376704.1 coordinate 8,406,509, forward strand.
ATAAACTTAATATAAAATATTAAACAAAAGTATTGTACATAGGCTTATAAACTAATGACCTACTCGCGGCGCTAAATGCACGATATAATTGTATCTGCTTCCTTCGCGGCGATAACTCCACGCAAAAAAGGTCACAGCGATAACTATACGGCGCTAACACTACAAAACCGTGGAAACAATTCTAAGAGATTTCGTTCAATAAATTGTTAAAACTCTTTTAGTGGAATTCTGCTTTCGTTTCAGTAGAATCGGAACAAATTGGCTGTGACTGTGACAGACGGACATGCAGACGCACGAGTAGTCCTATGAGAATTCTATTTTTCCATACGGAATCCTAATCTTGACTTTTTCGTCAACTTTGGGCTTTTACTTTAGTAATTACCATTGTTAAGTATGCCTTTGTCGGCCTACTTTGAACATTTTGTCAACTTCTGAAAATTTAACAAACAGTTTGCTTAGCCGAGTCCGTGTTGTTAGCGTCGCGACCCATTTGCGTGCAGATATCGCCCCGAAAAGTGCAGGTAAAATTATACTGTGAGTATACCATCAGCATATAAGCTTTGTATAATATTTCATACTAGTTGAACCCGTCCAGCATTGGACGGTGGTGCATAGCATTTAAGAAATCATAATCAGGTTGACAATTTAGTATCAAGACCTCAGTTGCTTTTTGTAAACTTTTTTCTAAATCGTCCATATAGACAATAATCATGCTGTTTTAAGAAAAGTTACACATCTCTGAAAATTGTTGCAAAAGTTTCAATTTAAACTGATTGCTTCCCTTCACCACACATCCAATTTTTTACTGTTATGAATACCATCCGTCAAAGCTTGGACGGTGGTGCATAGCACTGTAACAAATTTAATCAGAGGGGCCGCTTTGTACCACAACCTCACGGTGGTGCGTAGCACATACCCTAATGGTGCATAGTTACCTTACTGGTGCATAGCACTTCTCCTATTAGTGCATAGCACCTATCGGCGGTTTATGGCGAACTTCTAGCAGGATAAAAGAGGATAAAGGTGACGTCAGAGGCGGGGCTGCTGTAGGAGGTGGTGTGATGGGGGGGGGGGGGGTGGGGGTTGTGTAGGGAGCGGTACGGAAAGGAGGTGGAAAATATTACGGATAAAATAAAAGTATGGGATTGGTTCGAGGGTGTCGTAGGGGGAGTTCTAGACCCCCTTCCCTTCAAACCCCCAACAACTGCAACCACTACCCTCTGTAACTACACCTAAAACGCACTCACTACTACCCCCACCACCCACCACAACAGTATTCTTAAACGTTTTCCAGATGATTCTCAATTTTCAGTGTTTAGAATTTGAATTCTTAAAGCGGAAAACTATGTGAAGGGGTGATTTCTGCGCCCAGCATACATGTATAATCTTGCCAGGGGCGATAAATACTACAACACACTAATATTTAAATCGAATCGGGGACGTGGGAGTAAACGCGTACAATTACCATAATCTGATCGATAACCTTAATAACACACCCCATATTTTACTGTTATAGTACTATCCGTCAAAACTTGGAAGGTGGTGCATAGCCTTCAACGAATTTACCGTAACCTATCGCCGGTTCATGGCAAAATTCAGATGTGTTTTTTCATTTCGAATAACCTACAAATGGTTCTGTTAATTTAATTTTTTGGAACTCACTTTGAGAAAAATATTCATGCTCGAATTAATAAATTTAATATTTAAATTAAATAAAATAATTTCTATTTAAAAAAATTGTATTCTATCTCACATATATTTATATCTTCTTGTTCAGCTTAACCTGCTCTACAACATACTACAAGCTCAAAGTAATCTAAGTTGACGGGCTAAAGTCCACCATTACCGTTAAAAGCGTAAAATTAAAAAGAAAAAAAAATTGTCGGATGGGATTTGAACCAACTACTGCTGGAGATAAAGCGATAGCGAGATCGGTGCACTACCGAACACGCTACGAACCGACATGACTTGTAAAAGCCTATATTTATTTGCTTTTAGATTAACCATGAAAACTGCAACGAATTTTATTGCATGATTGTTTATAAATTACATTTATTTTCTCATTTCGTATCTTTCATAAACGTTCTTTGATTAACGTCAAACTTCTAAGGTTAGAATCTACACGTATACAAGACAAGTAATAACAACATAAGCCCCGCCCATCCCTCTGAGCAGTTGTTTCCTTAGAATCCGGACATGTCAAAATTATCGATTTTTAATTACAAATTCTAATTAAACGACACCACCTTCCGATTAGAAAATAGGCCTATTCAGCTTTTTGGTCCTTAACTTGGGCGTTTTAATTGTCGACTAATTCCAGATTATCCTATCTTCGGACGAGATAGATCTGAAAATTATGACTTTTAACCAACAACGCGTTTTTTCAATTTTTTGACAAACGTTAATCGAAAAGAGAAATTTTCGCTACTTATTCCATGGCTAACTGAGTGTTTGACGGACAAACATCCATACACTAGAACATTATTATATAGTATAGATATAGATTAAGTTTATGAATTCTGTTTTCGTATATTTTAAACAAAAATTTTTATTTCCCTTTACATTTTAACGCAGGCTTAGGATTGGCTGTTTTGTTTAACAAAACAAGGGAGTTTAAAGGTGTAAGCATTATAATATAAACCTTAATCATAATATGTACAGGAAACTCAAATAAAATGTGATTTCATTCTTGCCATATTTCTAAATTTTAATTTAATTTCACAAAAACAATCGTGCTAATATTATTGGGGATTTCCATCGTTAAATATTCATTCCAAAAGTAATAATTATTACCAAAACAGAAACAATACACAGTTGTTATTGTCAGGTTCGTATTATTATCATTTATAATAATGTTAATAGAAACACAGAAATCGTGCGAAGAATTTTTACTAGCGGAAATTGAACAATTAAAAAAGAAAAGTAAAATTAAATATCTAAAAATTGATGAAAGGATAGCCACTATTTTAGAAAAAATTAATTTTAACAAGGACTTAGGATTAAGTTTGTGAGCTTTAGCATACGCTCAAAAATTAGAATAAGTGAAATTAGTAGATATAAGTGTAAAATGACATAAGTTTACTCACTTTGTTAATTAGATTTGTAAGTTTTTTGTACATGGTTTAACGAAGGTTTATAATCCTTATACTTTAAACAAAATTGCCAGTCCTAAGCCTGGGTTAAAGTGTGAAGAAAAGTAAAAATTTGTGTTTAAAATATCGTACGAAAATTTAACATAAAATTTTAAATAAAAGCATTGTACATAGGCCTATATACCAATGGCATTCTCGCATCGCTATATGCATGATATAATTTTACCTGTCCCTTTCGCGGCGAAACCTGCACGCAAAAGGGTCGCGGCGTTAACTGCACGGCGCTAACAACACGACACCGCTTAGCCAGATATACTGTTCTAGAACTGGTCTAGAATCGGTTCAGATATTGTCCAGAAAAATATATACCGACATGTAGATTGACGAATGTTATTATGGATAACGTTTAAACTACTACATGTTCTGTAACAAGTAGGATTTATTGAGACATACAAGTCAGATGTTACACAGAAACAAACATAAAAAATTTTATTTTGCCACATTGAGACAAACTTAACCATAGAAGTCTTGGAAAATATATAAAAACTTATTCTTTCAATGTTTGCATATAAAAGGAATTCTATAAAGTTAACAATTAAGGTGATTGTCCAAGTTTTGCTTTCCAATTTCTTGTAAAAAAGAAATGACCTCTTGCTTGGATGATAGTTATATTATTAGAGTAACGTTATACCCAAAATTCATCGCATTTACTAGTCTAAACCTTTGTATCGCAATTGGATAAAAAAATGCGTAATTTAAATAGTGCTAGGATCACACTAAAGTTAAGGTCTACATTAAATTTTGATATTTTCCTTAATTACATATGAAATTTTTTTGTACATATTAGTAAAAGAAGCAGTACAGCATGTTGCGGACGAATAAAGCAAACAACTGTTACGTTATTATTGGTTTTACATTTGTTTATCTAAATTCACTAACCTCCCTAATTTCACTAACACCCTCCGCTACTTAACATTTTAAAATTAGATTCAAAAAAAGAATGAAATAAGCAATGTTCTTATGGCTCTTTCCTAATTGCATGAGCGACAAACAAAAAATTTATAAAAAATTATCAACAAACCGACCAAGTTGGAATTCGGAGTCATCGAACAAAAGACATCTTGCATGCAGTCAAATATTAAAAGACTATTACACAAATAATAGCGCCACATATAACGTATAATGTCACAGATAGGACATGCGCAAAAAGAGAATGAAAATAACCTGTGTGTCAAACGATTTATTCTCGTTTCTTCACTTCGTGTTTCATCACCTAATAAAATATTACCTGCAGAGACAATTCTCTCGTTAGTTATCATCTATAGAATTTAATTATTTTAAATCCTCTACAATTGTTTCGACGTCTTACATTTTTTATCAAGAGTAAAATGTATACTAAAATTAAAAAAAAAATTATTTCTATATATGTCTACTCAATATCTAATTATTAGGAAATCCTAGATAGCAGTCAATTACCGGGGTACATTTAAAATCAGTGTAATCGTTAGTAACTTTATGTTTGTTTACAATGTGTTTCTTAATTTCTAGTTGTTCTAACAAATTAAGCTTCTTGCCTTTATTCTCAGAATGTATTAATTTAACATTATCTAAATCTATATTATGACTATCGAAAATACAATATTCACTTATACCGGTACTTTTAAGTGATATCCCATGTAAGGAGTCACGATGGGGCCAAACTTGGTCCAAATTTGGCCCAAGATTTTTCAACTTTGGTCCTAGATTGGCAACCGATATAGGGCCAAAAACGATAAATGTTCGGTATGTCACTTCGGCCCAAGCCTGGCTGTTAAGATTGGTGCACGACTGGGCTACGAATGCAGGTCCAAGATTTGGCATACCATATTGACCCAAGACAAAGCACATTTACACTTAATGTTTGAAATGTTATGCGAGGTCAATGTTTCTGAAAAAGTGTTGATATTTATAACACCAACATCTATTGATGATGTCGGGTAATCAAACACTTCACTTCTACTCTCTTCTTCGAAACCATATACATAAATTTCACTAGACTCACACTCTTTATTTAATAAATTATCGTAGTTAAAATGTGTAAAAATATTAAATACTTCAATGGAAGAAATATTTTTTTTGGAAGTTTGGCCAAATTATGGTCCTGTATAGAAATCCTAAGACTCAGTTATACTGCGTTGGACAAAACTAGGCAAACCGTTAATTTATGTTACTGGGCATTTAAAATTTGGCCAAACTTTGATCCGGTATTGGTAAACGGATGCTCAGTTACCCAGTATTGGACCAAGCTTGGCGAAACGTTAATGTACCTAGAGTTGGCAATTAAAAATTGGTCGAAAATTGGTCCAGTATCGATAAGCCGAAGCCTGGTTTCCCACTACTGGTCCAGGTTTTTACCTATCGTCAACTCCGGCATTTCCTACATGGGATATCTCTAAAGTGTTCCTTACATCCAGTTTCTAAGTTACGCCCTGTCTGGCCTATATACGTGGCTTCACAATCTTTACAGTCTAATCTATATACACCACATTTTTGTTCTTACTAATTTTTTGTTTATTGTTACATAGTATTTTACCTAAGTAGCATTTGTTAGCTAATATAGTATTGATTTTTAATTTCTTTAATTGGTTGCAGATCTTGTTGCTTACTTTATCTGTGTAGTTAATATAGTTGTATTTTTTATCATCTAATTCAATTAATGGATACATTTCCTTTATAAGAATTTTACGTTTCTTTTTTTTAATTAGTCTATCTACGGTTTCTGATTTAAATCCGTTATTAAGTGCAATGGTTTTGATACAGTTCAGTTCTTTATTGTAGTTATCTATACTTAAAGGAAATGTTAAGAGTCTGTGTATTAGGTTGTGAAAGATAGCTAGTTTAATTTGTGTTGATTGTTGGGATTTTGAGTTTATGATTATGAAGTATTTTTTCTATGAATGTCGAAATCTAACCTGTTATTGATAATTTGTATATTCATATCTAAGAACCCATTTTCATCGCTCGTTTCCATTGTAAATTGGATTTTATTATTAATATTGTCAAGGGCTGACAATAAATTATTGCGTTGCCGATCAGTTCCTAACCAGAAACAGAATATGTCATCTACATAACATATCGTTTCCATAAAAAGATGTTTTGTTTTTCTTTATAGTTTTCAAAAAATCTTCATTCAAAATTATTTATATAAATATCTGCAAGTAACGGGTAGATCGGTGATCCCAATATAAATATAAAAATAAATACTATATTAGTTACCAAATGCAACTTAGGTAAAATACTATGTAACAATAAACAAAAAGTTAGTAAGAACAAAAATCAAATGAGGTTTATATAGATTAGACTGTAAAGATTGTGAAACCACGTACATAGGCCAGACAGGGTGTAACTTAGAAACTAGATGTAAGGAACACTTTAGAGATATACGAGGGCGGTCTGAAAAGATTCCGACCTCAACGTGAAGATGGCAGCACTCGTCAATAAAAGTCAGGGAATGTAGTTGTGCATCTGTTGACAGCAACACATTAAAGTTTCAGTCGTTTGAGTGAGTCGATGTGAGTAGTTTTGTGAAAATGGAAAAAATCGAGTATCGAGCTGTCATAAAATATTTGTTTTTGAAAGGGAATAGATACGCCTACGCAAATCAAAGATGAGTTAGACTCTGTGTAGGGAGACTCTTCACCGTCATTTACCCCAGTGAAATTTTGGGCAGCTGAATTTAAACATGGCTGTAAGAGCTTGGGAGATGATGAACTTTCGGGACGTCCAAAACTGTAACTACTGACGATAACATCGCTAAAGTTCACCAAATGGTGTTAGACGACCGCCGAATTAAAGTGAGAAAGATAGCAGAGGCAATGAAAATATCCAAAGAACGTGTTTGTCACATATTAAATCAAGATCTAGGCATGAGAAAGCTGAACGTGAACGTGAAACGTGTTCGAATGAACATTACCAATGCTCTGTTGGCGCAGTTTAGCCGCAATAAATCCGAGTTTTGGCGCCGAATAATTACTGTAGATGAAACTTGGATACACCACTATACGCCTGAAACAAAAATACAGTCAAAACAGTGGACTGGAAAGGGGGAACCGGCTCCAAAAAAAGCAAAATCTGTTTTTTCGGCTGGGAAAGTGATGGTGACTGTTTTTTGGGATAGTCATGGAGTTATCCTAATCGATTATCTTCAAAAAGGGAAAACCATTACAGGAGCATACTACGCATCATTACTTGACAAGCTAAAGGCAGAAATTGCGGATAAACGGCCACATTTGCAGAAAAAGAAAATCCTGTTTTACCAAGACAACGCCCCGTCTCACACCTCAACAGTTGCCCAGGCGAAAATCCATGAATTACGGTTTGAACTGCTTGACCATCCACCTTATTCACCAGATCTAGCCCCAAGCGACTTCTTTCTGTTCCCTCAACTAAAAACTACGATCGGAGGACAAAGATTTTTGTCTAATGAGGAGGTAATCACCTTCGTGAACAATTATTTTGCAGAGAAGAACGCCGAGTACTGTTTGGACGGATCAAAGAGTTGGGAGCATCGCTGGGAGAAGTGTATAGAGTCACAAGGAGACTATGTAGAAAAATAAAAATAAATTTTAAGATAAAAATTCTTGTATCTATGTTAGGTCGGACCTCCCTCGTATCTTACTTAAAAGTACCGGTATAAGTGAATATTGTATTTCCGATAGTCATAATATAGATTTAGATAATGTTAAATTAATACATTCTGAGAATAAAGGCAAGAAGCTTAATTTGTTAGAACAACTAGAAATTAAGAAACACATTGTAAACAAACATAAAGTTACTAACGATTACACTGATTTTAAATGTACCCCGGTAATTGACTGCTATCTAGGATTTCCTAATAATTAGATATTAAGTTGATATATATAGAAATAATAACTTTCTTAATTTTAGTATACATTTTACTCTTGAAATAGACGTAAGACGTCGAAACGATTGTAGAGGTAAATTTAAACCTTTTGAAACATAAAAAGCAATTTTCTTTTTGTTTTTATTTGTAAAATGTTTCACAATATACCTACTGCACCATTAATAAACATTTAAATCCATTTTCAGGTAAGAATAAATTCGTGTTTCCTCACCCAGGCTTAGAATTGGCAAAATAAAATGTTCAAATTAAAAATTCTGACTGTTTATTACAAAAATTTTATAATCATTAGACCTACCGTGTATAATATGTGATTTATTCGTTTCTCGTGTGTTGCAACTCCAGCGTAAACAAAAAAGTTACTAATTAGAGCGTCAAGCCTCTCCCCAACAAAATAAGCTAAATAAAATTCTCAATACGGGCGTTATCGTCATTAGCCTTGTCAATTAAGTAATATAACAATTTAACCATCTCGTTCTGTTTACATATCATAATATATTATGTAAAACCTTCTTTCACACTTTATCTAGGCTTAAGACAGACAACTTTGCTGATGCAAAATTGGCGTATTAAGTTTTTGCAGCGAAACTGCTTTTGTCAATGTACAAACATTATAAGTGTGAAAGTACTTTCGTCAAAATTGTACGAAGTAAACTAATTTTTTAGAGTACCACGAATGTCCATTTTGCCCTCTGTCAAGTCTGTGGCGCTCATCTAATTCACGATACTTCCTAGCTCGTTTCGGACGCTGCATGTATACTTCACTTCTTTTGTAGATTGCGTTACAGAAGTGAATTTCCTCCTGTAGAGCCTTCATAAGCTCATATATATTGGGATGAGCTTTCCCAATTGTCTTATTGAATCTATTGTGCCAGCTTTCCACAGCACTGGTAGTGTGATGCCGGTTTTAATAACAAATTCACAGTTGCGTTGATTCTATCCAGTTGTCGACAAAGTAATCATAAAACTTCGCCAGAAGTTTGTCGTCTATGTTTCCATTAAGGACCGCCATCCCTCGGAAACATATTCTCGAGGTACATATGCCAAAGCGGCTAACATTTTTAAATGATCCCGAATATCTGTGTTCTTGTAAGCCACTGATAATCTCAGTTTTTGCATTTTCCGCAATAGCGCTTGATTGAAGTGGAAACTACAACCATTTACTTGAAATTCATCTTTGGTGGTATTTATAGCTGCTGCCTCAAAGTCAATATGAAACTGTACAATTAATTTTTACAGACGAAAACTCTGGGATCTGTGTCACGAAATCTAATCCTACATCCTTCGCGCCCATTAGTTCTTGAAGGTAAATTTGTGAAATAGGCGTTAGCTCTTCTCGAGCTCGTTTTCTTGCTTTTTGTAAGCATAGATCGATTTCCGTTTTCGCAACATCAGGAACATACGTATGATTCCTCTGATCAATAACGTTTAAGTGACTGCTATCCGTTACTACTGCTCTTGGACAGGGTCGTTTAACACAAATCCATCCGATGGTGGAGTTTTTATTCTTCTGTTTTATGTCGAATTTATATCCATCGTACAAAACGGTGGGTTTTCCTCGCTGTGATGTAATTATGTAGTTGAAGTTCTATTGTTCCGATGTCAGTTGAATGCCTTTATTTATACACTTCTGTTCTTCCAAGAAAATCAAGTGCCATCAGTGTCGGTAAAATGTTTGTATTTATGCATTTCTTGCGCTGCTGTATAGTATTGATTTTGTTCTTAATGGTCGGTGCAATAATATAAAACAGCTAAATTAAGAATTATGTGGGGATTCAATACTTGATGTTATGTAAATAACCATCATAATGCACCACAAAGGGTCGCAGATCGATAAGAAATAATAATGACATAAAGATCAAGATTCACAAGTAATGTATGTTTAATCTAATAACAGGCCACCACCCGCAATGTAATAAATTGCAATCGACAAAACGCACCAAACGGCAAATCATTTTCTCTCTGTTTTGTGCGACGCCCGAGTTGAAACGATTTCTGGTAAAATCTTGACGACGCTCGAGATGCAACGCACGTTCCTTACATGCAGTAATTATTACGGCTTATCAATAGATGTGCAAGAATGTTAAATTATTTATTATTGAATGTATAGACACAGTATACTTCGAAGCTGTATGGACAATCCGTGTCAGAACCTTTGATGTGACCTGACTGCTCTCAGGGACCTTGAAACACGTCGGTCATATTCTTAGGTGTTAAATGAACGACGGGAATTGAAATTTTGAATTTAGTTTTCAATTATGCTACCACCGAGAATTGCCGATTGCTAGCGAACGTGCCGAAAACGCTATAGATATAATAGTGACATATCAATTTAACATCTAATTACAAAGGAATATAAGGAATTATTTAATAGTGGTGATTTTTAAAAACATTAAGACCTGTAGTAGATATTGGAATAATCTGGCCACGCAAAGGAATTGAGCCTTTCAATAAATTATAAATTCCTCTGCTAAATACATTAATTCTGTTAAGATCAGGAATTACAGAACTTGAGCACACCACGCTCTAATAGAAAATAAGTATAATCAGTCAATTCAAGGATTAGCACTAAGGGTGATTCCTGGTCTTTACTTTACTACCCTTCAAGCCTATGAATATTACGAATCCCCTTTTACTATTGCTTATGCGGTTTATAGCTCATCCCTTTATATGGCAATTGGATTTCTTGGACTTCATGTAAATATCGGAAATACATTCCTTCCTAACCCGACAGTTAAATAATCATTTTTCTCAATACCACCACTTTGGTTTTGAAGCGGCGGCGTAGACGTAGTTTGATTATTCCAATATATCCCATTTATTGATGAGGTAGATAAACCTCTATATTTAATTTATATAGTATAATAATTATATTTGACTTCCAATCAGATGATCTGTTAAAATAGTATAAATAATTTAATAATTCTTAGTATCAGAATTGCAGTAGGTAATAACTTCAAGAGGTTTAATTCTACCGTTGACCTCTATACTAAACTCACAGACCTAGAAAAAAATACCCATTTAAATGTGGATTTGACCCAAAATTATCTGCCCAAATTCCATTTTCATTGCACTTCTTTTTAATTGCATTAATCTTCTTGATTTTTGGCGTAGAAATTACTCTTGTATTACCAATCATTATTACAATAAAAATAACTAATATCCATCAATTTTTAATTTTAGCTATATTTTTTATTCTAATCTTATTAATTTTTTAAATACATTAATGTATCAATTTAGCCTCGTTTCAACATTAAAAACCCGTAGCTAATCCATAGGCCTAATCAGCTGTACACTCGGAGGACATGTTTCTGGGTACCTATGTAAGTTCGCGCATGACAAAATTTACTACAAAGTGCCGATTGTTCATGCTGCTTAGAAGTATACTGTGGTATAGATATGTGTTATTCGCTATTAGTACCTACCTTATTTGGGGGAAATTTTAAAAATAATTTAGTTTAAAAATGTAAAATTAGCTCCACAGATGTCCTTTAGTTCTCCATTGCTTTCTATAAGCAGTGGCAGAAATAGGTGACGAAACAAGAATGTTTTTATTAAGGAAGTTTTGCATGTGATGCATCTCGAAAAGGTATCTGCAGGTAAAATTGTAGCAGGGACAAAAGACGAGGTGAAAAAACAAGAATCCATTATACCAAACTCCCACAGACTTCTAAATCTTGTCTAGTTGCAGGCATTGAAAAAATTGTAGATAGAATCCTTTCTAAATAGAAAATAAACAACGTAAAAGTAGATCGGTTTCAATTATGTTTTAATATACCGTTATTTACAATTGATTATTCTTCTTTAACTATTTACAAAGCAATTACTTTACTAATTACAGAAGAGATATAAATGTATATGTATTTGAAATTTTAGTCATAAACAGAATAAATCATACAATACGCACAGTACAATCAAACCTATTCTGTAACCTCCAATCGAATAGAAATGTTTGGAATATAATAGAAGTTGTGGGGTAGAATCGAAATTCTACCAAATCGGTATTCTGTAACTCTTCGGATCGAAATGTATGGTAGAAGTGGATTCCGACCACGGTTATTAAACTAATACGGTTGCCTCACTTCGATCAGCTTGTATGCGCGGGGGAAGAGGGGTCTGGTTAGGTTGTGACGTAGCTCAGAATGTACGAGCTACCGGCGACTTCGTCAACGCTTATATTGTGTCGTCAGTGTGTCTGCTACTCGCTTGTAGTTTTCTTTAATAATAGACTACTTTTAAAATACGATACTAAAAGTGATTGATTAACTGAACTAGTGCTTAAGGGTATGTTAAATTAAGGGATTGTATACATGCCGTATATAGATAATTCATAAAAACGAACCAAAAATATTTTACATTTCCATAGCCATTGTCATTATAAATACATAAGCTTGTATGTACCTAGTTACCTATTTTCAATTTTATATAAGTGCGATTAATAATGACGCCAGTAATAATAAAAGTAATTCAAAGTAAGTAATGAATTACGATCACTTTTCGAACTCCTAAATTGTAATAATTTTATAAAAATGATTCTACTATCTACACGCAAATAAAATTATAACTGATTCAATTCTAACTGGCAACCATTATTTATGTAAAAATTAAGCTACCTCATTAAAATTATCTGGACAACAATTTTTCTTTCTGTAAAATAATGCAATTATGAATGAAGCTAATATAAATAAGGCATATAGTACTCAATTCTGAAGGTTATCTTCAACTTGTAGACCATTTATAAAATGGTAGCAGGTGGAATACGCGGTAGTGTCGGTTCTTGTAAGAGCCAACAGGGAAAAAATAAGGTCTTTTTTTCATTCCATTCCCAAAAGATGTTCAATTACAAAAAGAATGGATAAATCGATGTCATCGAGTCGATAAAATTAATGTAATAAACTCCCGGATTTGTAGCCTGCACTTTTTACCTTCAGATTTTGAAAGAAGGCAGAACTTCTAAACGTTCCCTAAAGAAAAAAGTTAAAATTTCATGGTAGGTTTGTTTCGTACATTGGTCAAAATTACGTAAAATGTTAGAAAGTTGATTTATTTATTATTCAATATTTAAGCTATACCATCGCTTCTACTAAGATGTGGTGATAGAATATTTATAAGATGTAAATATGAAGCTTCGCACGGCACTTGGTGAAACATGATTTTAAATTTAAAAAATAATAAATAAATACACTTGACTATGTTTCACAAAAGATTTATTAAAACTCTTACAATTGTTTCGGCTGTGAGGCCATTATCAAAGAGATATTACAATTTATGTTAAAATTAAAGATGTACAATATATATACCTGGTTCACAAAAATAAGTTTAATAACGGTGAAATGAAGAAATCCAATTGGTCGTTGGTAATTAACCTGTCGTTGTTACTAGCCTTAGCTATTTCGAAGGATTCTAATAAATTCAGGCGTTTACTTTTCGGAATATTGTGTAGTAATTTAATATTGTCTATATCGTCTATATCTGGGAAGTGTTTATACAAAATGCAATGTTCCTGTACATGTATTTGAATTTTGTATGGATTTTAGGTGATCATTTATCCGATTTTTTAAAGAACGACCAGTCTGTTCAATATAGATCGCTTCACAGTTTTTACATTTGATTTCATACACCCCCGAGTTAGATAGTAGATCTATTTTTTCTTTATTGTTGACCAATAGAGACTTTAAGTTGGTCTTATTTACATTTATTGTCTTTATGTTGAGTTTTTTTAATTTATTACATATGGTATAACTTAAATTAGGAATATAATTAATTAAACAATAGTTTTTTGCTTTCATATCTTGAGACGTGGGCGTATAAAATTTTCTTTGTAATAGAGTATTTTTCTTTTTTGCAATTAATTTGTTGATCAATGAAATTTCATATCTGTTATTTATGGCTAAAGTTTTTATAGTGTAATTCGTTTTTGTATTCAACAGTATTTAGAGGTAAAGATAATAACCTGTGTATAAATGAATGAAACAGTCAAATAACATTAAACTAAGTGCATTTCATTCTTTTATACACAGGTTATTATGAGGTTATAATGAGGTAGCTTAATTTTTACATAAATAATGGTTGCCAGTTAGAATTGAATCAGTTATAATTTTATTTGCGTGTAGATAGTAGAATCATTTTTATAAAATTATTACAATTTAGGAGTTCGAAAAGTGATCGTAATTCATTACTTACTTTGAATTACTTTTATTATTACTGGCGTCATTATTAATCGCACTTATATAAAATTGAAAATAGGTAACTAGGTACATACAAGCTTATGTATTTATAATGACAATGGCTATGGAAATGTAAAATATTTTTGGTTCGTTTTTATGAATTATCTATATACGGCATGTATACAATCCCTTAATTTAACATACCCTTAAGCACTAGTTCAGTTAATCAATCACTTTTAGTATCGTATTTTAAAAGTAGTCTATTATTAAAGAAAACTACAAGCGAGTAGCAGACACACTGACGACACAATATAAGCGTTGACGAAGTCGCCGGTAGCTCGTACATTCTGAGCACGTCACAACCTAACCAAACCCCTCTTCCCCTGCGCATACAAGCTGATCGAAGTGAGGCAACCGTATTAGTTTAATAACCCTAGATAATGAATACTATAGATGGGCCACTCTAAATTTTGTAAAAAAATGTGCTGCCAGCTGGGCAATGCGTCCAAAAGGTCGTGCGGCAAGTATCTACTAAAAGTTACACATTTGTAGGAATTTGTCTTTCTCTTGGCGCCATCTAAGTGTCAGTAGAGCGTCGTTATATGGCGGAAAATTTGAAATTTTGGGACGGTGCAGGGGTTTTTAATTTCTGTTTTTTTAAAAAAAAAAAAAAGATGTGAGAAAGAACATTATTTATTATTGTATTGACGCATACAGCACTTTATACATAACTGAAGTTGTAAATACACCTAAGTTAAAGTAATTCTTCAATTCTCTTGTCCTGACTTAAATGAAGATGCCTTTTACAGATAATATATACAGCTAAGGGTGATTCGCCATTTGCCAACAAGTTTTGCAACCTATAATTGACAAGATGTCAAAACCTAGAATGAAGTTTAACGATACAGTAGTAAACAGGTATTTAGTCATGTCCAAAAACTTACTTTGTACAAGCCAGACCTCAAAGACTAATAAAACAATGCTTTTGCTTCATTATCTAACATCACTTAAATGTTGTAAGATGAGTCAAAGCTAATCTTGTCAATAACATATAACAACTTCAATAACGATTAGAATAACTAAATAGTAAACACCAGAAAAATAGCACTTTGTAAGTGAACTGACAAATAAGGAATGTTAAACACATATTAATAACTTTATGTTCATCAAACATTAAATAACATCAATATTTTGCATTGAAACTACATGTCACGCAACTTCACGTCTTGTATTATACCCCTATTACACCCCATTACACCTTAAGCGTGCTTAAGCGTTGAAATGTATAGGGGAATTACCAATTAAGGTAAACAACAAATGCAATACAACTTCGCAATTTTCGTAGGCGCAATCTGCTGACAATATATCGAAATGACAATTTTCGGACTATCAATTTCTATTACCAGGTTAGCTTCTAAAAACATTTAAAATGACTTCTTTTGGACGCATTGACCAGAGGGCAGTTAAATCGAAGTTCCCAAACCCTGTTAATAACCGTGGATTCCGACTGCATCACTGCATGCGGCCGGTTGTTTTAGCTCAGTACCGGTTTGGTCGTTGTAGTGACCGTATTGAAATTTTACTACTCTGTCGAGTTACATGACGCATTTTTGCCTGCTGAACATCTGCGATGCATTTGTAAAGTCCACTCTCAACACTAATTCCTGTTTACCCCTCGATTAGGTTACAAGAAACAACAACAGCTTTTCAGCTAACGTTTAATAGAAATCAAACACTCCATTTACTTTCTGTAGAGATTTATTTGATCGTCAGTATGACCGGCGCAGTGTAGAAAAGAACGCCACTAGGCCAGAAAAGGAAGGAGACAACTTGGAGCGACAGTCGCTATCGACAACAAGGGTGTAAATATTTTGTAAAGCACTGCCCGAAAAAATTGACCAGTTTATTTGCCAACATTGCATTGTATGAATATATTACCATTGGAATTATGAACAAATTAGAAAATAACACAGATGTTTAAAAATATAAAACATTTATTTATTTAAACCTTGTATATGTGTTTTTTTTTGTTACCTCATATAAACCTTTTCGTAATCATTGCACCTAATTTTATAAATCCTTGCTTTGTTTTTAAAATAATCTTTGTCTTTTGGGTTTCCAAGTAGAGCCAAGGGTTCACTTTTATTTTTGGAGAAAATGGGTTGCTTACTCAACTCGTTTTTAATGCTGTTTATAGTTTTTGAGAATTTTGCGTAATACACAAATTTTCTTCTTTCTTTATGTTCTTGAATATGTGTTAATGTTGTAAGGTTTTTAATTTCTTTTTTGTTTAAATAGTGAGATATAACTATGATTATATCTTTTTTATTAAAACCGTGTTATTCAGATATCTTTAAAATATGTTTATATTATTTTCACGTTCAAAATAAATATTTATGAAGTTAATTCGACATGTTATTTCTTCTGTTTCTAAATTAAAAAATATTGCATATCCGAAAACATATTACGACCGTGATACGGGGTGTTTTCGACTTGCTGGAAAACAAAACTTTTGACAGAGACTGTATTGACAACTATGTTAAACAGAAAATAGTCGGGTAAATACTGAGCTCTGTATCTCTGTAGCATATCTCTACATCTCTACAGAAAGTAAGTGGTCTACTTCTCGACTGACCGGCTCTACTTCAGTTGCAGAATACCGAAAGTCGACAACATCTCGATGTGCTCACATTTCGATTCGATGCCTACATTTCTACTGAGTTGCAGAATAGGGCTGAATATTGTAAACAGGTTATGCCCAATTTAGTACTTGTAACGTAACAATAGTGAATATACATGTATATACATATATACAACATGAATATGTATTTGTACAGGGTCGGCCAAACATTCGGCACCAAGCAAATATCATTAAAACGAATACGACGATTTTGGCGAAATTTTGTAGACATGTTTGATGATGCCTAATGCTCCTAAAATATCAGTTGGTATTGTTTATATATTTCCAATTTATCCGGAAATACCTCCCATTTCTTGTTTTTAAATTGGACACCCTGTACATTTTTGCAGATTATGATGGATCTTGTTTTCCCAAATTTGTGGGTACTGAGTTTATTACCATTGTCTGTAAGAATTGAAAACGCAATACAGTCCACATTTATTGAAGCATTGACGTTTCTTCACAGAAAAGACATGTACGCCAGTAAATGATTGTAAAGAACATTCAAAATGAATTTGATTATGTAACATCAGGGAAACAGGATGTCAAATTAAAACACCACTAAATATTAATTAGTTTATTTCAAAATGATCAAACTAAAGGTTACTATTATACTGTCAAACTTAACATTACAGCCACGCGCCATCGAATACCCCATCCTTGACCTTAGTACGCCCCGACCCTGATAACTCCTGAACATACGTACATTACAGATTAATTGTTTTTTACTATTTTTAAAAGAATAAAGTCAATGTTTTGGTAAATATAAAGTGCACTATCTTTCTAGCTTTTACAAATAATGGTTCGAATCTGCGGAAACGTTCCGGGTGGCCTATATAAAAAAAATTGAGACTATTTCTGGCTAAACCTGAAGTATAACAACAGCACCAAGTCATATTTTAAAAGCATTGTGTTATCACACAAGAACACAAAATTTCATCGATTTTGTTATACTCGCTTTAAAGATATTTGGTTGGTTTCAAACTTTTGCCCAACCCTGTATACATTTCAACATCTACTTAAACAATATATAGTTACTTTCAAAACCATTGTGTTTTTTAGGACGTCCATATTCCCTAATACCTGTATCTGCTTCGATATTTAATAGGCTAACTCCGCTGTTACAGACGGGCTTTTAACTGTATATATACTATATGGAATAATATTGAAATATAAATTGTGGTATATTGTGTCTAGGAACCGAGGCTAAATAACCACTAAAAGGAAATGTTATGAAACTGATAAACGCTGTGAAATTGTTCCAAAACGCTCCGATCCCATACGTCCCGTTCCGCTTTCAACATATTTCAGGGAGCCTCTGTCTAGTACTGTAGTACGGGTCTAGCTTATCTTTCGCTGCTATCTGTCTTTATTTCTGGTAAGGGCGGTTTCAATACATCTCGCCCATATTTGCAAATGACCTTCTCACCTCCAAGTATCAAATGGCTCTGTCCCACTAGGAGTATCTTAATCTGTATGTTTTGTTGTTACATGTTTCATTTTTCCTTACTGTTTGTATTTATTACCATTATTATTATTATTATTATTATTATTATTTGTTATTACTTGCAACTCGTTACCTCCTCGTTAAAGTAATGATCAAACACAAACATACCTAAATCAAAGCTTAACCAGGAGTATGTTTATCCCAACTGTGCTAGATAGCACAATTCAACAATTCTAAAGGGTAGTCTGCTTTTAGAAAGATTACGTAAATCCTTATCGTTTTGCAATATATTATTTATAATATTTTTTTTTTCGAATAACTAGAGAGTGTTAGAAACAATCAAAAACTGACAAAAGCAAATCACTGAACTGACATCTTACACTAGAGGAAGACTGCAAATTAATTTTGATGATTAAAATATTGTAAGATCAACAAAAACTAATTTTGCCAACAATCTGTTGTTGAGAATAATTAGTTAAAGTTTCGACGGTCAATTTCGGTCATCATCAGGATGCTATTATGTTTTAGCCTGATGATCGTAATTGAAGTTAATCTCATCAACAGTTGTTAGTTATTGAGCAAGATTAGCTTTTATTGATCTTTATTTTTTTTGTAATTTGTGCAAGTTTAGTTGCGATAAAAAAAGTACCGTTTGGGCACCGCAACTATACTTGCATTTGTAATAATGAAATCATCACAAAGATACGATACCTTTTCAGATCAAGTATTCCAACGAATAATACATTTATCTATAATATCAGCTTATTGTAGTTGATAGAATGGTTACGTAACTACTAAAGTTATTACCATATATCAAGTCATCTATTTATTTGACAAATTATACATTAAAAGGGAACAATTTCTTTTCAGCTTGTAATATAGAAAAACAAAGTATTAGTGGTGTTAAAAATGAAATTGGAGAACTAGCGCACAACTGGACATACACATAATACCGTCACAGTGTGATTATACAAAGCAGCGCCATTGGGTAAACATACTCGTTAACAAGTTGAAAATAATATGAAAGCCTAACTTAAGTATTATTTTTTTTTTACTAAATATAAATTTTGTGGTGCGTAGAGAGTGGCGGGCCATGGTGATCGCGAGTGGGGTCCTCGTAGGGGGGGCAATTTGGTACAACTCAACCCCGTTACCGCGAGGGTAAAACGATGGCGGACCCTCTCCACGACACCACACAGGTAACCACAACTTTAAGTCGATTTTAAATCAGTACTAATGTGGTTAATGCGACAATCGTTCTGAGATACACCATATTTTAAACGCTTAATATAATTTAAAGAATTCAATATTGGTTAAATGGCAGGAACGTTCCTATGTATTAATATACTTAAAAAATATTTAAAAAAAAAAACGAATAGTTGGTTAAATGGGTGTTGAGTAGGTACGTATTCTGCAGCTAAAATGTGTATTATATAGCGAATTTAAATTTGACTACTCTAGAAGCGAGAAAATAAACAAGCCACCTTTAACTTTTGTTAAATAAATACAACCGCTTCCGAAACGAATATGTTAGACATTAACGTGTATTTATCAAATTTTATATACATATACAATATTTTCTACAGTAAAAGTCCATTTTTAGTCATAATGCGTTTTTACCACTGAAAACTAATTTAGAATAGACAAAACACGTTTGAACTAAATGACTTCTAAAACTGTTTCAACTAAAGTCAAAGTTCATGCAACCAGACGCGTGATAACGCGTTAATGTATCTTTTCGTGTCTTTTAAAGGCTAGGTTAGGTTAATTTGTTATGGTAACAAAAAAAAGAGCCTATGAAGCACTATTTATCTATAGACAAAAAACATTAATAAATCCTAATTGTAACAAAGGCATTCAGTAAAAACCAGTTTTAACTAGCAAAAACGCATTCTGACTAAAGAAGGGTTTTAGACTGTATCAAAAATGTTAAGTTAATATGTGGACATTAGAAATATAAAATTAAAGTTATGCATATGAAATGCAAAATAAAATATTTGCAGAAAAATAATGTATTCATAAACAGATTCTGAAAGAAAAAAGGGAAAACTAAAAAGAAGGAAGGATACCAAAGACAGCGAATAACTCGTAAAAATGTTTCGATTAAATACGACAGAAATACAAATGGTCTGAGACATAAGGAAGTATGGAATATTAAAAATGTCAAAGGGAATGTAGAAGAATTATGTGAAGATTTTTTCACGGAATAGTTGGACCTTATTAGTTTAGTCATTACAGAAACGAAAAAAAAAATGGCAAGTGGAAATTATTATATTATACAGGGATAATTTACCAGTCTATTGTATACGAACAAGAAAACGCAAGAAAGAAATAGACTGTTTAATGTACTATTTAAACGAGAAGTGGAGAGAAACTAATGAATAAATAAGTTTCTCGCAGGAATTTGAAAGAAGCAAAGACAACACTATATAGTCTCATAAAGTCCAAACAAGAATCACCCAATAGGGATTTATTGTGTTTTCTGGGAACAGTTGATAATTAGTTTCAATTAGTAAAAAAAGGATTCTTAAAGATGAACACTTAAATAGTAGTGCAGAGAAGACGGAGAAGCAGACGAAAGAAATAGGAAAAAACATAGAGAAGTAACAACAAATAGTAACAGTAATAGATTGATACGATTTGTCGAGAAAACAGATTTACTGTATCCAATTCTTCTTACCAACACAATACACAAGTTTATAAGGGCAATGACAATCAGAGACAAAAGGCCATTGACTATATTTTGGTGAAATAAACGCACAGCCATACTGAGAGATGTTAAAATACAAAGAGGGACCGAAACTGGGAGAATCATTACCTACTTCATATAATATGCAAAAATATAAACAGACCTCAGCAAAGCCGACAGACATCATTCAGACAGTATTTGAATTAAACTAGCCTGATATTGCTGCTAAATACGGAGAAAAATTATAGTTGCAACTTCTGGAACACGAAAATATATCTGACGAAGGTGATATATTAGAAAAGCAATGGATCTCTCAAAGGCATTTTATTAAAATAAGCAAAAAGATTGTGTGGAATAGATATAAACCAAGGAAAGACAGCATGGTGGACAAATGAAATAAAAGAAAATGGGAAAATTAAAATGGAAAAATGGTAAACATACGTAAAAGAATAAACAGGAGAGGCATACGAAGATTACAAAAACAACGAATAAAAATCAAATAGATAGATAAATAGTGGCAATCACAGGCGTAGAGATTGAGATTGAACCAATGGACCCTGCGGCCAATTACTGTCTCTTTTCTGCAAACCTATAAAAATGGAGAGGAAAGGGATGGTAAGTCGCATATTCGCATTGTCTATTTACCACCTTCTCGTCTGCTAAAAGTGACAACCTTATAACTCTCTAGAAAGACAGAATGTAACTCTACGGTCAATATCATTCTCTTTTGTATAAACCTTTAGAAGACGCAGTGGCTCGAAGCAAAAGAGATAAGCTACTGTCTGTTCATTCGCTTTTATTCTTACATTTTTCGTCCGTATTGAATCGTGTAGCGTCATTAATTCGTCATTCATCGGGTGAATGTATATACGGAACCCTTTTAGTCGAGTATCCAAGAGACTTCTTCATGCAAAAATGTCCAGCACACTACCTCTATCTTATCTACTGAGCCGAATTTGGAGCGTTGTAATTTTCTACCTGTAAAAAATAGAGATGCTGACCGGACTTTTTCAATAGAAAAATCCATTCTTTACAAAAAAGTTTTGTACTTATTTTTGTATCTGTCACGTAGAGCTCCAAATCCCACCCAGCGACATATTACACGTATCAGCGTATCAATGGAGCTCTACATTTTTATACCTCTAAGAGATAGAGAGGTACTGTCCCGGGATTTTTGGTAGAAAATTCAATTATCGACAAAAAGAGGGCACTATACTTTTGTGTACCTAACACTATTTTTACTACTTAAGCGTCGGAAGTTCTACACATCCACTCCGATGAATGACACGTTAGCTGTTGGGTCTTGTGTTCTCGATGGTAACGAATGGATATGGAATAATAAATCCATTCCCTACATCAACTTAACATTAAAATACATCAGTTAGTCCATAAAGCAAATCAGTTTTTGACATATTGAGGGGTAGGTGCTGATTTTCCATACTGCTTAGAAGTATATATACTTACTATGTTGCAGGCCTGCAATCATCATTACCACTATGCTCACGTCATTTTGGCAGGCAAAAGTACAAAATACGAACGCGGTTATCCCCAGTACTTCCACCAAGTTTACATCGCGTATCCTTGGCGGCTTGCGTAATTTCTAAAGTTGCTCATAATGTAGGCCAATATGGTTAATAGGTTAATATGTATGTGGTTCTCTTACGATCAGTGTTTTATATGATAAATTGAGTCAAGTCGACAAGCACTAAACAGGTGTGTATTTTAGTGTCACAGTCCAATATACCTACGCGTAGTCGTGGGTTCAAGTCCACCATGGGTACCACCTTTTTTCTATTTTCTTTCTATGTTTATTACAAAAAGAATTTGGTTATATTAAGAAAACAAAACACTTGGCATTTGTTCCACATATATTGAAATACTGACAATATCGTTTCGGCTGTTATGCCATTATCAAAGTGAATGAATATTACAAACCATTTAAATACAAGGGATGAAAAGTAAACATCCTTACAGTCATAAATACAGAACATACATATGCATAAAATTATTGGTTAAAAAAATTAGAAGTTACCCCGATCTCTGTAAACAAAACTTAAGTTCCATATTGGTAAATAATAAATTAGATAAAAAACATACGCTTGATAAAATGGAGTCTATCAAATAAATTGTCGTTATTGTCCATCTATTTACTTAGGTCAAACGGGTCGTTCATTAAAAATACGTCTGAACGAACACAAAAAAAATCCATTTCGAATTATAAAAAGAACACAGGCTTAGCCGAGCATTGTATAGATAAAAATCATTCCATAGACTGCAATAGTATAAAACTTTTACATAATTGTAATAAAGGCAAACGCCTGAACATGTTAGAAATTCTAGAAATAAATAGAGCCATATCACAGAAAAAACAGGTTACAAATGACCAGACGGAGTTTGGACTTTCCCCGTTATTAAAACTAACCATCGGGGTCTCCAATAATTTTATGCATAAGCATGTTCTGTATTTATGAGTGAAGGGATGTTTACTTTTCATCTCTTGTATTTAAATGGTCTTAACTTTTGTAATATTCATTCACTTTGATAATGGCATAACAGCCGAAACTATTGTCAGTATTTCAATATATGTGGAACAAATACCAAGTGTGTTGTTTTCTTAATATTAAACATGTTTCACCAAGAGTCAATCCACATTTCATTTCATTAATATTAGGTTATCGGTTGAATTAAGGTTAGGTTCCTTAAAGATACTTCAAAGACAACTCTCATATTATCAAGAGCCGTGGTTTTAAATAAGCTGTGCATTACCCACATTGATCAATCGAAGGTGGACCTTAAACATATTAACCAATTGCGTAAGAGCTAAGTCTGATAGGTTTAGAAATCACGCTGGTGACTTACACACAAAAATGATAACACAACAGTTCTCACTAAATTTTAGACGCGTTACGTTACCCCATTCCTAATTCTTCATCAACTGCTATGAATGAATTTTCCTGTTGTTTCTGATCCTACTCGGAATAGAACATTTGAACTTTCATCCCTTCTGTCTTCCTTTTTCATCTCCCTTAGGTACTACTTAGGTACCTTTATTACGACCTCTATTAGATTATGTGGAAAATCTATCATGATTCTATATACAGATCAATATACAGGGTAGGACAAAAAAGTAGTACGACTGAATTACTGTAATTTTTTTTTTATGAAACTAATCGCTACAAAACCTTGGCAGTCCTCGAAATAGAACCCTTGTGCTTCGACAAAACGCGTACAACGCGATTTCAATTGCGCGTATGCCTTCTGGAACTGACTTTCCGGGGTCTTCTTCAAAGATGCCGTCACGACCACTTAGACGTCTTCTACACACACAGCCGTACCGGCTTCCCTTGGGGTCCCGCTTAAGCCGAGGGAAGAGGAATAAGTCCGGCGGTGCTAGATCTGGACCGAAGGGGGGGGGGGGTAAGGCAACGTGGTATCCCTGTGTTTGGCCTGAAACTCCATCAAATCCTCGGTAATAATTTTTTGGACCCTACCGTACAAAAACCCTCACTCATCAACAATCGGACATATGTTTGTGTGCCGGTCAGAGTCTTCACTTTGGCCACATTTTCATCAATCCCTGAAATTAACGGGTGATCGGTGCGTTGGTCGTCATCGACGAACAGCTCACGCCCTTCCCGAATTAGCTTATGTCACTCGAACACTGTTAAGCGACTCATGGCGGAATCCCCGTAGGCGTCTTTAATCGTTCCGAGTCTCAGTCAGAATTTTTCCGGACTAATTTGATGGCGTAGCGCTGCTCGAGATTTTTCTCTATCTTGGATCGCGACGACACTTCTTGACAGAGCTTCATAAAAGTGGACGTGTTTACTCTCTGTTTGTCCGCAGACAGCTAAAACAAATATTGGTCTCTTCGGAAGGCTTCCCACTACCACGCCCAGGTGTTCCAAATTTTTCAAGGATTATTTACAATGTTCTAGATTTTTCGAGAATGATTTAGAATGTTTGAGAATGAATTAATATATTTCTAAAGATTGCATAATATCGTATAACATTCCAGGATTATCTAGAATGTGTAAAACTGGTATCTGCGTAAGTCTAACAATAAGATAGAGAAGTAGGTTTTGATTCCATCATACGTGTCATGTATGTCTGCTCGTTTTTGCGGATAGTATAAATTACTATACTTACTGGCCCCCCAGAAATTACAAGTTCAACCACCGAGGTATCCTTTACTTTTAATATAATCGTTAGCAGTACCTCTGAACTTGACAATGTCTTTTTTTCCATTTTCCTATAAGTACAGTTGCTATATAGGAAGACAATAGCAGTCCGTTACTGCTGTTATTGTTAAACATAGCATATTTGTTTTTTTCTATCCCTTTCACATGCCGAGCCGCCAATTTTTGTAGGTATCGCTATAATGACGCTTGTGGAAGTTGTTCTCCTTCATGTCTCACGCTACTTTCTCCCCAAACATAGCCAGGTAGTTGCCTAAATTCGTACGGGTATTATTTTCATGTTTATAAGTTTTGTCTATTTAATACAAAAGCATTTCTGTATTTTCAAAACTTAAATAACCTCTATCAAGGGTAGGTACTTCTTCACCTCTATGTACTTGGAACCTGACTTACAAATAAAAAAATAAAAATGAGGTCGTACACTACAAATACCGTGGATGATTATAGTAACGTTTCGTTGTTTTTAGCTCTCTTTATTTAACCATTTTAAGTGAAACTTAGATCACCAGTGTGCTGAAAATTGTTTGTAGTTTATTGTGACAGCAATGGTTTTTTAATGGTCTTGGCATCTCCAAACGATACAGTTTTCTTACTTGTAGTTTTTTATAAAAATTAAAACGCAGAAAAGTTTCTACTAGTAGATTTATTAAAAACTAAAAATTTTTCAGCCAACGGGCTATTTGCAAATAGTATTCTTACTTGTAGTTCTCATAAAATCTTAAAAAATTATCAAGATGTGATTCCCATTCAGTACATAATAATAAAGAAACTGGTCCAAGGGCATGTCAAAAATAGTTTGTATTTTATTGTAGTAGAAGTGATTTTTTTTTTCATATATTATGTATTTTCATAAAATTTTTATCTCATTGACAAATCTCGACACTTTTTAATGTTCACAAAAACAAATGGTGATGGAGATAATTCCTGTGAAATTTTTTGCAGTTCTTACAAAATTTCAAAAAATCATAGCAATGTGAATCCTAAAGAGTATTTGATAATCTTTAGTAAAATTGGTTCGCCTATGTTAATATAAACAGTTGCTATGAACGTTAATTTGTTTTTGAGATTTTTCAATGAGAAACTTTTTATGGAAGCCATTACAATTTCCGCATTTTATTTTTAAGTAAGTTTCTCCTTCTTACTCTGTGCCCCTCCACCTTTCTAAAAACATATTTCGGAAATCGTTAAAATCAATAAAAGATTGTTATCAAAAACGAGACCTATTTTCTGCAGATGAAGACATTTACTTCCAATCTTCTAATAGTATAGGATTTTCTATTCTTCGAAGCCACGTTTAAATGACTTTGAGGACTAAGAAAAAGTCATGTTTAATATTGCCAGAATTCCTCTTGTGCTTCAAATCAATCCTTCTTACAACAGAAGAAGAAGTTCAAAAAAACGTCAGACGTAACAACATACCATACCATAACAAAAAAGAAAATAGATCACTGAATAAAACAGCCAAGTTGTAACTTAGTAAACATAAAGAGAATTCAGGAGTGTGAGGACAAATGATATGTTTTATGGAATAAAGATTACAACTACAGATATCGCGGTATTAACTTCGCCTTTTTTTTATTTTTATGAATTATGCTTGGTTACCATTCTGAATATACGGTGTTAAACTTAGTTTTTTTTTGTTAAATATATTTTTATTAATGCCATTTATTTAGTAACAAATTTTCAACAATCCATCTAGGTAAGATGAATAAGTACATCTGTAAGTAGGTGATTTATTCGAAAATTTGAACGTTTTGTGATTTTATCGCTTTAGCTTATCAACTTTTTAAGAGGTATAAACGTTGGAAGTCCATGACCAAATTCATGCGAAATAAAAAAATGCGTAGGTACCTACATATAGAGGGATTGATTTCCTACATTTAAAAAAAATTAATTGTTTGAATGTTTTATATTACCTGTTGTATAAAATGTAAACACAAAGATTATAAGTATACTCAAAGGTTCTGTTGTAAATAAAACTCATTTGAGAAGTTCGTCAAGTATAAGCTAACACATGTTTTACCTGCCATTTCTCTAAAAGTTAACGATTTGATTGAAAAAGAACAATAAGTATAATTTGCTTAGAGCGAACGTGGTATTAACTGCTTATCTACATAAAATAAAAACACGCATAAAACAAAAGCGCAATATCTTTCAGTCAGTTTTGCTTTGCCTGTCCTATTCTGTTCTATGGCTTTTACCCAGCCTTAACCTGTAATTAATCGGATTACAATAAAAAGTTAAATATATTAACAAATTAGCGCGTAACTAACAAGTTTGTTATATTAGGGTCGCTTATTGTTTGCCATTACGGTAAGCGATTGCAACCCTATTTTTCTTCCTCGGAAAGGGTATTTTGAGGAGGGTACGAATGTAGTAGTATACGTTGTTAGTCAACCTCCATTAGACGTTGTGTGTAGCTATTATAACATATTTTTATTAATTAATCCTATGAGGATGGAGTATATGTTAATATTTCCATTTGTAAACTTTGGTAGAGACTATACTTTAATGAAGTTTTTCTCCGATGTTTTAATTTTTACGTCTAGTTCTGTTTATTGTTTTTTTTTGTAGTTTTGTAGTTTAGTATAGTAATTATTTACGTTGCAGAAATCTAATCGCCTGTAGATGTAGCACATTGCGTTAATCATATCGTTGAAGATCCTGTCTTTATATCGATTACATTTTCAGGAACATATTTCAACTGCATAATGTTCATGGTTGCCTCTTCGGTGGTACTGACAGTAGTAGTTCTCAATTACCACCACAGAAGTGCCGACATTCATGAAATGCCGCAATGGGTATGAAACCTTTAGTTAAATATACATTCAAAAAAATGTAACCGTAACTTTCTAATTGGGTAGTATTGATTAAATAATAGGGTTATTACAAAAACAGAATCAATATTCAATTAAGAACAATACACATTCAAGTTTTGATATCGATTTTAAATTATTTGAAACGGATAATTGACGTGTTACTAACCGACTTCTAATAATTGCTTTAGGTACTGAAATCATTCAAGAGGTTTTATTTTTGTATTATTTTAAATTTGAAGAACAAAATTTTTTTTGTAGTTATGTTGAGTTTTTGAAATCTGAATTTCGTCACTGAAGCGTTTTAAATGACATCCACAACACATTATAGTTTCAACCAGATCAGTTCACCCCTTCAAAAATGAAGTTTTTTCGAATTATTGAAAATCAGTTCTCACTCCACTTTTAATACCTATAGTATGTACCACTCACAGAAAACAATATCCCTCTAGAGCTCTTGCTTTTCTTAAAAGCATTTAAACGATTGTCCAATTCAGTTTAGGTACATAACTGGGTATCAGTAGGAAAACTATTATTCAGTGTTTTGAATTAGGTATGTACTTATTTACTTACTTTTTCTTACTTCATTAAAATTACAGCAAATTCCCAAAATCCAACTGGCGATTTTATAAAGTATTATTATTAAGACTGCCCAGTAACATTATTAGTAAAAGCTTTTGTTATTTCTTCCATTCACTATATTGCATTTACAAAATCGTCAGAGTAGGTACTGTGCAACTGAACTAAACGAACACTCAAAACCGTGTGGAAACCAAGGTGGAAGACCGGGAGACATTTTAAGCATGTTTATCTGTATAAAAATTACGAAAATAAAAAAACTTGTTTTAAAAATACAATGAATAAATATATTTTAGTAAAAGTATTTAAAAAAAAAAAACAAAAAACCGCGCTTCAGTCTTGAACTACAAATTAATCAGCCATATTAATTTTAAAAAAGGGCTGGGGAAGTTTTTACGTGCTTATTAGGCTATCTGCACAACTACGTATACCCTTTGCTTCGAACGAAAACAGGTTATTAATTTTTTGATATCGTTAAACTCAGTTTCACAAAAGTTACTATTCAAAGTTGAGTTAACACTAGTTTCTTTTATGTACAACAAATGAATGCTTTTTTTACGGAGTTAGAGGAGAAAACGCTGAATATTAATTACATATTCTACCTTCATTAAAAAGTGATCTTTTTTTTTGTCAGTTGGTACGTCTTAAATTAATGAGGGAATGAATGAAGTAGTGAAAGTGGATTTTTAGGGATACGGAGCATATTTTTATAAAAATGCTGTCACCAACTGACTGTAGTTATTATCTCCATTGTTCTCTAAAAATCCATGCAAAATCCCTTTCCTTTTTCGCCTAAAACGAAGTCCTTGACTCTTCCATCACTTAATGTTTCTGTTAAATATTTAAAAGTCCGGCCTTTTCGATTCAAGCATTTCACAAAAATTTTCATTAAACCCAGCTTGATATGTACGTATAGGTGGAAGAACATCTCCTGAATCCACCAGTCACCCCAACGTTGTAATTGAGACTCCCTGCAGGCTAATCTGTTTAAAAATTATATGATTTCCTACCCCCATATACATTCTGTCTAAAAAAGTTGGAATCATAGGAAAATTTTTTTACTGTTAGTTTCATAAAAAAATCTTTCTAAAAAGTTTGTTTTAAAACTAAAATGCCATAAATTGAATCGACGAAGCTTTAAGTTGTTGAAATTTGAAGTTACAAAATGTTTTTATTGACCACAATGATCATTTCACCACACAGTGGCTTCATCAGGTAAAATACATAATAATATTAAGACTAAAACAAATTTTAAATTTTAACTTAGAAGATATTGAATGTTTGTTTAACTCTTGGTGAAACATTTTTAATAATCAAAAAGATAAAAAAAACACTTGGTACTGTTTCACAATATATTTAATTTTAAGCCTTTTTCACAGAATGGAATATTTTAAATGTTATAATAAATGTTCCGCATAAGTAGAATGAACCGTTTTTTTCGTATAGCTTTTTTATGTTCGTTGATTCTGTCAGTGAAGGATCCGCCCGTTTGTCCTATGTACCCAGGCACCACAGTTGATTTCATAAACTCCTGATTTAGAGTTTTAATTAGTAGGATCTTCATTATTTAACAATAGATTACCTAATGAATTATCAGTCTTAAATGAGATAAAGGAATTTGTTAATTCGGCAAAAATTATCCGCATTTCACAGTATGATACACCGACTTTTGAACTTACTGTTAACTACTGTAGTGTTCGTGGGTTTATTAAATTTATATTTACAAGATTAAAGTACAGGAATACAATTTTGATTTGATTTGATTTATTTCCAGTACTTATATACATTTGTATATTACGTACAGTTATTTAATAATAACTACTTAAAAACTATTAATTAATACAGAACTTAGCTTTCTATTCATTTACAACACTCACTTATATTCGTGTCTCTATTTATTTGTCTCTTCACATCTAACACTGTCGATTTATTTCCGATGTTACCACTGTCACGATCAATTTATTACTGACTCACTGACGAACGTCTTTCCGCTTTTATAGCGTCATGGAACAATTCCAGAAAAGTCTCGAAGTTTGTTTACATTGCCTACGTTTCCAACGTACCGCTTAATTACTTTCCTGGAAGGCAGGTACGGAACATTAGTACACAAATACAAAGCACACTGCCTACACCGGCCCCGGTTAGTCGAGCCGACCGGCAACGCATACAAGCGTACCCTGTCGCACACAAGCACGCTTGCGTTCGCTACACTGCCCTCTCCTTAAGGATGTTTCGTTCCGAAATATTTTCACGTTACTTATCGCAGGACCATGCCGGAATCTGCTGTTCTCGCCTTCACGACATCCGCTCCGGGAATAGAAGTAACAGCCCACGGTCTTCTCATGATTGGCCCGATTCGGGTTATTGCAACAGACCAAAATGTCCACTCCAGTACGGCGGAACAGGATTTCAATCATGTTTCGTACGATCCTCCAATCCAGATTATCCAGTCCACAACTAAGCTTCGGAACCGCCAGCTTCTGTTCGTTATCCTCTAAAAGATGTTTGCGGAGTTCCATTGCTGTGTCCCAGAGATTCCTATAAGTCGGTTTATCAGAACATCTTTCCTTAGTCACTAGGTACTAGATGTTGCGTCGTCCCTCAAACAAGCACAACAGCCTTCTTCCCTTTTGTACTTGGTCCTCAAGATGCTCCAACCCGCCAAATCTGCGTTTGAACCCACGGTTCATTCTGAGGTCCTTTGAAACGCAATGGGCCAGAGAATATTCCTTGGAAATAGAAAAGAGGTCTCGTCGGATTTCCTGTGTCACTCCAAATCTTCTGTTGACATGAGGGCCTTCCTTCATGAACTCTCTTCGAATGTGGGCTCGGAAGGGATGGTAATTAATAATCTGGCCTGTGTCTCCTCTTCATTCGCGCCAGCAAATGGAGGCAAGCGATTAAAGTGGACTACCTATGGCTTTTCTTTTGGACTTCTCTTAATTCGGTAGATCACGCCGTTAATCCTCTTCACTATTTCATAGGGTCCTTCCCAGTTTTGTTGGAGCTTAGGTGATAGTCCACGGCGACGACGACGATTAAACAACCAAACAGGATCTCAAGGTTGGTAACCACCTGCTGTAGCCTTGATATCGTAGTTTTCTTTAATCCTGTCACTAGCAATTTGCGCGAACCGACTCGTGGATATTGTTAAGCTTTCTTCGGATGTTGCTAACATAATCTTCTCCAGAAAAGTCATCTCCTGGTTTACAGCCGAATTTGAGATCGCAAAGTAGTCGTAGCTCCCTTCCAAAAAGAACACTGGCAGGTGTTTGGCCAGTCGTTTCATGGACAGACGAACGGTAGGCCATTAAAAATAACGGCAAATAACGGTCCCAGTCACTTTGGTGATCAAACACTACCTTGGAGAGATATTTAATTAGGGTCCGGTTCATTCGTTCAACCATGCCGTCCGATTGTGGATGGAATGGAGTAGTTCGAGTTTTCTTTACCCCTAGGAGCTCGCATATTCCACGGAATATAGTTGACTCAAAATTCCTCCCTTGGTCTGAATGTAACTGCAAGGGTACTCCAAAACAACTGATCAACTCTTTCACTAGCTCCTCAATTACGGTTTCCGACTCCTGGTTCGGGAGGGCATAGGCTTCAACCTACTTGGTGAAATAGTCCTTAACGACCATGATGTACTTGTTACCGTTTTCGGACTCTGAGAAGGGACCTGCCACATCGATTGCTATTCTTTCAAAGGGCCCATCAACGTTGTATTGACGCATTGAGGCCCGTGGCCTTTTCTGCGGTCCATTACTTGCGGCACAGGTGGTACATTTCTTACACCAATTCTTGACATCTTCCTTACAATTCACTCAATAAAATCGCTCTCGAACCTTCCCGAGCGTCTTAGCCTCTCTATAATGGCCACCAGATGATCCATCGTGAAGATACTGCAACACCTCTGTAACCCTGTTTCGAGGGATAACCAGATGCTTCCTATCTTCCTCTCCTTCTGTACTTTTAACGACACGCTTCAGGATGCCATCTTCTAAGACCATTGAGTCCCACTTCGACCGCAACGATTTTAGTACTTGGGTACAGGAAGAAATTTGTTGCCACGTTGGTCGTTTTCCATCCCTTTTCCATTCCATCACCTTCTTCAAGTCCGGGTCGTTTTCTTGGTCTTGTCTTATATATTCAGGTAACCACTCGTCATTGATTACCGTGACACGTCGAACTGTTTTTTCGTTTCATCCAGTCTTTTACAGTTTTCTTCCAATTTTTTGCGACAATTCATCTTCGAAAAGGAATGCCTCAAGATCATGGCCATCCTTTTTCAATGCCTCCGCGAACCGCCACTGAAGCTCCGCTTTGTTGCCGCTTGTCGCTTCATCCCGTTCCTCCAATTCTCTTCTTAACTCGGCAACTTTTAATTCGTACAGCTTCTTTGCCATTGCAATTTATTTTATTCAACCCGCACTAAAGTCTTAGTTATTTCACCCCACACCTGACACCAGTTGTAGTGTTCGTGGGTTTATTAAATTTTTATTTACAAGACTAAAGTACAGGAATACAATGTATGTACAGTTATTTAATAATAACTACTTAAAAACACTATCAATTAATACAGTAGTTAGCTTCCTATTTATTTACAACACTTACGTATATGCGCGTCTCTATTTACTTGTCTCTTCACTTTTAACACTGTCGATTTATTTCCGATGTTACCACTGTAATGGTCAGGTTATTACTGACTCATTGTCGAACGTCTTTCCGCTTTTATTGCGTCATAGAACAATTCCAGAAAAGTCTCGGAGTTTGTTTACATTGTTTCCGCTTCCAGCGTATCGCTTAATTACTTTCCTGAAAGGCAAGTACGGAACACACGTACACAAATACAACGCACACTGCCGACACCGGCCTTGGCTAGTCGAGCCGGCCGGCAACGCGTACAAGCGTACCCGGTCGCACACAATCACGCTCGCGTTCACTACAATACCAAAAATTTTGACAAAGAAAGAACTACAATAAAGCAAATTTCTGTAAACAATGGTTAATCCCCAAAATTATTCTATGATTTGATTAATAAAAAACTAAAAACAAAATGCCATCAATCTGCATATATATAAAAAACTTTAAAAATAAGAATAACATTAATTTTAGACGTAGGGAAGATATCAAATGTAATTTCAAAAAAAGTAAAAAAGAATAATTTTCTGATTTCATTTAAGACAAATAACAACTTATCAAAATCTATATTCAACAGTAAATATAAAGCCGAAAAGATGAATAGTTGCGGTGTTTACAAATTAAACTATAACACTTGGAATGCTATTTTCATAGGACAGACCGGAATAGCATTCAAAGAAAGAGTTCAAGAACACATAAAAAACTATAACGATAAATCAGCATTCATGAATCATATTCAAATTAACAATCACCAATTTAACTTAATAGAAAATTTCAAAATTTACTCAAACAAACTAAAGGTAAACGCTTACATATTCTAGAGTCTTTAGAAATTAAAAAACATATTGAAAGTGGTAATGTTGTTTTAAATGAAATCGAAAATGTGTATTCCTCAGTAATTTTAAATAAACTAGCTAAATTTCTCCCACTAGCACAATAATACCTAGAATACTATAAATAACAGAGACTGTAAGAAAATGTACGAGTACTTCCTGTGAAGATGCTCTAGTAATGCGAAACAATTGTCAGGATACAACAAATTCCAAGTGAAAATTACTGTTTTATTAATTCAATTATTTATTCATTATGAATTTCAATTTTCACAAAGTAAATGCTGAAAATCAATTATATAGACTAGAGTGGAAGAAGGTTAATTTGTTAGCAAAAGGATGCAAAGAGTTAGCAGACAGCATCAGTGTGTAATTTTTTATGATAAATAGAAAAACTATGTTTATTGTTAATATTATGTAACGTTAAAAACAAAAAGTTAATAGATTTGTTTTCTTCCAATTTTATAGGCCACATAACGAATCATATGTACATGCTAACTCTCTTCATCCTTTTGCTGACAAATAAGCCTTGTGCCACTCAAGTCTACATGTATTGATATCTGTACCTTTGTCACCAATTAATAATTATAAAAAATAACTCAACAGAATTTGTTTTATTGCCAAGAACGGTGGTTATCATAGCTCTCTAGTTGTCAATCTATTAAACAAAAACTTGAACAAAAAAACTTGTAACATGGTCTATACTATTAGTAACAGCAATAATAAAAAACTTTCCAATTCTTTTACTTATTTGGGAAATGTCTCTATCACTATAAGAAAACACAATGCAAAATTAACAAATTCTTTTATCTCATTTAAGACTAATAATTCATTAGGTAATTTATTGTTAAATAATAAAGATCCCACTAATAAAAACTGTAAATCAGGAGTCTATAAACTCAACTGTAGTACCTGCAACCTATCTTACATATGATAAACAGGCGGGTCCTTCACTGACAGAATCAACGAACATAAAAAAAATTATACAAACAAAACAGTTGATTATACTTATGCGTAAAATTTATTACAACATTCAAAATATTACATTTTGTGAAACAAGGGTTAAAATTAAATCTATTGGAATGCTTGGAAATTAATAAACTTAACGAATCAAGACTAGTAATGAACGACTAAACAGATGTAGGCAACTATTCACTACTTAATCATTAGTTATCTCTGTCAAAACTGTTTCTGCATTTGTTATTTTAGTCTTAATTTAGTACACAAGTTATTTTGTGTTAGTCATATAAATTGTTAACAGTCATATACGAGGTTTTTCAAATAAAATATTTTTCCTTAAGAATGAAGTAGGTACTTTTATTTCTGACGATGTTAAAAATTGTTGAGAAAAAAGGTTAATCAATACTGAAAACTGTTCAAATATGCAATCATATCCATTTTCGTAAAAAAAGTTTTTCTTTGCATTTTTGCACTTACCTTGATAACAACGAAAATGCAACTGAAGTACTGTAATCTGGGATGTACCTACTCATAGATGTTTCACACTGGACTAAAATAAATTAAGTTTTTCAGTTTTTTCGGATCCGATAGCTACAATTTTTGGTGACAGGGTATGTCACTGTGTATTTCCATCCTTTTTAATAGACAATCAAAAAAGAAAAAGAGGAAGCACAAACGAAAAAGAAGAAGAAAAAGAAAGAGAAGGAATTCCAAAAAAAAGCAAAAAGACGACAGGATCCCCTATACAAATTGCGAAAGACAAGAACCAGCAAAAGCATAACGATAACATGACCGACACGAGGAACATGGAAACACTATTATAAGCGTTTATGGAGGTGAGATGAAAAATGATAAATGGATTTAAAAACAATGAAAAAGAAATACAGGAAATAAGTGATTCATAGACATGAAGTGCAATGGAATAAGGAAAGACTTCAAATGAACAGAAAAATAGAACAGTTTGAACAATTTATCGAAACAGAAATTAAAGTAGATGTGAAGGTAACAAATCTATACCGGATAGTCAAACACAAAGAAAAAAAAAGTAATTGCAAAAATAAAAACATGGGATGAAAAGATTATTTAAAAAATTATGATAAACAAAACAGACTACAAGGAAAGAAAATATACATCGAAAACAACCTTACACAGAAAGAAATGGACATCCAAAAGAAAATAAAAGAATAGCGAAAGACAAAGTGAAGGAAGGGGGTGCAATAAAAATGGGATATCAGAGAATAACAATAAATAACAAAAATTATGAATGGAATAACAATATGCAAATACAAAAAGGATTAAAGGTAGACGCTAAGGAAATAGATAAGGGAGTGATAATGATAATAGTGGATGGTAGAAGATAAAGGGGAAGATGGGTAATAATATTTGTTTATCTAAATGAGGAAAAAAAATAGTAAATTTCTAATGATAGAGGAACAGATAGATAAGTATAAGGACTATAATGTGTTGATTATAGGCGATTTTAATATAAGAATAAGTAGAGAAAGAAAGTTAAAGGATGAGTATGTAGATAGAGAAGGGAAAAAAATTATACAATGGTCAATGGCGTAGCTAGATCATCAGGGGGCCCTGTGCAAAATACTTTTGGGGCCCCAATCAAACAGAAAAAGTGTTTATTAGTTTAAACTTTTAGTAAATGTATACATGACGGAATCGTCGGTCGGAGGGGGTTAGGGGTGTTAAAAACGCGTAAGAAAAAATGATTTTTCGCAATTTTTTTCAAATACCCAGGACCCCAGATGATAGGAGCCTTGAACTACCGTTAACATTGAAGATGTCAGCCGCAGTTGCTGACGAAACGTTTGGACTAAACTGTTCCTATAGACCACGGCCTATAAGCCCGAACCCAAGTTTTTCTATTTATTGCTATGTTGAATTCGCTCCTAATAACACCCCAGTTGGCTCCCGGCGGCAGCGGATAACATTAAGCGCTAATTATTTAAAATGCATCTAACGTGGTTATGCACAATAACAAATATAAAGTTTGTAAAATAATTGAATTTTCAGTAGAAAAGTATGTTGGTAAAAGTGCAACTTTTCCTCCTAGTGTGTATAGCTAATCCATGCGAATCTTTTCATGCTAAATTTAGCAAATGTTTTTTTTCGCCACATCCACTTATATTTCAATTAATTAGCTTTTTATTCGATTTCCAATGTGAGGTTTATATGAAAATACGGAGCATTACAGCATGTAATATAAAAAAAATGTTCAGTGTGCGAACGAAAAGCAATAAGGCGTTTTAAGAGAAATACATAGAAAAATTAAATCCAAAAGAAATTACGAATATAGAATTTGTTAAAATCGTGGGAAATTGATTTAAGAATAATTTGTAGGAAAAGTGTATGTATTTATGTGTCAAATAAACTGTATATTCTCGAATGTATTGTTTATTTATTAAATATTTAAATTAATCGCCCACAAAGTAATTACCACAGCAGGTAGACACGGGAGCCAACTCGATCACCTAAATATCGGACTTATTACCTTTGGGAACCAACTCGGCATCGTCCGTATATGTTTAGTTAAGAAAACAATAAGAATAATTTTTAATAGTGAGAAATGGTGGAATGAAGAGTGTTGGAAGAAAAAGAAATAGTTTAAGATTGCGCTGCGGAAATGGAGAAACAATGAGTGTAGTAAAGAGTCTTTAAAGAGCCCAAGATAGGACTATAGGGAACAGATAAGGAGGAGCAAAGAAGAATGCAGTAATGAGATAGTAAAACAGCTGCAAATGACAAAGAGTACGGATGATTTCTGGAAAATAGTAAGGTTATAATACACTTTAATAGAGATTGGCGGGAAGAAAGGTCAAACGAACAAGAAACGGAGGAAATAGAAGAGATGAGGAAGGAAATAAAATCATTGTCAAATAAAATAGCAACAGGGAGGAATGGAATTGCTGGAAAGCATGTATTTACACAACAGAAGTAATAGAAAGAAAATTAGATGAACTAGTTAGAAAAATATTGGAAAAAAATGAGTTACCAAGGGAATGGAAATGTGGAGCAATAGTACTGTAGTTTAAACGAGACGATAGGGAGAAATATAGGGGAATTACATTAATGGATACAGGGTATAAAATATATACAGAAATTATAAAGTACAGATTGAAAGAACAAATTATTGAAAATAAGCGAGACTCAATTTGGCTTTAGGAAGGTAAAAGGGACAATAGATGCAATTTATATGATTAAACATGTAATAAAATCACATAAAGACAGAAAGAAAACGGTATACATCATGTTAGTAGATGTAAATATGGCTTATGATTCGATATTTCGTATCGTTTCTATTTTTGTCAAACACTGCTGCGTCTCCAGAAATCCATCTCTATCGCTCTTAACTTTACTTCATTTCTTACTGTTATTTCCCAGACCTCTGAATCATATAGTGCAATACTATCGACTATTGTTTTGTAAAATCTTTTCACATTTTTTGTTATATTTGTATTCCATATAATTGAGTGTATTTGTCCTGTTGTAACTTTGCCCTTCGCTATTCTCTACTTTATTTCCTCCTCAGTCTCCCTTTACTAGAAATAATTATTGCTAAGTACCTATTTAAATGAGGTGCAGCACTTTACTACAATACTGTCTTCCATTTCCAAATCTGTTCTTACCTGCTCTAAAATGGCTTTGATCTTCAATTTCTTGCATCTCAATCTCGACTCTATTTTTCAGTATCTCATCATATATGCCGCCAAACATTTCTACGGTTGTAGTTTCCTCTGTGTGCCTTAATTCTCGCTTAATCTAACTTTATATAGAAATAAAGCTTGAAGGAGCTGTAATTTATACTTAGGAACTTTTCTTATGTTTCGACGTTAATCGTAGATTCCTTATTTGGAGACATTAACTTGCTAAGCGCAAATGTTACTTCAGTGTCTAGAAGGAAATATTCAGTCCTGAATTTGGCTCCTTGATATACCTTACCTTTTTTTCGTTTAACATAATCGATAACAAAATCTAATTTTAGAGTTGGTTGAGTCCATATCCCTACACCTACTTATTGAACATTTCAAAAAAGCCATTTCATATATTAAGGTCATACTATTTACATTTCCGACCTACATTATTATTTTTGGTTTCTTCCACGTCTCTCCCTACTATTCTATTTTCCTAATAGATAAGGCCCTTGTCCCATCTAAGCGACGCGATAGCGATACGATTTCGACATGATACAAGCAGGCGACATGGAGTAGTTCCACCAAAGCGACGTGTTTTCTAAAAATTCAGTTCAATGAACAATGTCATCATGTGAAGAGGACGATGTGTTTGCAATGTACTGGTAGGTACTTGCAAAATAGAAAAAAAATTAGAGTCTTATAAAAAGAAATGGTGGATGCATTCATTTATCGCAAGAAACCAACAAAACAGAATATTTATTGCTGCTAAGGAATTCGACAGACACCCAGTAAAATTTAAATTATTTTATCTTTTCTAGGTATATGTATAAGCAATTATATTTTTCTACAGCATCCACTAATTTTTCATTAAAATCGTGTTAATTTTTCTGTTGTGTTAATATCCATTTCTCTTTTCGTCATTAAACGTAAAATACTCCACCACATCGCCTGAATGTCGCTTCAAAACTGTCATGTCGAGTCGCTCGGCAACAAGCAGCCGACGCGACGCTTGGATGTTGCTTTGCTGTAGCGTTGGTGGGTACATGGTGCATATAAACCATTGGTTCGACACGAAAGATACACGCCGGCGTTACCGCGTCGTTATCGTATCGCCATCGCGTCGCTTAGATGGGACAAGGGCCTAAAGCTCCTTACTATTACTTATCCGATCTAGAAGATTTGCTAAATCATAAAAAAACTCGATCCCGCCTCTGAACCATTGTCAGCTGGTGCATAGACAGCAATAAAGCTCCCCGCACACTAGAGACGTTTTTTCTTTAGACTGTTTTGTCTGCTTGGGTACACAAAATAAAATCCTCTAGTCTTTTGGAAAGTGCGCCCACTATATTGACAGTCGTCATGCTGCTTTGCCTTTCGGTCTTCTATTTAATTGCGTTAGTTAGCTACAGTCTGCCACTGATTTAAATAGTTGATACTGAACAAATTCAACAGTGTCAAAATGACACCGAGGATTACTATTATTGCAGTTACTATACAACGAAGGATATTAATGATGAAGAATAAAAGAAATCGACGGTATTATGTGCATCCTTTACACAGTAATAGATTAGGTATAGGTAAAGTTTCTTACGTCTGGCAACAAAACTGAGCTATAAAAGACAAAACAATCGCTGAGTGTGCGAATTAACTGTCTCGTGACAGTTTTGTTTTACGAGAATTCGTCAGTCCATACAACTGTTCTGTCTTCAGACAAAAGTCATCTATTGGGCCCACTTACATTTGTTCTCAAGCTGATCAAGTGAAAGACAAAACCGCCTAAAGACAAACGGTCCAAAGACAAAAAGTCTGTAGTGCGCGGGGAGCCTATTAGCTACACCATGGCCTCTAAGCTGCAGGTCGATTTGGATTATTCACTCATTATAACAATCCCACTTTCTGACATGTCGTTTACATTTTTTAATGATAGCAAGTAGAAGTATTAACTTTGGGCATTAGCAACGAAAGCGTTAATTGCTCCTCCCTTATTTTCTATTTATTTACATATATAAGATACCAAAAGAATAATTAATGAGTAGTTTTCTGGACTATGTTACTTTAACAGATTATTCAAATATAAAATACAAATACATATTAGTTAATAAATAAAATGCAGATATTATGCATTACATACAAAAACCATGTAAATGAATAATTTTTATTGATTTGGATTTAGATAAGTAAAAACTTCCCATCCCTGAATATTAACTGTTATAAATTATTTGTTTTTGGAGAACTAGTTTCTATACTCAATGGAAGGAGATACTGTATGTGTAATCACAACAAATAAAAATCGTGTTAATGAATAATTATATTATTGCTCTGGATTTAGATAAGAATAGGCTTGCCCCGACCCCTTACCTAATTATTTCTTTAAATCCAGCAGAATAAGTCTAAATGCATAATGTAATTCATAACTGGTAACCATTAACTTAAGTGGATACATTTAGTCGTAAGATATAAAATTTTCACAATACCCTAAAAATTCTGATCCTAGGAATTGTTTAAACAGCGGTTAAAGGAAAAATCACCGAAACTATATTGTCTTTTTTCGAGAGAATTTTAATTTCTTTCCAACTGGGTGTATCAAATTTATGTCATTTCTAGAGGCTCCAATGGCGGAGAATTTGAGGCATTCCAGATCAAAATTGGTTAATAATTTGTTTAGGCAATTGAAAAAACCACATGAAAGTTACAAAATTTTCAAGCATTTTGATTCATTAAAAGCCATTATATATTAATATAAATTTATACAAATTTGATATATTCAATTGCAAAGGAATTTAAATGATCTAAAAAAAACAACACATTTTCGCTGATTTTTCACCTTTAGTCGTTGTGTACAGTTCCTAGGATAAGAATTATTAGGGCATTGTGAAACTTTGATGTCTTATAACTAAATGTACCCGTCTATGTTAATGGTTACCTGTTACGAATTACATTAAATTTTTGGTTTTTTTGTTTAATTCTATTGGGCTATTATATGTTAATATAAGTACATTGTATATTGTACTGTTTGTATTTTCATAGGTCAAAACGGTCTTTTTACAATGGTTACCATGGATGTTGGGAATGAGTCGGCCAGGTAAAAAAATTACTAGGAAGACGCTCATGATGAACAGTCGGATGAAAGAACTGGAATTGAAAGAGCGTTCATCAAAAAGTCTTCTAGCCAACGTATTGGATATCGATGATGACTTTCGGAGCGTAACAGGAGGTGCGTCTGGATTATCTGGCAGGGATGGCAACACTTCAACAGTTACGACAAGCTTAGGACCAAGTTTTATTCGTCATGCAACAACTATCGAAGATTCGGCCATTCCTGCCAGCGGCCAACAAAGAGAATTGCATCTTATATTAAAAGAACTGCAGTTCATTACAACCCGAATGAAAAAAGCTGACGAAGAGGCTGAGGTCATTAGTGACTGGAAGTTTGCTGCAATGGTGGTTGATAGAGTTTGTCTCATAATTTTCACTCTGTTTACCATAATCGCGACAGTCGCAGTATTGTTATCGGCTCCGCATATTATTGTCCAGTAAAAGGACGTTATAATGAGGAAGTTGTATACGTTCGCGCAATTCTATGGTTCTTCTATATCGCATTTAATAATCGAAATTAGAATATATAGGTATACATATATTCACATGTATGTATATATATATTTGAACGTTCACTATTATTTGAAACAGCATAGTGTTGGCACAGATTTAATGTGCCTTCGAGGGAACACTATTGAAACGTAGCAACATTAAAGGGCAGACACTTATGTGCTTAAAAAATCACTTCTGTAATGTAACAATTTCAAGCGATTCTTAAAGTATCTTCAAGAAATCGAATGTGTGTCGGTTTTATTTTAATTTAATTAATTGCAACAATTCCAATTTAGAAAATTGGGGTTCACTACTCTTATTTTCTCACTATAATGTTCTACTACCTTTTAATAAATGTTTATAAGCATGCTTTCTTTCCTGTAAGATGATGTACCTAAATATAGCAAATTTCAGTTTACGGGGAAGAAAGTGTCACCAAAAAGGAAACATTTACCAACACATGTCATAGCACTTAACTTATGGCTTATGTGATTTCGATTTCATGAAAGTACTTAATGCTCGTAATATTCACTGTACCTACACAAATACAAACTACGTAATGTGAGCAAATGGTTATGTTTTTTGATCTCAACTTATGGAGAAGAAAAAACTGCAAATGTATTACGAAATAAAAAACTAAAGTAGACTGAGCAGAACTCACAGTGCTATAATTGACACTGTCTGCGCATATCAAAAACTCGACAATCGACGTTTTCAAGTAGAAAAAAAGGTAGAATGAACATTTATAAGAAAAGGATAACTAAACATGACCAAAGAGTATGAAAATATTAGAAAACAAAAACTTTCGTAAACATCACATTATTTAGGAATCAAACGTATTAGCATTCAAGATATGAACTTGAAAGCATACTAGTGACTTTAAATTGTAACTGAAACCATCTG
The DNA here is from genome assembly GCA_947389935.1 of Agrilus cyanescens. Classification (NCBI taxonomy): domain Eukaryota; kingdom Metazoa; phylum Arthropoda; class Insecta; order Coleoptera; family Buprestidae; genus Agrilus; species Agrilus cyanescens. The sequence continues at coordinate 8,449,644 of OX376704.1, forward strand.
GCTTAAATCCTTTAACGTACTATTCTTAACATAAAAAATTAGAGGAATCATTGTAAATATAAGAGTTGGTAGTTTGTCATATTGTACTTAACTATTTTTTCTATAATCACTATTAGCTCATACAATTTCAACTAAGATTATAAAATTAGAATTATTATATATATACATATGTACATACGTTTACAGATAAATAATCGCAAAACATTTCTATTTCTATTAAAAAATCAATAACACGAAACAATGTAAGCCGAATGCATTCACAGTGAAACAATTGTATTTCTGAATTGAGTTATAGCAACCACAAAAGAATCAAATATTTAATTACCTATATCGGCATGTAAGTACTTTGCAGAGACTCACTTACATGGTTAATTTTGTAGTAAATAAAACAATAGAACTCCACTTTTATCACTTTACTATCCATAATAATTGTTTCGCTTATACATAAGCATCTACATAAGATGAAGTATATCATTAATAATGTATAGATTAATAAAAACAATTGCTAAGGATTATATTTATTTTATTTACGACAAAATTAATCACAAAATTGTCACTGCATTGTCAACATTATTTTTTGTTAATTATTTCTGTATAGGTACATTGTTCATTCTCTCTGTGCTTCTATCGTACATTCAAAAAAAACAAATTGTCCTCTTCGTCATTTTCATTCAAACCACCATTCACGAATCCTGTTTTAATCTTCCAATTCTTAGGTCCATAAAATACGTCACTCAGAATTTCACCTTTTAGACTCATCCCTCACCCCTCGTCACGCTAAGTCACACTTCCGGCGACCCCCCTAACAAATATTACGTCACAAAAGCTAAACCCCCCCCCCCTATAACCAATTTTTGGTGATTAAAAATAGCATACAGATGAATGATTTAAAACGTTATAAGAACTACCAAAATATGAAAAGATGAAAATAAAATTGATGAACTGCGAACGTCACATTTCCTTAGACTCCCGCCTCCCCCTTGTCTCATCTCGTCACGCTAAGCAATACCCTTCCCTCTCCCCTATTTGCGAACGTATTTTATGAACAGCCTCTTAACACACATCATCAGTGACTTTGATATGCAATAGATCAACTTCAATTTTATTACACAGATGATACTTTACAGTAGGGATGGCTAAAGCGTCGACCGCTATCTACTGCGCAAGTGTATTCCTGATCCCTCGCCTGCATGATATGAAGTGTAAAATCGTACAGTGAAATAAGCGTACAATATCATGCTGGGACAGTTAATTACATCATAGTAGGAATTGCTATAATGTTCTACTTATGAAATACGCACACAAGATGTCATATTTGATTTCCATCACACTTTATCCAGTACATTCGGTACTAAAAACCTTTGTACATCAAACACGATTTTCCGTTGTATTTGGTTGTTCACAAATACCAATACGATGCAAATGATTATATTCTCCGGGAGCATCCCTATCTTTATCTTTTACTAATTCTTACATTGTATTGACCTCACGTAATCAAATGGTAAACTAGTTCCAATTCAGAGAGGGATATTTACATGATATGCTATACTATTTAAAACAGCAGGAGTCCTTTTATTCGTTTAATTGATTACATCGCGGCAGTCGAAGAATTTGTTGTAGTGAATAATTCTTTTATGTTATAATTCGTCAAAAACATAAGCTGTGTACGCTTATTTCACTAAATATTGTGTGAAAGTAGAACTACCAGTAACAACATTTCTGCCACAAGTCGTTGATAAGGTTGCTCATGCATTCATTAACGTGTTCGAGATAGAAGTAGAACACAGTTGTCGGCCACTACATACTTACTTCTCGGTAACGCACAAGAAAAAATAATGGTACAATCTCGACATCTCTTTTTCAGACAAATTTACTGATAAATCAAAATTTGTGCTTGGTCAGCGTTTTGTCGAAATCACCAGCCACTGATCGCGATTTCGAGCTTGTTGTCTCTCTCTCTCTCAGGTCCTATGATTTCAACAAAATGCTGACTACGCACAACTTTTTATTTATTGTTATATTTTATTCCATTTGTTGGGTTGGTGTTTTTTCACGTAAGCTTGGCTATCCAGTTTTGCCACACGTAGGTGTCTAGCAAGTTTAAATTTTCCTTAAAATTTAGGATCTTGTTGGAGCTTACAATTTAGCAAAATGCCCAGATACGGCGCTAGTATGCCCCTTATTAAATTTACTACTTTTTTTTAAGAAATTGTTATCGTCCTTTGCTTTCTAATTATAAACAAAAGTTGAAATTTCCGAGTTTCTTGGACATATCCATGTCTGGTAACTTAGAAAAAGATAAATTGCATGTTGAAAAAGTAGGGTTCCGGTTTATAATTGTTTTGTAGTTTGTAATTCCGGCCATGAAAGCTTATGTTCTTATACCTTGCTTGTTTCTCAGTCACTTTCTTACGTAAATAAAAAAATACACTGACGTCGAAGAGATTTTAAACAAATCATGCAGTTCCAAATTATAGGATCAAGTTGTGTCTTTTAAATGGCTATTATTTGTTAAACAATACTTACATAAATACCTGGTAAGGTTGATGTCGAGATTCGGTATCGTTGTCGGGCATGGTTGAATTGTCACTTATTATGCTGATTATAGGATTTATTCTCATAGGAATATTGCGTCATTATACGTTAGTCTGGGTAACCTAACCTAGCTTACTAATCATCTACTGTTTTTAAAGCATTACTTCTCAGCGCAAGAAATTCAATCACTTGATTTTCTTTATAAAACAACAAACAAACCGAAAGTGGTACTTTACATATGCAGTTGTCCGCAAATTCCTTTAATAAAGCACAAACATTATAAAAGTGGCGATATAAATTTGATAAAATAAAAGTTCTTCACAAATTTATGAAATATGAATAAGTTCGATGGATCCGAAAGTTTTAATACTTTATATTTGTCTTATATTTATTATTGCACGCACCTATAATTTTTTATTCAATAATGTCGGCCGTACTACCATACAGATTATATTTTTCGTCATCCACTAAACTGGTCAATAATACTTTATCGAGTGCCTTGGGGTAAGAAGCTTTAATTGTTCATTACGTCTTAAATAAAATCTATGTAAGAATTCAAATTTTTTTAAATTTTAGCATCTCAGTATACATACACGTATCGTAAACATACTTCTAAAAATTTTATTTTAAAAAACTTTACAAACAAATACTGTCTGCTTGACGAAATAACACTAGGAACATAAATTACTTACCTGATTTATATGTACATATATATTTATATAAAAAAAAACCTTACTTTATGCATTCGATGTTACCACAGAATAAGATAAGAAACTACTACCTCCATTTCCATATAATTTATTGACTAAAAACAAATTTCAAAATCATTTTGTAATATTTTGAAGCACAAATGGTATCAACTTTTTCAGATTTCATGTCAATATTAAAACTAAATTTTAAATTATGCATTACATTTTGACTGCACCGATCATAAGCACTTTTTTTATTAATTGCATATAACAAAGAATATTTTAAATAATTCTTGTAATGCAATAATTTAGTACGTTGGTAATCGTCAAAAATATTATTATCGCGCTGGTCGGCAAGAATCTAATAGTAAGTAAACGATAACAACTCCTTTTAAGAAAACAATTTCTTGAGTGTGCATTTATCGCAGCGACCCTCTTGCGTGCAGTTATCGCCGCGAAGGAAGCAGATAAAATTATATTGTGAATTTAGCGCTGCGACTACACTATTAGTATATAAACCTATGTACTATGTTTCTATGTTATATTTTATATTCTGTTTTCGTATAATATTTTAAAGACAAATTTTTATACGTATGAATATGACATAAATGCAATCATATTTGTAAATTAGATTGAAGTTCTTTATATATACCATCGCCAAGGTTTATGCTCCCTAATGTACTAATGGCATACTCGCGGCGCTAAATGCGCCACATAACTTTACCTGCTTCCTTCGCGGAGATAACTGCACGCAAAAAGGTCGCAGCGATAAATGCTCGGCGCTAACACGACACACCCAATTTCTTGTGGTTGCTATAATTTTGTATTAATGTTTTGAATTATTTTGAATTTATTAATCACATAAGTAACTCTAGTAATGGAAAATTTAACAAATCACAAGATAACCACTGGATATAGAAATGGATAAACTAAAACAATATCACTGAAATATATAAATTAATTAAAACTTTTAAAATCATAATACTGAAAATATGGTCGAACAAAACACAAGTTTTTTTAATATATTTGCAGTTTATTAAAGAAATATTCTGAAACATTCTGATGAAGGAGTACTTTTGAATGGAAGTTAAATTGAGACTATTAACTATATTTCAAAGCAGAAGAAGTACCAGTGTTGTCCAGGATTTTAGAGCAGATAAAATCGACTACTTAATAAACATTACTTGCTTGAAATATATAAATAACTGTCAAACTGTCTTTTGAGAAATGAAGGGGTCCTTGGCAGACGAGTATTAAATCCGCGGAAGTAAAAGTTAGCGGAAAGTAATTACGTACGTAAGATTTGCAAACCAGTGAATTTTTGTGATTTTTGAGAAGTATTTATGCTACTTGCCTATAGTTGGCATTTAAATCATTAAAATATGCTAAAAACATTAATTTGTACTTACACGATTTTTGTTGTAACAGTTCCTACATTGTATCTCTGACAACAGGATTATCGATACATTATTGGATGAAGTGATCAAAAAGCTTCTGCTGACTTTCATTATTAATTGATACAGATATCAATTTCTTGAGTTAATATTAATAACAAAAGAAAATCTGTATAAATTCAAAACATAGATTATTCAGTATGCCAGTTTATGATTTTTAGATGGAAAAGCAGACAACGACCGATAGAACAGTTGTACGAAAATGGCTCAAATATTCACTTATTACGCAAATAGCACGTACGTAACTTGTTAAATTGTGATCAAAATGGACTACTGATATCCTAGAGGTTCGTAAATTCCGTAAGGAGTCAGAGGTACATTTATTAACCTATGTAAATTCAGTCTGATGTAGTATACCTGTAAATGTGAGAAAGTTCAATAATTTTATATTTGAATATTTTAAATAAAGTTTTGTGTTAATGTACGAAACCTAATCTAATTTAACCCCAACCTAAAGTAATTTTTCGAATAGTACTAATTTAATGATTTTGAATAAATGTCTCTTAATAAATAAGTAATTTTTGTGAAGTAGGTACCTAACTTGTCTGCTTAATTTTACAGGTATATGATGGAATTTACATAGGGTAACAAAAATACCTCGGACGGAATTTACCCTAAAATATTGTAACGGGAAGCAACTTATGTTTTCCGGAAAAAGAATTACTTTCGGAAATATTTTTGTTTCACTGTATCACGACCTCGAATACAAAAAATGGTGCAATTTAATGTTCAAATTCGTCATTTACTTACCCAACATTGCAATTGAAATTCAACCACAATGTAGCGTAAACTAAGTCATAGCATAATCGTTATATATCATATCATATTCTACATTAAAATAACAATAACAACTACTAATACTATTACTACTGCTACTACTACTACTACTACTACTACTACTACTATTACTACTACTGCAACAAACTAGATAGCATGCATGTACGTCGTAATGTAACATACATTAATAACTCGTACTTAACGTTGTGGCACTTAGGTTTACAAAGTACACATGTGTCTGCCTTTTGTTGGCCCATTGATACAATTAAAAGTGTCCACTAATACTTGTGATGAACTTCGCAAACCTAACTAAATATTTAAATAAATGAGTTATAGATTAAACAATAGAAACACTTAAACCGAAACACGAAATAATTGCGAAGAATATTTTCTAAAACGGTGAATACGTAGTGATGTTTATTTCTCCGGTGCACGTATTAGGTATATCGTTAGTTCCGTCATACCTTGACGTCGTACGAGTATTTAATATATCCTGACTGCTGCCCACCTGTCTCGTTCGTCATGTTGCTCAGGCTCACGATCAGCTAACACGAAGAGAGAACAGTTTGTCTTCCGTTATTTTATATGGTGCGTACGCAGATTAAAAAAAAAAGCGAGACACGTGGACAACGCTGTCAATTTTATATGAACTATTTTTAATAAAGTATATAATACTTCGAATTTTACGTTGATATACAAATTTCTATACTTTAATATGAAACGGAGGGGTCCGAAAAGATCCTTTAACTAATTACAATAACATTGTTTAAATGATGATAATAAATAATGATAGTTTTAATACGATTTTAATAAAGAAACGTTTCTTTGGGCATTTTATAAAGTTAGTAGTAGATTTTGTTTGGAATTTTCGTTACCCGCTGCTTAATTAAAAGAAATTATAGCAGATGGTATTTTTGTCGTAATGGTTGCATTAAAAATCATTTTATCTCCAAGATAAGCACTTATTATTGAATGAACGTTATGATCGAACGAATGCTTAAATTAATCGTTGCAACTCCTATGTAGGGTAGAATTTCAGTGAAATGTAGTAGAGTTCGAGTAATTAATCACCTGCTAGATGTAATTCCACTATAAAAATTTATCAGTTTTGAAGTTTGCTCAATTTGTTTAAGTACAAGCAAAACTTATATCGCTAAATATCTTGTAGGTGACGCCTGTGGCATAAATGTGTATTGAATGACAGATTAAATAAATAATAAGTTGAAATATTGTCTTTCATTATAAAAAAATCCAAACAAACAACATGCTAAATATGCTCTAATATGATTGAGTGTGCTTGGCTAGTCTAAGGTGCTTGGTCTACAGCGAGATTGTATGAAACAGACCACTTGTCGTATGTCAACTTCTAATTCGTATACATGCAATCTTAATTTATGCTATATAAAAATTTAAATAGTCTCCAGACCTAAGGCCTGTTACGCACGGTGCGATATTCTGTCGGTCCGATTTTATTGCTTTTGTCGTGGTTTCTGATCATACTGTAGAATCTAGTACCCTCCTCCCTCTATCGCGATTGAACGCTACATTTGTTTTTTTTTTGGGAATAGACCCAGTAGAGATCGATACGTCAATTACAACGATCAATTTTGTTAGTGCGTCGGTTTACCGTGGCGTGACAGTCGAAAAGTGTATTTGCGGGGATTCTGCGGGGTAGTAGGGTGTTAAGTGTGTTTGTGTGAGGGTGTATTAGTGCGACCAAAGGTAATAGAAACTCTAAACCTAATCTTAATTTATGTTTGTATAAGTAATTTATGTTTTGTATTGCCAATTTACCGATATGAAAAATTTAAAGTCAAGGGAAACTGATATTATTGCAAAATAATTGTAAATTATCAATCATCGATTGTATAATGATTTCTTTTTCAAAATTAATTATTGATTTGAAGATTGAGTTTGAAATCATAAAACATTTTGTTCATATTCAGAATTTCTTGTTAATTTGTAAAAGTTTTACTGGTTTAGAAAGAATGTGCAATATTATTTTCGTCATTTTTCAAGTGTGAAGTGTTCTACACACACACACACACACACAAATTTATATGTAGTATTCCAGATGTTTATGTTTCTCGGCAATCCGAGTTTCTTTGTGTATGTATTTGTGTAACCCTTAGAAAAACAAACCCCTATATACGATGCTAAGATCGTTCAACATAGTAATATTGAGACGACCAAATTACGAACAGAATTTCTCTGTCTAAAATTTATCTATGCACCCAAACTACCGGGTACATTCAAAATGTTTTGGCCTTGTTGAAGGAACTAACATTTTATCCCGTGTAGGATGACCAATCTGGGAGTATTCACGAAATTGTTTTATATTTATGTGTCCCTTTCGGCCTTGGATTTGAATATTAAAAGTGAGGCCTAGATTGCATCCTAATTTTCAACTAATAGCTGAATTGCCTCCCGTATGGGACTTCAGTACCTTCTGGTTCGCCGGATAACTAACACAATCTCTTCAGTTTTGAAAGTTTGGTGACTCACGTTTGTTTGGTTTGTACTCGAGAGTTTGAGTGTGATATCACTTCAAAGAGAATCCAAAATACATTAAGTTGTCATTCCTTTTCGGCCAATTTTGTAATATTGATCTGAGCTCGTATAATAGGGAAATGTCGGAGCAAAGATCGTGGTTTTCTCTGTCATGGCTCTTTTTCCACGGGAGCTCTAGGCTGAGCCTGGCACTCTATTTTGGTTTTCTTTCGTCAGTTCAAAATTATTAGGGAAGTTTAATAAAACATTTATTTCATTTCACCAGTCATGGTGTTTTTGTTTTGTTCTCCGAACCTATTCTACCTTTCCACCTAACGCCCTCGCCGGTGCATCTTGAAGTATTTTGTTTACAATAAGGGTCCTTTTTCCTACGATCGATCAGGCTAGGGTTGTGGTTACTACAGATTGGTGCCGTGACCAGGATGCACTGTTGTGAGGTCGTTGTGAAGGGTAGATTTAGTTGAATAGTTTCTGCCGTTTTTTTTTTTTTTTTGCAACCAAAGAAGGAAAACAATTGGAAAATTGGTGTCTATGATGGAAACTAGTAACGGTCCAGGGGCGCTACCGTCCTCTGATTCGGGATTGGGTTCGAAAGGAACTACCTCAACGGAAGTTACCTCTCATGAAGTAGCCGCTAATTTACAGTCCGAAGTACAGTCTTTGCGAGCCGTCGTCTTACAACAAACAGAATTGCTGACCTCATTCATGCAGCAACAACAGCGTATCAATGATACTGTTTTGAGGAATACCAGGATTGAAGAAGGAGAGTTCAGACCCAACCTTTGTAGTACGCCAAGGAACAACCGTTCGGGGATGCCACCGAATTCTGAGAGTCAGCCAGCTGTTGTGGAGGATGTCGCTGCTCCAGGGGCGGACTTTTGCCCTAACAATAATCTTCCCGCAACGTCTGGGGTCAATGGTGTTACAACTAATAATCCGGGTGTTGCAAAGCCGAGGTCTGAAAATTCAGACAATGACTGGAAACGCGTGGCTTTAGCGTTATCTAACAAACCTTTAAGTGCGGTTTCGGGGGAAAAACCCATTTTTCGCTCTCCTGACTCCCATCATCCCGTGTTATTTTTAAATAAACTCATTAAATTCCTTAAATTAGCCGGTACACCTGCCGAGGAACATTTAGAAATCGCGTGTAGTTGTTTGATTGGTCCAGCGGCGGATTGGAGAGATCTTCGGGAGTCGTCCTGGCGATATTTTGATGATTTCAAAAGGGACTTTCTCGCGTTGTATTGGTCGGAAGATCGACAGTATGCGGAACGCGTACGTCTCGGCGGTATGAGATACAGTCCTGACAAAAAGTTTTTACCTATGTCTGAATATTTTCTCAGACAGTTCAACGCATATCGGTTGTTGACACCTCCGTTACCTGAATCTTTAATCCTTGCGGAAATTTTGAGACAGCTGCCGACAAATATTCAATCGCTTTGGGCCACGGTGTCTGACCGTACCATTTCGGGAGCCCTAGAATTCCTGGAACGTCAGGGTTCCATAATCGAACGGAGACCCCGCGTTCACCCCACAACGACAACTCCTACCACTGCTGTGGCTTGCTGTCATCCTACCTCTGATTTAATCTCAAAGCAACATAGTGTGCTACCAAATTTTTCGTTGCCGCCCCCTACAATTCACAGAGCTTGTAATTGTCGTGATAATGTTTCGGAAAACACCATCGGAGGGAACTGAGGAAGGAGGTTCCTTCCAGTAGTAACGTAATTACCCCCGTATCTGACGCCAGCAGAAAAATTATTTCAAAATTTTTTTCCCTTTTATTCTGGATCTTACCAAGTTACAGCAAACCCTTATCCGAATGTATATACGTTAGTAGACCCTCAGACCGGGGAACGTAAAGGAAATTATAACATAATAAACTTAAAGTGGTATTATCGAGTGTAAATAAATATATAAAAAAAAATATAAAAAAAAATATATATAAAAAAAAAAACATAATAATAATATAAAAAAAAAAATAAAAAAAAAAAAAAATTAAAAAAAAAAAAATTAAAAAAAAAAAAAAAATGTTTGTCTATTGGATGTTGAAAGCCGTTTTCTACAATTTACCTCCTGCACCAAACGTCTTTCAAAGGGGCGATCTGTAGAATCTAGTACCCTCCTCCCTCTATCGCGATTGAACGCTACATTTGTTTTTTTTTTTGGGAATAGACCCAGTAGAGATCGATACGTCAATTACAACGATCAATTTTGTTAGTGCGTCGGTTTACCGTGGCGTGACAGTCGAAAAGTGTATTTGCGGGGATTCTGCGGGGTAGTAGGGTGTTAAGTGTGTTTGTGTGAGGGTGTATTAGTGCGACCAAAGGTAATAGAAACTCTAAACCTAATCTTAATTTATGTTTGTATAAGTAATTTATGTTTTGTATTGCCAATTTACCGATATGAAAAATTTAAAGTCAAGGGAAACTGATATTATTGCAAAATAATTGTAAATTATCAATCATCGATTGTATAATGATTTCTTTTTCAAAATTAATTATTGATTTGAAGATTGAGTTTGAAATCATAAAACATTTTGTTCATATTCAGAATTTCTTGTTAATTTGTAAAAGTTTTACTGGTTTAGAAAGAATGTGCAATATTATTTTCGTCATTTTTCAAGTGTGAAGTGTTCTACACACACACACACACACACAAATTTATATGTAGTATTCCAGATGTTTATGTTTCTCGGCAATCCGAGTTTCTTTGTGTATGTATTTGTGTAACCCTTAGAAAAACAAACCCCTATATACGATGCTAAGATCGTTCAACATAGTAATATTGAGACGACCAAATTACGAACAGAATTTCTCTGTCTAAAATTTATCTATGCACCCAAACTACCGGGTACATTCAAAATGTTTTGGCCTTGTTGAAGGAACTAACATTTTATCCCGTGTAGGATGACCAATCTGGGAGTATTCACGAAATTGTTTTATATTTATGTGTCCCTTTCGGCCTTGGATTTGAATATTAAAAGTGAGGCCTAGATTGCATCCTAATTTTCAACTAATAGCTGAATTGCCTCCCGTATGGGACTTCAGTACCTTCTGGTTCGCCGGATAACTAACACAATCTCTTCAGTTTTGAAAGTTTGGTGACTCACGTTTGTTTGGTTTGTACTCGAGAGTTTGAGTGTGATATCACTTCAAAGAGAATCCAAAATACATTAAGTTGTCATTCCTTTTCGGCCAATTTTGTAATATTGATCTGAGCTCGTATAATAGGGAAATGTCGGAGCAAAGATCGTGGTTTTCTCTGTCATGGCTCTTTTTCCACGGGAGCTCTAGGCTGAGCCTGGCACTCTATTTTGGTTTTCTTTCGTCAGTTCAAAATTATTAGGGAAGTTTAATAAAACATTTATTTCATTTCACCAGTCATGGTGTTTTTGTTTTGTTCTCCGAACCTATTCTACCTTTCCACCTAACGCCCTCGCCGGTGCATCTTGAAGTATTTTGTTTACAATAAGGGTCCTTTTTCCTACGATCGATCAGGCTAGGGTTGTGGTTACTACAATACATACATTTAAATGGTACAATACACACGATCCGACCATCAGTAGTATACGACTTTTGTCGTCTGGGTAAGTCGGATAACTGGAAAACTATACAGCTTTTCACACGGCACGGTAAAAACAGTGTCGGCCAACAAAAGTACGTATTCACTAAATTTTAGTTTGTGAAAAGTTATAACCCATGGCGGACGGAGAATTTGATGCTGAAATGTTTACATCATTCCTACCAGGATATATCGCAATTACGTAATATTCTTGCACCGGTGACGTAATAATAAGAGTAGCAATAAATGTTGTCTTCGTCTTCTGTTCATGTTGATGACTACACTCGACTGACAAGTACGGTCCTGTGCACTCACGACAACGGATAAATGTCGAATTGTGCGCAAAGCTGCTAGATCTTGACATGACAAAAGCAATAAAATCGGACCGACAGAATATTTCCCTGATTTCTCCTATCTCGCAAGTTCTTCCGAATTAATTTCAATGATAGTACATATTTTAATCTTTGAGTAATTTTAAGCAAAATTTAAAGTATTTTATCAATATCTCGACTAAGAGTTATCATGTCCATGTAAAAGGAATCATCTACCAAGAGACTTCATACAAAATAAGTAAACAAAGCCAAAACAGTTAATAAATTCTTTTATTTCAGTTAAAGTAATCCTGTATTCATTCATTTGAGTCGGAGAAGTATTATTTCTCGACGTTTTGCTAACTCAAATACCTAAGGGGCAAAGGACGACTGCGCACTACGGTAAACTAAAATTTCGGGTAGTCAATACGCACGTTCATTGCTATACCTACAGTAATACTTATCTGGAATGTACGTAAATAAGCATATCGAATATTCTAAGTAAATTAGCTTCATTTATTACTAGAGAGCGAACATGATTAGTTTTTTACCAAGAAGTTCATTGATAATGACGCATACACAGAATTCGCCGCCACTTGTCAGTGGCATGCTAACAATGTCTCAACTTATCCCGAAAATTCTGACAGGTAAAAAACTAACACTGTACAATGCGAGCAGGTAGTGAACAATTTACAAAGTGTTGAAAAAGCAAATCAATCGATAGCGCATACATTGTGTTTTAAAAATGCCGCGATTACATAAAACACGTATTGAACTGCTAAAATAGGGGATAGGGTCCTATGGTGATGTAGTAGACACCGCTTACCGCAAATATATTAGGTATTTGCCTCAACCACGATACCCTTGCAAAACCCTCATGCGCCGCCTATGGTCCTGAATTGACGGTTGTATCATTCATTGATTGATATCAACGTTCGGCCAACAGGCACTCAGATTTAGTATAAAGTCAGCAGAAAGATGGACGCAAAAATTGTTCACTTCAAAAATGTAACAAAAGGCTTAACGTTCTTGTTAAAAAAAATAGGCGAACGGTGAGTTGTAAGAAAAACGAAATATTCGGAGCAATCGTACTTCAAATTGCAGACCAACACAACACAAAATTGTTATTTTTTGTATTACACCGCGCACTTCTCTGCTACTACAGCAAATTAATTCCAGTGAGAAAACTAATCTTGTCCGCTCTATATTTATAACAAAATAAAACCCCTAACAAAAAAACAAACACAACTTTAATAAAACAAACAATTCTATTTTGCAAATTCATACCTCATACTCTTAACAACATGAATTCTCCTACTAGGTACAGTTATTATAAACGGGTTCTAAGAGCGGCCGATATCAACGGAGGCACCTTTGACCGCTTGATCGGAACAATAACGCGCGAACGATAAGTAATGTCAGACTCATGTCAAAGAGCACGTTTTCGCAGAACTGCGTGATAATTGTAGAAGGACCTAGTTTTATCGGTATTATATACCTCACGCTGGCATTTAGTTAAGTCATACGAAACAATATAAGGCTTTGGTATAAGCCGCCAGTGTGTCAACACATTGATGCGCGAATCAAAACAAACAAGTATAGGACGTACTCTGTTAGTATTGAAAGCACCAAGACGCTTAACATTCCAAGTGTGTAGAGTGGTACTGATGTTTTGAATACCACTTAATTTTTTTTAGCAAGATCAAGATCATGCTCTTTATTAAATTTTCCACCTGCATTCAAAATTTGCTCAGGAATATTCAAAATGAGAATGTTGTTGTCTTTACTTCTCCGATAATCAATTTCTTCTATAATAAGCTGCGGATTAGCAGGAAAGTTATACAGAGCAGACGCATTTAAATTACCATCAATTTTATTTAGAGAGTCGACATTTTCTTGTAATTTAGCAATATCACCCTTTATAGATTCAAATTCTAGAGAACTTCCATTGATATGCTTCTCAAGTTTACCATTTAATTAAGAGACTGACGATTTAATGCCTGCAACAGACTTGAATTTTGGGGAGTTCTACTTTTGTTATGGATATGGACGGATGGATATATGGGCGATAATTTTTCAACTGAGGCTTGAAGATCAGAGATGACTTCAACAATACGTGGACAGTGACCACCATTTTTGGTACACTTAGAACAACGATAAACCATGAGAGTCTTACTCTTCATTTTAATGACACGTACTTCAGTAGAAGTAATACCAGCACAATTTAAGCCAGATCCTTCCGAGTTTTTTTCATTGCAGTGAAATAAGTTTAGGCAAACACAACTGGTAGTAATCGTGTCTCCTTCAATGAAGCCATCGCTACAACCGTCACATTTCGACATTATGGCAAGAAAAATAGCCAACAAATTTTTATTTCATATTCTTAATCCATCTTATAATAAATATAACTTTCCGATTTTGTGTGCACCAAATGTTCTGGAATACCATGGACACCAGAAACGGACAGACAAAATAGACACGTGTTTCACCAACTTTAAATGTGCATATTTTAAGTGGAATTTATTAACAGGGAGCCTGGAATTTTCGGAGTTCCGTGATCACCAGAATAAATTTCATCCCACAAGTTGTCCGGGGATACGGTCCCATTAAGTTTAAAGCGAGAATCCCCATTTCCGTCGGGTTGTCGGGAACGTTGGCCAGCAGATGCGACATGATTTATTTTCGTACACAAGCAAATATGATATTGCCGTACGTGGGAGAGACGTCAACTTTAATGCTTACCCATTTGAATTATACGGAGATACTGCGAATGGTCTCTTGAATCTCTTGATGACCGGCCTCGTTGTGGTAACGGTGGATCAACTTTGGCTTCATAAGGGTTGTAACTAACATAACCCAAGAATCCAGACAAAAACTTCTTCAGCTCCTTCCGTGTCAGTAGTTATACAACGTCGGTTCAGCGACAGGTCGATGGCGCGTCTTACCACCGTGTAGGTTTGAAGGTCATTCTTCGGGAGGTCAATGGCGAAGGAGAATAATTCTTGGAAGTTGTAATGAGTGGCAACATTGTTAAATGTTATGAATGGTAACAGGGTTCAAGTTAGTTAGAGGTTAAGTTGATATGTGACATGAGCTGTACTAGGTTATAATTGGTTAATTTCAATAAATATAAAATATCAACCTGCTTTCATTATTAATAAATAATAAAAATACAACATGGCGCTGCGGCTATAAAGAACACAGTGCATAAAGAGAAAATGCCAAGAAGTAAAAATAAAAGAAGATAGAATAAGTTAAAGTGTGAATCTCGAGTCTTGTGTAGTAAATTACAGCAATAATGACTACCACTGCAGAAGGTTCGACAACGACACAGACGATTACGACAACGTCGACTTCGTCAATAACGGGACTGACTAGAAACAAAAGAAACAACTACTCCGAGGGCTAATACCCCTACCGGCATTGAATTACACTATTGAATCTGAAGGCACATGTTAGACGCAGATAAGATAATCTAAATCTTTTTTTAGCTTATGGTTCGTTGTGTCTATTGTATAGAACGCGTTCCAAATGTGGGATTTGTAATCCATAATTGTTCTTAGATTAAGTCAACTTCGTTAACGGGATTAAAACCCCCAAATAATTTACTAAAATTAATTGCAGAAGGCTGGACCAAATGGAAACAGCTTTTTGAAATATACCGTATTGCATCAGGTACAAATAAAATGGATGATGAGATGCAAGTAGCAGTACTGTTGCACTGTATAGGTGAATCATGTGTTGATGTGTATAATACGTTAGGACTGAGTGATAATGAAAATAAGGTATATAAGACAGTTATGAAGAAACTTGAAGAGTATTTTGTGCCTATAAAAAATGAGAGTGTGAGTTCACATATATTTTTTACTATAAACCAAGAGCCTGGTGAATCATTTGATGTGTATTTAACGAAATTAAAAAAGCTAAGTGTGGACTGCAATTTTGGAACATTAAAAGATCGTTTAATTAGAGACAGAATTGTTGCCGGTATTTTAGACAAAAGAGTTAAAGGCAGATTACTACGTGAAAGTGAGTTAACATTGGACAAAACCGTGAAAATATGCAAAAGTGCTGAATTATCAGAACAGCAAGTTAAAAAATTTGAGCACACACAGGAAGTGGCTAGTATAAAAAAGCAACAGGGTAGCAGTTATTCCAAGAATCATAGTAATGGCAGTACAGGGAACAACATACGTACAGAGGTTCGATCGAAAGCTGTGACATCATCATCGACAGCGCGGGATACGAGTAGGGTTGCCACCCGTACTTTATTATAAAGTATTGTACGTTATTTAGGGTAATTGTACTCTATACTTTATGAGAACAATAAAGTACGCGAAAATACTTTATTTCGCATGATTCGATTTCTCTAAGATTCATTTCACACACAATAAACAAAAAAAGGTTGGTTGTTAGAATTTTTGTGTAAAACAGAACGACAAAGTTACTGGGGTCGATGACGTTATCGATTGTTGTCGAATAGGTTCGATAATTGACGAATATATCCTCTGGGCCCTCTGGCAATCGCCACATAAACGCCCATTTTTAAATGCAACCTAACCTCAAATAGCAACGTTGTCAATGTCACTGTCAAAACTTCTTGTTTGTTTTGTGCAAGGCGGATTGAGTGCAATAAAAATACGATTTATCGGTTTTATAGCTTTTTAAATTTGTATAAAGTAATTTCATTTTTACTATCGATTCCCGCCACGTCAGCATTCACAGAGAGAGTTTTTTCTGTGATGAATAGCAAATGGCGAGATGAAAGGAATAAAGCGTCTCTGAATCTGATAAAAAATGAATTACTTATTTACTTTAACTTAAATGTAGACTGTAAAGATGCTGTGCAATTGTTTAGCAGTGATAATTATTTGTTAAAAGTTGCTCAAAGTAATGCAAAATATGTTTTTAAGTAAAATGATAAAGTAAAATAAATCGTACTTTATTTTGACACAATGTACTTTTTTTTTCTACCTTCAATAACCAATGTACTTTATTTGCACAAAAAAAAAGTGGCAACCCTAGATACGAGTGAGTCAAAGCAACAAGAGAGGGCGTGTCAACGCTGTGATACAATCATAGATATAGAAATTGTCTAGCATTTAATAAACAATGTAAGAATTGTAGCAGGAACGGGTATTTTGCAAAAATGTGTAAAATGAATAAGCGTTCTATAAAAGTAGTTGATGTAAGTTCTGAGAATGAATGCAACAATGATAGTGCAATTGATGAATTGTTCGAGAAGAGTGGATGCAAAATGTAAACATAGGGTTCAAAAGAAATACTTGAGTTTAAAATCGATTCTGGTGCGCAATGTAATGTTTTACCTGTTGATATATGTAAAAGATTAAATATAAAAGAATGTGAAAAATCAAATATAATCTTAAGAAATTATAATCATGAAAAAATCAAAACTATAGGCAAAGTAACTTTAAATTGTAAAATAGGCAATATTGAAAAACCAGTAGTTTGTAATTTTTGATGGCAAAAGTACACCTATTTTAGGTTTGGAAAGTTCACAGAGAATTACATTAGATAAAAATGATAAATATATAGAAATCTTAAATGCTTTTTCAGCTAGTAATGAAAATCCTATTATTAGAAAATATAATGATGTTTTTAACGGGTATGGTAAAATAAAGGATTTTTAATACAAAATTGAGTTAAAGAAAGGAAGTGTAGGGAAAGTGGAACCTTCTAGACATGTTCCGTTTAAATTAATAAGTAAATTGAAATCTGAAATAAAACGTATGGAAGCAGCGGGTATTATATCAAAAAACAAGTAGTTTAAGGCAATTGACAAAGAAAGATGTACCATTTATTTGGGCCACGGCACAACAAAATTCATTCGTTAAACTAACAGAGGCATTGTGTAAACCTCCAGTATTAGCTTATTTTAACATTAACAAGCCTATAATATTAAGTGTAGATGCTTCGAGTGAGGGACTTGGATGTGTACTGGTACAAGATGAAAGACCTGTAGCATATGGCTCACGTGCATTAACAGAATCAGAAAAAATGTATAGCCAGATTGAAAAAGAGAGTTTGGCTATTGTCTTTGGTTGTCATAAATTCAATCAATATTTATTTGGTCAAAAATTTGTGGTAGAGACGGACCATGATCCGTTGATATCAATTTTTAAAAAAACCAATGAATAAAATTCCTCCAAGATTACAAAGAATGAGAATCAGTTTACATAATTTTGACATAGAACTTAAATGGTATCAGGCGTTTTGATCCCCCGACAAAATGTCTCCGGACAAAATATCCCTGACAAAATATCCCTGGACAAAATATCCCCGTGACAAAATATCCCTAGACAAAATATCCCCGTGACAAAATATCCCTAGACAAAATATCCCCGTGACAAAAGCCCCGATAATAAATTATCCAACCGATACTCCAATTAATAATATGATAATATTTAGATATATTTACATTTTCCGGGCTATTGTGCCGTGGTCGACATCTTCCTCCTCCTCGATGCGACGTTTCGCCAGATCTTGCTTCTGGCATCTTCAGGCAGGTTACTTATCTAGACGATTTGTAACTGTTTGCTCATGCTTCTTGTTACCCTTCTTATACCTGTGTTTCGTCTCGGATCACTTGTTATGGTGGTGGAAACAGGTCCAACGGTGCTTTGGGGGGCGGAGCCAGGTTCCGGTTCAGTGCTGTTGATTCTAACGGTGGCGTTTGTAGTGACTGTGTCATCTGGTAGTTGTGATTTGGGCTGCTTGTTTTGAAGGATCCCGTGCCATATCCGACTAAGCTGATACCCGTTGTCCTTGTTGGTGTTATCTGGATGTTGGTATATCTCGATAGCTTCTCTTCTCACCAAGCGGTGGTATCCAGATAGTCTGGCGAGGACTTCGGTTTGGTTAAAGTTGACCTGATGTCCTTCGGTTAAGGCGTGCTCTGCAATTGCTGATCGCTCTGGTTGGTTCAGTCGGAGATGACGTTCATGTTCTCGTTTCCTTGTCAGGACAGACCTCCCTGTCATACCGATGTAGACTTTTCCGCATTCACAAGGAACTTTGTAGATCCCAGGTGTTAGTAAAGGATCCAGTTTTTGCTTCACAGGACGTAGAAAACTGGATATCTTGGTGGTGGGTGTGAAGATAGTTTGGATTTTCTTTTTTCGAAGAATTTTGGCAATTCGGTCTGTTACATCCTTCACATATGGTAGGTATGCTTTATCCATTCGTTCCTCCTCTTGTTTGTTACTATGTGAACCACGTCGGGGGTTGATGGCTCGCTGGATTTCTTTCCTATTGTAGCCATTCGCAGTAAGTGCTTCTGTGAGATGGTGAAGTTCGGCGTTGAGATTCTCGGGTTCTGCGATGGCCTTAGCCCTGTGTACTAGGGTTTTAATGACTGTCCCTTTCTGTCGTGGATGGTGGTTGGAATCCGCGTGAAGATACCTGTCGGTGTGAGTAACTCCTACCACCATCCCGACGGAAGAAATCATCACTCAAGTAGAAACCGCTCTGCGCACACTACCAACAACGGAAGCTGAAGAAGTCCGGGCGGAAAGTTGTCGTATAATTCGCCAAGCCAAGCCACCGAAATCCAACCTCACCAGTTGGGAGCGAAAAGCGCTTCGTGAACTACGGATGAATGAGGAAATAGTGGTTCTACAAGCCGATAAAGGGAATGCAACTGTCATCATGTCCACAAAAGAATACAACACGAAATTGGAAGGCTTACTCACACCAGAGACATATAAACAACAAAAACGTGATCCTACAACACTCGTGGAGAGAAGAACCAAGGAATTGTTGAAACGAACTGATTGGGACGCCGATACTATAAAGCGCATCCAGCCAGCGGACAGCCGACCACCTAGACTATACGGTTTACCTAAGATCCACAAGCCCGGAGTACCTCTGCGTCCAATCGTCAGTTCCATCGGGTCACCAACGTATGCTCTGTCCAAACATCTGTCCTCAATGCTGAAGCCGTTCGTGGGAAACACCGAACACCATGTAGTCAATTCACAACACTTCGTGCAGATCATCAAAGAGGTACAACTTACTCCATCGGATATATTAGTCAGCTTCGACGTAGAGTCTCTTTTCACGAAAGTACCGGTCGCAGACACACTTAAGCTGTTACATTCTCACTTTAACACAGCGGAAATCAACTTATTCCATCACTGTCTTACCTCAAGCTATTTCACCTGGAATGACATGTACTGGGAACAACAGGATGGTGTTGCCATGGGAAGCCCGCTAAGTCCGATGATTGCCAATTATTTCATGGAAGACTTCGAAAGGATAGCTTTGGATACAGCCAGCCTTAAGCCTAAACTCTGGCTACGTTACGTGGATGATACGTTTGCTGTATGGCCTCACGGTGAGGATAAACTATATGAATTCCTACAACACCTCAACTCGATCCACGAAAACATAAAATTCAACCACCATCCACGACAGAAAGGGACAGTCATTAAAACCCTAGTACACAGGGCTAAGGCCATCGCAGAACCCGAGAATCTCAACGCCGAACTTCACCATCTCACAGAAGCACTTACTGCGAATGGCTACAATAGGAAAGAAATCCAGCGAGCCATCAACCCCCGACGTGGTTCACATAGTAACAAACAAGAGGAGGAACGAATGGATAAAGCATACCTACCATATGTGAAGGATGTAACAGACCGAATTGCCAAAATTCTTCGAAAAAAGAAAATCCAAACTATCTTCACACCCACCACCAAGATATCCAGTTTTCTACGTCCTGTGAAGCAAAAACTGGATCCTTTACTAACACCTGGGATCTACAAAGTTCCTTGTGAATGCGGAAAAGTCTACATCGGTATGACAGGGAGGTCTGTCCTGACAAGGAAACGGGAACATGAACGTCATCTCCGACTGAACCAACCAGAGCGATCAGCAATTGCAGAGCACGCCTTAACCGAAGGACATCAGGTCAACTTTAACCAAACCGAAGTCCTCGCCAGACTATCTGGATACCACCGCTTGGTGAGAAGAGAAGCTATCGAGATATACCAACATCCAGATAACACCAACAAGGACAACGGGTATCAGCTTAGTCGGATATGGCACGGGATCCTTCAAAACAAGCAGCCCAAATCACAACTACCAGATGACACAGTCACTACAAACGCCACCGTTAGAATCAACAGCACTGAACCGGAACCTGGCTCCGCCCCCCAAAGCACCGTTGGACCTGTTTCCACCACCATAACAAGTGATCCGAGACGAAACACAGGTATAAGAAGGGTAACAAGAAGCATGAGCAAACAGTTACAAATCGTCTAGATAAGTAACCTGCCTGAAGATGCCAGAAGCAAGATCTGGCGAAACGTCGCAACGAGAAGGAGGAAGATGTCGACCACGGCACAATAGCCCGGAAAATGTATATATATCTAAATACAACGCCGGCCGTGAAAGCCTGAAAACTACAATATGATAATAGGTTATGCGGTAGTAGGTGTGTGTTCGTGTAAATGCACACGTCCACGCCTACACCACATAACCTACGTAGTACGCTAGTATAAATATAAACAATTCCTCGTCAACCGTTACTTAATCTCATCTTAACATATAAACTATAATATTATGTCAACAATAGTTTAATATATATTTATATACTCTCAATATAAAATTTTTAATACGGCATAAGTGATGAATAAAATATTGGAAAAAAAATCTTATAGCTATTTTTAGGGTAGGGAAGATATTTTGTCAAGTGATAATTAGTCTGGAGATATATTGTCGAGGATATTACGTCGGGGAATGAAAAATCATGGAACCGGAAAACATTATTATGTCAAAGCAGGTTGACGACTTGGTGGGTAATTGTGACATTTGTGCGAGTTACTAAGAGGCTAGCAGTAAAGAACCAATGATAGAAAAAACAATACCCAAAGGTCCGTGGGAAATAATAGCCACGGACATTTTTTATTTGTTGGGAGAAAAATTCATAATGGTAGTAGATACATACAGTAAATACATTGATATGCAACATTTAAACGATTTAAGTACAGAATCTACTATTCAATCTCTAAAAGAATTTTTTTCACGTTAAGGAGTGCGGAAGGTTTTGTATTCGGATTCGGGTGTGCAATACACAGGTTGGAAATTCATACAATTTTCGGAACGATGGAGTTTTGAACATATAATAACAACTCCAAAACATCATCAATCGAATGGTTCAGCGGAAAGACACATACATACGTTAAAAAATATTTTAAAAAAGATCATACAAGAAGGAAAAAATAAGGAGATGGCTTTGCTCCAAATAAGGAACATGCCATTGGATAACAGTGGTATTACGCCAGCAGAACTAATGTATGGTAGGAGGGTGAGAAATGTAATGCCTGATTTTAATGAGGGTGAAGTAGAGACTAAACAATTTTGTAAAACGTTGAAGGAATGGCAGAATAAACAAAAATGTTATTATGATAGGGGTTCAAAGAATCTTAAGGAATTTACTGTGGGAGACAAGGTCAAAATGCATGGGGAAGGAAAGAAGTCCTTGCCTCATCAGGCTGGCATAATTGTTGAAAAGCATAGGAATTCAAGATCTTACAATGTAAGAACAGAAAACAATAATATTATAACACGAAACAGGAAGGATCTATCTAGGGATCGTAACTTTGAGGAGAATGTTCGGGGGTTGGATATGTTATCCGATGAACTCGCAAAGGAGGGAGTTTTGAAAAGAATGAGCACTTGTGCTAGTAGTGCTGATTATGGTACAAATACAACAGAAGTCATTCTTCGGGGTTGTTGATGTCGATGGCCAAGGGGGTTGTAGATGCAGAAGTCTTTAGCGCTGAGGTGATCTTTGTGTAAATGAATGGATGGATGAAAATGTGATGCGCAGCGGCTGCTCCTCCCGCTGTAGCAGGTACGGACGCCAACATGTTGAACTAACAGCCGTACCTACGGTGTGTGTTTAAGGGTACGGATATGTCGGGGCCTGGATGGTTAGGTGGATGGTAGCTTGTAGCGTGAAAGGTGGCACAGTGGGGGCGTGATTCATTTACGTTGACGCTTTCTTGAGGTGGGCAATCGTTACCTGTTTTTACTAAAATTAATTTAGAATATTGGCACGCACGGAGGCATATAGTATTGCGATCACTTTGAATATGTCTGAATATGAGACTGAAGAATTAATGCTAGTGCAAAATAGCTGTACAGCCTGGTATTATGTGAAATGTGAGATAGAAAGGGAAGAAGTAGAAGCAAAAAGGTACCGAAAATATAGCGTTCATCCTATTAACAAAGAAAGACCGAAGTTTGGACAATACCACTGTTTATACAAAAGCCTGCGCAAATTCCCCGACCGTTTTCGACAAAATCTAGGAATGGACATTGTAACGTTCGATTACATACTAAATGCAATTAACCATAAAATATTCATCATTTCTATGTAGTAGCTGACTGCAACTCACTCGTAGCAGAGGAACACTGCATATTTCCCTCACAAGATGGTGGAAGATTCCCCGATGATTTCCGATTTCGTACGATATCTTTTAAAAACAGCATTGATTTGAAATGTTGGCACGATGATTTAGGAAAATAGCCACCTTCTTTTCCTGCGTGGTATTCATACACTTTTGCGTATTCGTTTCTTAAGTAATGTCTAAAATATTTCCATTTCTTTTGTACTGTGGTACCTGTTATAAGGTAAATATCATTTTTAACCTTCATAACCTACTATGTGGCATGTGGTTGTATTCTACACTGATCGCAAAAGAATTGCCTATAGATTAAAAAACAGCCCTGTTAACTTACAATCTAAATTCATATCCGTCGCTACTTTGGTCCATAGTTTCTTTAGTACTGTAACGACTTCTCTAGTAGAACTTATTTATTTAACGGATATTTATTTTACAACTATTTATTTAACACTTAAACACTAATACAATACTTAAACACTAATAATAATTCAACGACTTATTTATATCACAAGGAAATGCGTATTTATATCACTATATATCGTAGTTCGGTATTTATATCACTCGTTCGGAAGTTCACTGTGAACTGACTGACTACTGGCCACGTCAACAGGTATTTATACTGATTAGGAACAATCCAGAAAGTTCCAGAATGACATACTAGACTTTACTGGAGTGCTTATTGTGTTCGTCTAATTTATGGCCTTGTTTATCGTCATCAAAGCGCCGACCGACGCCGGCGTTCTTTGAGCTCCGCTTATCTGCTGTCGGGTCCCGTCGCCGCTATCGCACACATACGCTCGTTGCACTGCTCGCTCTCGCATACATATACGCTCGTTACACTGCCCGCTCTCGCACACATTTACGCTCATTACACTGGCCCCTCCTTAAGGGTGATCCGTCCCGGATCACATCTTCCGTTCCTTCGAAGGATCATGCCGGTACTTGCAATTCTGTCCCCTAAGGCACCCAGTCGTCATATGGAAGTAGCAATCCACCGTCCTTGGCTGTGCGGGATCTCGTTGGGGATTATTGGTGTATACCGTTATTTCGACGCCGATCCACCGGAACAGGACCTCCAACATGCTCCGCACCACTCTCCAGTTCAGTCCATCCAACCCACATCCTATCCTTGGCATGGCTAACCTTGTGGTACCTGTGGATAGCAGTTGGTCTCTTAGTTCCACCAACGAATTCCATAACGAGCGGTAGGTGGGTTTCTCAGACGACGCCTTCTTAGTAACTAGGTTGTAAATGGATCGGTTCCCGTCCACCAGACTTAGCACTTTCTTTCCATCTCCGAGTTGGTCCCGCAGCTCTGACAAGCGGCCAAACTTCTTCTAGAATACGGTGGCAATACCGCGATCCATCCTCAAGTCTTTGGCCACACAATGAACCAGCGAGTCCGAAGCAGAAAACAAATCTTCGGATCTCTCGGAGGTGACACCGAATCTGGAATTGGCATATAATCTCGCCGTGGCCATAAACTCTTCATACTGGGGATCCGGAGAACGAGCTTGCATAAGCATGATCCGTGCTTCTTGGTGATTGTCAACGGCATATGGGGCCAAACGGTTAAAATGGACAATCTTCGGTTTTCCATTTGGTGTGCGTCGAATCCGGTAAATAACGTCATTTATTCTCTTGACGATTGTATATGGGCCTTCCCAGTGCTGCTGTAGCTTCGGCGAAAGACCTTTACGGGGCTGTGGATTGTATAACCACACCATGTCTCCCTCCTGGAAACCTCCATCAGTGGCCCGTATATCGTATGTGTCCTTCATGCGATCGCTAGCTATCTGCATCCGGGAACGTACTTCCTCACGGATATCGTCAAGTCTTCTGCGAAGATCACTAACGTAGTCTTCTCCGGCAACGTCCTCACCAGGTTTGCAGCCAAACTTCAGGTCACATGGTAACCGTAGCTCCCGACCAAACAGTACTTTTGCTGGTGTTTGTCCAGTAGTTTCGTGTATCGATGATCGATATGCCATAATAAACAGTGGCAGATGGCGATCTCAGTCTCTTTGGTGTTTGGAGACTACTTTGGACAAGTACTTGTTAATGGTCCTGTTCATTCGCTCGACCATGCCGTCTGATTGAGGATGCAGAGGTGTTGTCCGGGTTTTGTGAATGCCTAAAGTCTTGCAGATTTCTTGGAACACGGCGGACTCAAAATTCCGACCCTGATCAGAATGAAGCTCCATGGGCACGCCGAACCGGCTGATCAGGTGGTTTACGAGCTCCTCCGCTACTGTCGTGGCTGTCTGATTTGGGAGTGCGTACGCTTCAACCCATTTCGTGAAGTAGTCCATTGCCACCAGGATGTATTTATTGCCACCATCGGTCTCTGGAAACGGTCCTGCGATGTCAATGGCAATCCGTTCGAATGGACTGCCGACATTGTACTGGCGCATAGGAGCACGCCGTCGTCTTTGCGGTCCTTTGCTGGCTGCACAAGTTGTGCACTTCTTGCACCAGTCTTCAACGTCCTTTTTGCAATTGACCCAGTAAAACCGCTCACGGACTCTTCCAAGGGTATTGTTAACACCAAAATGTCCCCCCGAAGCATCGTCATGGAGGCACTTCAAGACTTCCTTTACCAGGCTCTTCGGTACAAGCAATTGACGTTTGCTCTCAGTACCATTCTGGTTTTCCACTATTCGCTTCAGGAGTCCATCTTCCTCAACAATAGAGTCCCATTGGGCCCACAACGATTTCACCTCCCCAGATTTGGCGGCGATTTCTTGCCAGGTCGGTCGTCTGCCTTCATTCTTCCATCTTCGGAACAAGCTCAGGACCGGATCAGAACCCTGTTCCGTCTTGATGTTATCAGGATGCCATTGTTCATCCGTGACGCTTATCCTCCGGACTTCTTCATGTTCTTCCAGGCGCTCGCAGTGCTTGCAGTTTTCCGAAACGCGAGGCACGCGCTCTTGAGTAACTTCTCCGTTCTTGCAAGCGCTTCTTACGTGTCGCAATTTCCCGCAGTTCCAACATCGTATTGGTCTCGGTTTCTTGTTTAATTTTCCCACTATCCTGTTAACTATTTCTTCTAGTCTGTCTTCGTATCGACCGTCGGGCTCCTCCCTTAGCTCACGCACTCTACCCTGCCGTTGCGATGCCTGTTTAACGACGTCATACTCCAGGGCCCGGGCCAACGTGTCAGCGAGTGTTTTTGGCCTATCTAATCGGAGTCGCTGTTGTATGTCGTCATCCCTCAACCCATCGATGAAAGAGTCGACAGCCAACTTTTCTAAAGTGTCGTCGGGAGTACCTGGATACGCGACGCGAACCAGACGAGCGATATCGGCCTCGTATTCTTGCAGGTTTTCCCCTGCCTTCTGACGTCGGTTTCTTAACTGCACGTGACTGACGCTCGTCATATGTGCCTGACCATACCGCATCTCTAACTTCTTCACTAGATGTTTATAGTCGTTCAATTTCTCGGGTGGTATGGTATCCAAAATCTCCTCGGCATTTCCATGCAGCGCGCAGACCAGCTCCGAGGCTTTATTTTCCAACGTCTATGCGTTCGACTTCGCGGCCGTTTCAAATTTCTTAAGGAAAGTGGTCCATGATGTTTTTCCATCAAACTTAGGTGGCTTCGTATATGGTTTCGATGAAACACCGTGCCCATTCTCCTGCTTCACACTTCTAGCTTCATTGTCGATCTGTTCGGACATTGTCGTACATAGAAACCTTTCTTCTATTTCCTTAATTCGTGAATCCATTTCTTAAAATTTTCCTGCAAAATTCTGTTCTGTTTCGGCCAATTTTGCGTCGAATTTCTCTAAATTTTCCTTCAGTTCTTTTGAATTTTTGGTTAATTTTTCTTCCAGATTTTCTTTCAGTTCTTCCAAATTTCCTTTTAGTTCCATTGAATTTTCTTTCAGTTTCCCTTCCAATTCCATTGAATTTTCTTTCAGTTTCCCTTCCAATTCCATTGAATTTTCGTTCAGTTTCCCTTCCAATTCCTTTAATTTCTTTTCTAGTTCATCCTCAAATTCGTAGGTATTCGGATCGAAACCCTCTCGTATCAGAGCTTCCTTGAGTCGCCCTTGTAAGGTGAGTTTGTTACCAGATGTATCTTCGTCTCGCTCCTCGAGCTCACTTTTCAGTTCGGCAACTTTCAACTCCAACAACTTTTTCGGCATTTTGATTTATTTAACTATTTTCTTCTACTAGAAAATTCTCTTCTTTGGGGGATCGATTGGCTGAGCACCCCACACCTGACACCAATGTAACGACTTTTCTAGTAGAACTTATTTATTTAACGGATATTTATTTTACAACTATTTATTTAACACTTAAACACTAACAGAATACTTAAACACTAATAATAATTCAACGACTTATTTATATCACAAGGAAAATGCGTATTTATATCACTCGGTATATCGTAGTTCGCTATTTATATTACTTGTTCGGAAGCTCACTGTGAACTGACTGACTACTGGCCACGTCAACAGGTATTTATACTGATTAGGAACAATCCAGAAAGTTCCAGAATGACATACTAGACTTTACTGGAGTGCTTATTGTGTTCGTCTAATTTATGGCCTTGTTTATCGTCATCAAAGCGCCGACCGACGCCGGCGTTCTTTGAGCTCCGCTTATCTGCTGTCGGGTCTCGTCGCCGCTATCGCACACATACGCTCGTTGCACTGCTCGCTCTCGCATACATATACGCTCGTTACACTGCCCGCTCTCGCACACATTTACGCTCATTACAGTACATATCTATTTTGATGATCAGGGTGCGACTGATCCCATAATGGCGTGCATACTCGTACACTTTCAATTAATTTTTCGATGTTCATTGCTTACTGGTCGCTGGAAGAATGGAACCATTCAATCCTGACGCTACCTGATATCTAACACGCTAGCATAACGGCGACCTTTTACGCTCCACTATGAACGATCCTGTATGTACAGACGGTTTTATTTGTCCCATCTACGCTACCTTCCGCTCTACCTGCTACCATCCATGCTCCGACATATTCGTACTCTAAGTCGTGGACGAAAAAATATATTGTCATTAATGTGTGTGTAGTCATAGAACTCTTTGTATTTGTGTGTGGTTGATGCTTCGGAATGAAAGATGGCGCTAGTGGTATTAAAATCGTGAATATATTATACATTTCTTTTTATTGATTGTACAATTAGTTTTAGTTTTAGGTCATTATATAGATACGCCACCCCCAATCAATTTTACTGAAAATTGAATATGTTGTAGAGATTGTCACGCTGATCAAGAATATATATAAATAAGAATGTAAGCGATAATCAAATAAACAGAATAATGACACAGTGACTTTTAATAGTTCTAACTTATTTTTTACAGAATATCACACTTATGTCTCTTGGTTACAATACGAATTGAATTGAAATATGCTGTCAAGCTGTATCGTGGGGAGTCGGTTATGTGTCCGCCCCGCGCTGTAGCAAAGCTGCAGAGGTGATGGGTATACAGTCTGTGGCATAATCAGGGGGTGTCAACTCTGTCACGTGACGTATACCTGCTGTAGCGAACGTGGTAGCTACCATGAAGGTGCGTGTAGAGAGTTTGGTCCTAATAAGGACCGTTGAATTGGAAGCGTATTTCAGGAGCCAATTATAAGCGAGTCAGGATTAGACTAGACTAATTTTATTACAATAATATACAGGTATTTATACAGAAATTAGTTACATTAGGCTTATGGAGATACCGAACTCAGCAGTTTACGTTGGTGTGTATATTTGCGCGTTGACCTAATTTTTGGCAAAAACTGATAATGTTCTCTGTCAGCAGAATTTGCATTGACCCAGAAAGGAGACTTCCCTCATTCCACGTGTTGTGTTATGCTTGGATCAGTTTCCGTTTTACTGCAACTGTGAAGGCGCGGTCGGTGCTGTTCTGCTGACTAGGATGTTGCATCATGCAGGTAGATCCAATTGTCGGACAGAATGCTTGTGCCAAAAATCGTGATAATGGTACCGTTTGCAGCTTGATGTGTGCAGTTGGACATCTGACGTGGCCCATGTATCAGAGACTCGGAATACACGTAGATGTCAGCGACGGTGTTGACCAGAAATGTTTGGCGTGTGATTCTGTCCGCCATGAAGATCGTCGGCGTTAGAAATCTGCTAGTTGGTTCGGATCGGTAGAAACGCAGGGGGGAAGCTTGATTACAAGTTGGTCCAGTGACCATGAGGGGTTGGTGGTGAGTGTTGGCATGCATGTTGAGGATCTGGCGCCGGGCGGCAGCATGTTTAATGAGGAGCCAGCGGCGCGTGGTGGCATGCTTAATAAGGAGCTGGCTGCAGGGGTTGATGGCGACGGCGTTGGTGGTGGCGGCGGTGGGGCGCTGACGGCGGCGGTGGCGTCTGTGGCGGCGGCTGTGGCTGTGACGGCGGTGGCAGTGAAGGCGATGGCAGTAACGGCGGCGGCAGTGAAGGCGGCAACTGTGGCGGCGGCGTCTGTGGCAGCGTCTGTGGCGGCGGTGGCAGGGGCGGCGGCGGCAGGGCTCTGCATCACCTTGATGACGTCACCAATGTTGCCTGTGGACGGGGCGCTGCTTCACCAGTGTAGCGGGGGCGCTGCATCCCGTTGTCGGGCACGTAATCCATGTGACGCCCTTGCAGGGGCGCTGGATCACGCCGGAACGTGCAACACGTAGGAACTACATCACGTGTGGCGAAGTGAGCAGCGTTGGGCTCGTTGATCTCTCAGATCACGTCGGGCGGCACCAATGTAGCGTACGTGGCGTAGCTACCATGAAGGTGCGTGTAGAGAGTGTGGTCCTAATAAGGACCGTTGAATTGGAAGCGTATTTCAGGAGCCAATTATAAGCGAGTCAGGATAAGACTAGACTAATTTTATTACAATAATATACAGGTATTTATACAGAAATTATTTACATTAGGCTTATGGAGATACCGAACTCAGCAGTTTACGTTGGTGTGTATATTTGCGCGTTGACCTAATTTGTGGCAAAAACTGACAATGTTCTCTGTCAGCAGAATTTGCATTCTGCTGGACAGAGTGTAATAATTAACATATTACGATCGATACTGAGTGTTCCCACACTGCGTATACCTTGAACACCATTCCAGAGATGGCGGCGCGATGCACTTTTTTCTCAAAAATAATTAACGTGAAATGAGGGTTGCCAATGTATTAAGAATTTAAAAACTAAAATTGTTATGATAATATTGCCGTGAAGGAGGTTGCATATGTGAATTTACAAGGGAAAACCCACAAATGGCGTCGTTGAATACACAAATGCCAGTAAAATGCCGGTTGCAAAATGTAATGTATAATTATTTGAAATTGTGAATGTGGTGAGGTAATAATTATTTATTGCCATGGAAAAAGGAAAAGAATGTTGCAGCCTTTGAAAACTTTTGAAAAGGTATGTATTTAAATGATTAAAATATAATAGTAAACAAATTTTGCTTACGATTAGATGTATTTATAAGTGAAAGTTGAAATTTTCAACAAAGAACGTTTTATTAGTTGTTCATTGTGGTCGAGACTATTTTGTCAAACAGTGGTGGTTAAACTTTAAAAGAAATTGTCATCTAAAAACGCTTAATCTTTCCCCCCCAATCTACAGTGAGTGTAAAAAGTAATCGTAAAACCAGAATTGTAATAGAAAATCACAAATTTGATAAACTTTCTTTCACTCATTTCGTTTGAGAAAAATACTCTTAAATAACCGAAAATTATAGCTCTTCGTTAATGACGAAAAAAAAGAACTTCTAAGTAGGTACCTAACATAAAGATATTTTTACTGTAACTGCAAAATATGACGAACAAAGGTACCTACCTAGTCATTTAATAATTTTTTTAAAGATACCTAAATTGTTTACATTTTTTATCCAACCGTTTTTAGTTTTTTAGAATTTAGTTTCATTTTTGTCTTGTTACTTGTTTTACATTGTTCATATTCTTGCGCCCATGACACTATTTAAAATAAACAGGTAAAGTAAAAAAAAAGCAAGCGAAGAATGAAATCAATTACTTTTAAATTTATAATAACCAATGCAAATCATTAATTAAAATTGTAAAATGTGTTAGTAGAAGGCGTTGAACTGTATAGAATAGTCTATAAATTGGCTGGTTTAGTGATAACAAAAGTTAAACATCGTCTTAAGAGAAGTCAAGAAATAAACATATTTTCATATCAAGAACTGAAAAGTTCTTCATTTAGGATAGGTAAACAAAAAAAGTGTGAAATAAGTGTATACAGGTGTGGCAATTTCCTTTTATTTATAAAAATAATTTCTTTAACCAGGGAAACGCCACCGGCAGTCGTTGATGGCGGCAAACGACGGCCAACTGAATATATCACGCCGCATTTTTATCACTGATCGGACCACAAAGACGCAGTTTTTGGTGGACACGGGCGCGAACCTTTGTGTATTTCCTCGGTCACGCCTAAATGGTCGTCGCGAAAGATCCTCATACGAGTTGTCTGCAGCAAATGGAACAACCATCGCTACATATGATACCATCACACTCACCCTAAACTTCGGACTTCGCCGGGACTTTTCCTGGATATTCGTGATAGCGGACGTGACAAGACCTATTATCGGAGTAGATTTTCTCGCATTTTACGATCTTTTGGTAGATGCGAGAAATCAAAAATTCATCGATGGGACTACTCTTCTCACCGTTCAAGGACAACCAGTGAAAGGGAAGGTGCAATCGGTGAAAATTATCACAGGATGTAGTAAATTTCACGAACTGTTGGCTAAATATCCGGAATTCACCCGTCCAAATGGTACTGCAAGTCAACGGAAACATCAAACGCAACACCATATTCGCACAACGCCCGGCCCACCAGTATCCCACAAACCTAGACGATTGGCGCCCGAAAAACTTACAGTGACAAAAAGGGAGTTTGAGGCTATGATGAAAATGGGGATAGCCAGACCTTCCCAAAGCTGCTGGTCATCTCCTTTTCATTTGGTTCGAAAGCAAGGCGAGGAATGGAGACCATGTGGCGACTACCGTGGACTGAACGCCAGGACAGAGCCGGATCGTTATCCCGTACGCCACATCCAGGATTTCTCCCAAAGTTTTGCCGGGAAGAAAATATTCTCCACAATCGATCTCGTTAAAGCCTTCCACTAAATACCAGTAGCCCAAGAAGACGTCCCAAAAACGGCTGTCACAACGCCTTTCGGACTATACGAATTCCCGTTCATGAGATTCGGACTTCGTAATGCAGCCCAAACCTTCCAAAGGTTTATCGACGAGGTTCTTCGTAACCTGGACTTCTGTTTCGCCTATATAGACGACATCCTGGTTGCATCTACGTCTATGGAGGAACACTACCAACATCTGGAAGTCCTTTTCACTCGTCTTCGCAATTACGGCGTTGTAATCAATCCCAGTAAATGCAACTTCGGAGAAGCAGAAGTCAAGTTCCTTGGCTACCTGGTCACCAACAACGGGACGCTACCACTCCCAGATAAAGTCGACGCCATACGATCCTTTCCGCCACCAGAAACCGTTAAAAAACTGCGGCAGTATCTAGGTATGCTAAATTTCTACCGACGTTTCATACCGAAGGCTGCCCAGATCCAAGCACCCTTGAACGAACTGCTCCAGGAGAACGTAAAAGGTAGGATTCCGGTCTCTTAGACACCGTCAGCGAAGGCCGCGTTCGAAGCTTCTAAGGAAAGTTTGTCCCAAGCCACAATGGTCTCCCATCCAGTACCCAACGCTTCATTAGCACTGTTTAGCGATGCTTCTGATTTGTCGGTTGGTGCAGCCCTTCAGCAGCAAATCAACGATGGGTGGCAAACGCAGAACGAAAGTATTCTGCTTACGATCTCAAACTGCTGGCTATACAGGGTGGTTCTGATATAAATACGGGTTTTTGGAGGGTGTCAACTAGATGCAATATGTAATCGAATGGTCACTACAGCAGCGCGGTGAAGAAACAAAAAAAATTTCAAAATTTTTGAAAAACATCTTAACATGAATTAATATGAATACAGTCCTGTGCGTTTTCGCTTTGACTTAAGCAACACATTTGGCAACTGTGTAAAGGCTAATGTAAACAAACACTTACCGAGAAGTTATTGATTCCGTAAATAACAGCAGTACACAAACACACACACGCACACACTTACGTAGCTGTCAAGTACTTTCGGTATATGGTTGAAGGAAGAACCTTTTCTATATACACGGACCACAAACCCATTATATAAGCCTTCAAGAAGAAAGACAGTCAATGTACTCCGCGACAATTCAGGTACCTTGATTTCATCGGGCAATTTTCTACAAACATTTTACACATTACAGGAGAAGATAATACCGTTGCCGATGCGCTCTCCCGCATCGCAGTGGTAGAACCGACATTCGACTTCAAAGAACTGGCAACTTCCCAAGCACAGGACCAAGAACTGGCGGATTTGCTACGAGGAACGTCAACAGGACTTCAATTAAAGCTTGTTGAAATACCAGGCTCAAAAACGCCCTTATACTGCGATGTGTCAACCCCTACGGCACGTCCTTTTCGTCACAGCACAGTTCAGGCGCGCTATTTTTGACAAGCTCCACCGTCTTTCTCATCCGGGAATAAACGCGTCCGTTAAGTTGGTATCCATGTGTCAACTCCGCCTGGAACCTTTATCCTGCCGTCGAATAGGTTCGAGCATGTACATTTGGACATAGTAGTAATGCCAGTCTCCGAAGGCTACAGGTATTGCTTAACATGTGTGGACCGATTCAGCCGTTGGCCGGAAGCAATATCTATCGAAAATCAGGAAGCCGAAACAGTAGCTCGTGCCTTCCACACCAATTGGGTTTCGAGGTTTGGTACCCCGCTGCGGATAACAACGGACCAAGGAAGACAATTTGAGTCTCACCTATTTAGGCAATTAAACAACCTATTAGCTGTGACTCACTACAGGACGACAGCTTATCACCCTGCTGCTAATGGTATGGTGGAAAGATTTCACAGGCAATTGAAGGCAGCAATTAAGTGCTATGAACATTCAGCCTGGACCGAAGTTCTCCCAGCGGTTATGCTAGGCATCCGAGCGGCTTGGAAAGATGATCTTCAAGGTACAATAGCCGAGATGGTGTACGGAGAACCACTGCGGTAGCCTGGAGAATTCCTCACAACGTCACCGGACTTTGATGCCAACATCGAAGCTGATTTCGTCCAGAAATTGCGCCAACACGCCCACCTTTTGCGACCAACAGCCGGAACGAGACATGGGATGAAGACCACCTTTGCATTTAAGGACCAAAAGGTCTGTTACAACAACCATACGAAGGACCTTTCAGGGTCCTGAGTCAGAGAAAACGTTTGTCATTTTGATGCGCGGTCGCGAGATCGTGGTTTCAATTGACAGATTGAAACCGACATACGTGATATCGGACGAGGAACCAATCAACATCCCTAAGGAAAGTAAGGAAACTGTGAAGAACCCCGAAACATCCACCCAATCGAGTAGAGTCATGAATCCACCGACTTACACTCGTTCTGGTAGACGAGTACATTTCCCGGAGCGCCTACAGTATGAACAATTATCGTGATGTTTATCACTGGCAAGGGGGTGTTGTGGCAATTTCCTTTTATTTATAAAAATAATTTCTTTAATTTTATTGTAATTTAATGTATGTGTATTTTTGTTATCTTTTTGTAAATATTCTATTGTATAATTCTACTCCTAATGCCTATTCTGTACCTATTCTTTTCTTTGTCAATAATCTTATTACCTTCTACCTGCTACTATTATTACTATTATTATCATGTAAATATTTCTTCAGATCTTGGGTTTCTAATAGTTTTCTTTTGTCACTGGGTAAATAATTCCTTCCTTTTGTACTTGTCTATTAGTTTCTGTATAAATAACTTTATTGCTGTACCTTCCGCTAATCCCTTTTAATATTTCAACTTGTATACTAACAGCATGATGTCTATGGTGCTTGGTCCCTAGTAGTGTAAGATGACCGGTTCTAATTCAGAGGAGGAGAGGTTACTTAAGGTCAAATTGACGGAAGGTCATTGACTTTAAACGTGTGTATGTAGTGGTCGAATGCTTCACAATGCATTGAAACATATGTACATGTATCGGTAATGTGAAATTAAATACGTCTGCAGACGTCTGAAGTTTACGATTTTTATGACGGAAAGTTTTAAATACGTCTACAGCCGTTGAAGTGTCATTGCAACGTTATTCGAGGAATGATGTTAGGTATTTAGTTACACTTACACTAATTAATGCAATTGCAATTGTACGTGATTCATGTAGATATTGTGATGGGGAAGGATGGTAAAGAAGTGCAGTTGTAAGCAGGTAGACAATCGTTAAAGTAGTGAAAAGGAAGAGAAGGCAGAAGTAGTTGAGAAGATTGGTTTGAGAATGGATGTAAGAAGCAGTAGTAGAGGTCGTAGTATCGATGAAGCTTGTGGTGGTACAAAAGAAGTAGAGTATTGGAATAATTCGGACCACATGGAAGGATTGAATGATGCGCAGCGTAACACTGTGTTACATAGAGGAGATTACGTAGACACAGAGGAGTATACTGTAAATAAAGCAAATAAGTATGTAAGTGATGTTAGCTCAATGAAAGGGTGGAACGTAGCTCGAAAACTCTTCAAATGTGAAACGAACTTCTCAGCATGTTCTGCGAATGTGCTGTACTGTGATAGGAATAATCTTCGCTACATACCAATGTGTTGGAGCTGTCGATATGGGGGAAGTAATGGAGGAATTGTGTCATTATATACACGAGTTCCGAATTTATGGATGTTGGAAGTGTATATCCATGACGAAGTTCACATTCATTGCGGATGGTGTGGTGAGATGTGCAGGTACGAGTTTGTTTGCAGTGAGAACCACCATATCACAAATAAGACCGTATTTGAAGAAGGATATGTAATAGAAATAAGTAATAATCTTGGTTATGTAGAAGGAGCGTAGAAC
Organism: Agrilus cyanescens; assembly: GCA_947389935.1. Lineage (NCBI taxonomy): Eukaryota > Metazoa > Arthropoda > Insecta > Coleoptera > Buprestidae > Agrilus > Agrilus cyanescens. The sequence continues at coordinate 8,485,856 of OX376704.1, forward strand.
GTGTACATATATATGTTTGTGTTAAGAAATAAATAAAGAAGCAAAAGGTGGTAGACGTTTGACATATAAGATTAAGGTAGAGTTTGGGGATAATAAGAAGTTATATGGAAAGTGTGTCAAGGTCACAAGTCTTTAAAAAGGAAAAGGATGGTGTAGGAGAGGGAGCTATTGAAAGGTAGGTTTATGAAAACATAATGGATTGGTAGAGTTGACGCCTTTGCTCGTAAGTATTGCAAAGAATACAGTACAGCGTATGCGTATCATCGATCTCGTAAACAAAGCCCGACTTTTCGCAGAGGTACGATTGAGTCCCCTGACGACAAGGTCGACAGCACAAGTTTACGGCATCGCAATGATAAAATCTGCAGCTGTGGCAGAAAAGCAGAGGTCTGTTGTCAAAACATTCTTGACAGCAGAATCCTATTTCAGCCGTACAGCTTTCACGCAGACGCCAACAATATCCGCATTGGAGAAAGGTGGTTTCATTAACAGTTTGCCTGAATGGTGAAAGGACAATAGATACACGAGAAATGTCCATGTTAATTCATAAGACCCTTCTGGTGAAGTGATGCTCTCTCAGGTTGACAAGGGTTTAAATAGGAAGGTATGTGGTGGGGAAAGAGTAGTGGAGTAGTGGGGAATAGTGGGGATGTAAAGGAAGTGGTATAGAGTAGTGTGGTAGCGAAGGTGATGGTGTAGCAATATTTTTTATAATGAGGTGGCATCGCTAGGTAGTAGTAATTTTTTAATTGATGAAGGAGTGGGGTAATTAAAAGAGTTTATAAGGCGTAATATGTGTTATTTAACCTGTTGAATTCGTTTATGAATTTTAATACAGTTGTCGGAGGAAAAATTTTTAGGTGAGAATAATGGTAAAAATTTGCAGTCCAGAAATTAAAAAAATATATATTTTGAGGGCAGGAAAAGAGTAGTATGAAAAATTAGTACATGAAAATATGGATAATGAGGTGTAGTATAAGAAGACAATGAAGTATTTAATGAAATACTTCAACGTAAAAATGGGGGTAAAAGTGTAAAAATGAGGCTTTAGAAATTTTTTTGAAGCAGAAGGAGTTGAAATCGGGTAATAACTTATGGTGTGGGAAGAAGGTCCCCGAGTGGAAGTACCCGAATCTGAAAAAAAATTAAAAAAAATAAAATAAAGTTGACAAAAAGTTGACACCTTCAAGCTTAAAAAAAATAGAAGCAGTTAAAAAAAAAAAGTGTTTCTCTTGGAAAATGTAAGTTGAACAGTGGGCTAAATGATCCACCCTGAAAAGTCGAGAAATATTTTTTTAACGTGTTTCACCCTCATACTTTGACTCCCGAAAAGTGTATGAAGGGTAGATGATAGGGAGAAAATATCTGAGTAAAAAATGTTTAGTGTTCCATGAAGAACAATTTGCTTCCAACGAAACTTGGAGAACGTCTGTAATGGGGGAAGTAATTTCCACCCTAAATTTCAAGAATTAATTTAAGGTATAAGGAGCGGTGCTAAAAAAAAGGTACCTCTCTCACTATTGATGTCGAAGACTGAAGGTACCACTTGGCAATGTCAGAAGTATCAAATTCAGACAACTACCCCTCCCGACCTCCCCCCACCAGCCCACCTCGGCGCCCTGCCCCCCCCCCTGTACCCATTTCCCTATGATGTTTTTCAGCGGATTTTCTTCTCAACCCCTTTTCCACCCCATTTTTCATCCCTTCCATACCTATACACTTCTCCTAGGAAACATAAATTCACCAATTTTCACATATATGTCTTATTCACAATTTAGAACAACAATGGTCTCTTTGCCATTTCCTGTATGGGGCCCACTAACACCACCAAACCTAACCTGTTTTTTTTTTTCCCAAACTTTTTTGGGACCTTTTTGGTTGGTGGTTTTTTGTTTTTTTTTTTTTGTTTTTTTTTGGTTTTTTTACAAAACACTTACAAACTAACTCTAACAAACTATTTACTTAACTTATTTACACACTTCAATACTAACCCTTATTGACAACACTTACATACTAACCCTTATTTACTAATACTACTATTGGTAACCGACGTCAACTGCTGCTTCGCGGTGTCAAGCAACGTTTTCAATCGCTCCAACTTCGGACGCTTTGCTTCCTTCGCGCGCTCTAAGACGTCCACTTCCTCATCGATCTGGTGGTCCTCCTCAACCAGTTCGACCCGTTTCTTCAACAAAGCTTCCTTGTTACAGGCAGACTTCGCCACTTTTGCTTCAAGCTGAGCAATCTCAGCTTTCCACTTAGCGATCTCAGCTTTCCACTTAGCGACGTCGTCGTCCTGTTGCAAGATAGCCTTGTCGACTTTCAGCGCGCACCTTCTGCTGCGCAGCGCGCCTTCCTTCCCAAGCGGACGTCAAATACGCCATCTTTTCACACACTTTCGGAATTATCCAAAAGGCGCTTTCCAGACTATCTATGTCCTGCGATAGAGTTGTCTGAGAAGGCGTCGTTGGGGTTTCTGGAAGTGGAGAAACAGGCGATGGAATCGGCGTGAGCGTTGGAAGTAGAGAACCGCAGTCACTTGACATCGATACAGCAGCAGTTGTCATCGTCGTCGCCGTTGCCCAGGTACACGTCGTTGCCGCCGTCGTGTACGTGGACAACGGCGTCAGTACCGTGCTCCTCCTCGCTGTCGTGGTCGCTGTTGTGGTCGCTGTTGTGGTCGCTGTCGTGGTGGTTGAAAGACGCTTCTTTTTCGCCATCCCTAGAGTCCGCTTTCCACCTGCAGCTGCGGAACATCTAGGTGGCGTCGCCACTGCAGCTATCGCGGTCACGGCGACCACAAACTCGCACTGTAGAACAAAATTATTAATTAACAATTAAACAATTACTTCAACAATATTAATTAATACTTACACCACTTGTCCTCGATTTTCCGTACCGGCATTTCGGTACTGCAGGTTTCTTTACTTCCTCGTTTTCCATTTTAATTAATTTTTATATGTACTATTACTTTTTTTTTAATACTGGAACGTTTGCTCACTAATGAAGAACTACATGGACGGAGCTGTTGTTGTTGGTTTAGAACTGCTCGATTTCGCACTACCTGTTCCTCTTTGTTGTTGCAGAGTATCTAGCCTTACTTTCAGCTCCTTTGCTTCCTTTTTTAGTGATTCCACCATCACCACTAATTCGTTTTTCAGATCATCTTTCTTTTTATTGGTTCGTTGAATTTCTTTCTCTGCAAATTCCTTAACTTTTTTACACTCATCCTGAATTGTGATTTTAATTAATTCAAAACTCGCGTTTATATCATTTTTCATATCTTGCACAATTTCCGTCTTCAACTTCTTCGATACTTCTTCATCCCCTTTCCTAACAAACGCTTCTACATCTTTACGCTCTAGTTTTACTTTTGTTGAAAAGACGTCCATGATTCCGACAGCATTCTTTTCTATTATATCGTTCACCCTGTTTGTTATTTCTTTATCCCTGTCAGTATTATATTTTTCAAGTTCTCTTTCCAAATTTTTAATCGCTAACTCTATATTATCACTAAAAGTTTTCATCATCATTTCACCACTTTTGGAGACAGCTGTTTTCAATTCTTCTCGTAAATCCTTCATCCTTCTGACACCTTCACTGACAGCAAGATCCTTTACCTTTTCACACTCGATTCTGATATGCTCTTTTGTTAACCGATCTTTCTCATATACATACATCTTAGTAGCTGCATGAAACCCAGCGGTAGGCTCGTTCAAATGTGTAATACGCTTATTAGCCACATCAACGAAATACAACACTTTATCGAATGCTTGTCTGATATCGGTTACATCATCTTGCAATAACAGACGTTGCACCTTCTTCTCCAAAAATCGCACATTCACAGCATCATGCTCCTGCTGAGGATCACCGATTCTTGTTAAGCGGTTATGATTGAAATCATAAACATTGCTGAATTCTTGCGAAAACAATAGTTTTTTTTCTAACGGACGTCCGAACTTATCAACCGTCATTGTCTAACTAATAAGCTTAATAATTTGTTTATACGATTATATTGCACTCACGCAACTCTTCTAAAATTGATAGAATTTCGTTTTCATGATTTGTGTTGCCTGCTTGTTGAGAAGCAACCAATAACCTTAAACGATCACACAACTCATTAACATCATCAAAATATTTGTATTCGATCGGTTTTTCGTTGTATGTCAACAACGACAATCCTCCACCTTTAGAAAATTTCGATGTTTGTTGTCTTAACTTGTAAACTGCTCCCGTGCGTTTTGATATATCGGCGTAGTCTTCTTTTCTTTAATCGATGTCGGATATTCAGAACGTAATTTGAAGAGTAGCTCGTATAATCCCACAGTACCTATGTATTTAAATTTTCCATCGATTACAACGTTTGGTCCGTCAAAATCCAGTTCAGAATCACCAATAAAAAATTTATTTGTGTCCCATTTGTATCGAACTTTATCAAGACGTGGATTCAGAACGTCAGCGTTAAATGTGTCACCATCATAGTCTTTAATAATTCCTTCTATATAGTCTCGAGGTAGAGGATCGAATTCTTCCAAATATTGAGCAAATCGAGAGCTATTAATATAGTCTATGTACGCTTTCTTCAATTGTTCAAAGTCATCATTATCCTGGTCTGTGTTTTCATGACCCGTTGTTGGGTCTCTTTCATAAACACTTTCTTCCCTTAAGAATGAAGGAGCACCTGGTAGTAAGGTACCTGGAGCATTCGAAGGGTCAAGCTTTCTAATTTTTATTGGTGTTGACGAAGCTGAAACGTCACCTTTCGACCAATTACTCACTTCTGGCTTTAATTCTTTTTTGATCTCTTCACCCAGATCTGATTTCAAGTTAAGAAGCGATTTTGTAAGTGGTTGATATGCTTGCTGCAACAGGAGATTCTGTCCTGCTGTCGATTCCTTTAACATTTGCAATTTCCTCTTTATCGCTTTCCTAACTTTAATTAGTTCTTTCTTTGCTTTTACATCCATGCTCTTGTCAAGGTTGTCTTTTAACAACTGATTGACTTTATATCACTTACATTAATATATATTTATCGAATCCTAAGCGATATCTTCCCTCATTTATACCACAATCCTTGTTTATCACTAGAAATCCAAACTTCTCTTTCCAACACTCTGCACAAATATTTTTAAATTGGTCAAAAGTCATGTCTGTAGTGACATGGTCTGCGAAGACGTGTTTGAGATTTAATTCATCCTGTTTAAACAGTATTATTAAATTTGAATTATGTCTAATTAAATGTTTGGGAATCTGTGCATGTTTGATTTAAGTAAAAAGTGTCGATTGAGTTATGTCTTCCCATACTAAAGTATTCCCTTATCTTATTTTGATTTTCATTCGCAACATCGTCAAAGATGAATACAGAATTAGGTCTTGCCTGTGATGGGGCAATTACATCGTCAGAGTCTCTATAGGGAAAATAACCAATTCCAGCAATTGGTTTCAATAATTCGGCTAAATACTTATATTTTGGTTGATACAATGACTTGGAATAGACGTATACGTTTGCGAACCGTAAACCGTTCGGTTGCTCCAAAAGTCCTATAATCACATTTGTTTCTCCACAATTTGAAGGTCCGGCGATAATGGCTCTTATTGTGGATGGTAGTAATGGACCCTGTCGATTTATTTTCCTGGCAATGTCGAAGTCACGATTGGTTATGGGTTGAACAGATGGATGTTGTACTATCCGCATGTTTATTGATGATTAAACGGTTTGCGCATGTGCTCTCGGATATATAAATTTAGAGTTAACAGTGTTTATGTAGTCAGTTCGTTCAGTATAGTGAGAAAGCTAACATTACACATGTCCCATGACACGAGGTTTTCTGAATAGGTTTATAGATAAATTACCCATTGAATTACACCTCGCAGGGTATAACTTTTGCGGTCCAGGGACTCGACTAAACAAACGATTAGCTCGAGGCGATATCGGTATAAATCCCCTTGACGAATCTTGTAAATTACACGATATTGCTTACGAAACTTTTCCAGACATTTCCCATCGTCGAATTGCTGATAAGGTTTTGGCGCAACAATCATTACAAAGACTAAAGTCGCCGGACGCGTCTTTTGGTGAACGCTTGGCAGCTCTCACAATTGCTTCAGCTATGAAGGGTAAAGAGAAACTTGGAATGGGACACAAAAAGCGACGTCGTAAAGTTGGTGGTTCAATTCCGTTGCGAAAAATAAAGAAGAGAAGGCGAACAAGAAAAGGAGGAGCTCTACCGTTTCGTAAGCTAGTGACAACTGCGAAAATTGCTCTTAAGAAAACGGAACCTCTCCAGCTGATACATGCTGCTAAAATGGCACTAAATACAATTCGTAAATTTAGAAAGCGATCTAAATCTCCCAGAATCATTCCTATTCCAAAGACAGGTGGTTTGCTACCGTTAATTCCGATTTTCGCTGGACTATCAGCACTTGGAGCTCTCTCTGGCGGTGCTGCTGGGATATCTAAAGCTGTACGCGATGCGAAAACAGCACAACAGCTAAAAGAAGATAAACGTCATAACGCTTCAATGGAAGCTATTGCTCTTGGAAAAAATATTTCAGTACAACCTTTCAGTAAAGGTTTCGGTTTATACCTTAGACCTTATCAACAAAAAAAAAAACGTAAAATTTTTCGTAAAGTTACCTAACCGTCCTTTGACAGATTTGGATTTAGTCAATTACATTAACTATTTACAAATTCCACATTTTCGGGGAATCTTTATGCGTAACGAATTACCCAGAAAAGTTAAAAGGTGTGAAAGTGGAATTGTTAATTTAGATTTAGACACAGGAACTGGTACACATTGGACAGCGTATGTAAAACGAAATAACAAAGCTATGTACTTTGACAGTTTTGGAGATCTCCGTCCACCTAAAGAATTGGTTCAATATTTACAATCTTCCGGACCTTGTGCTATCACTTATAACTACAATCGTGTTTAGAACCCCTCAGATTTTAACTGCGGCCATTTAGTTGTCCAAGTCCCTAATGAGACTACGTAAACCTTTTCTTAAAAACAAACCATCAAACTAACTTCGTTGTAGTAGACAGAACGTCAAACCGAAAACATGTCTTACACATTTACCTTGACTAATACAAAGTCGGAGCTGCAAATGATAATAAGTCCACCATTTTTTTTAAGTGATGATGATGAATATCAAATTGCTTTGTTAAATTTTGAAGCATATAACAGTATTCCGAATATCGATGAAACTAACAACAAATTCTATTTTGAAGGTTCTACACCACCAGTCGTTGTTCTTCCGGAAGGATCCTATGAAATCGATGATATTAATCATCATCTTCGCGAGAAATTGCGACATACTGATGATGCTATTGAATTGTTTGGAGACAATACTACCTTAAAAAGCCATATAAAAAGCACCAAAAAAGTCAACTTCGCTCCTACAGATTCTTCCGCAAAGATATTGGGTTTTGAAAATAAGATTCTACCATCACTTAAAGAGGTGTCTGATCATGTAGCTGACATTTTCAAAGTAAACACGATTTCAGTGATGTGTAACCTCGTAACTAACTCCTACATACATACCAGTGATGGTGTTAAAGGACTAGATGGACATATACTACATCAATTCTTTCCCAATGTACCCCCCGGATTTAAAATTGTTGAGAATCCTACGAATCTTATTTATTTATCAATCAACACTCGTGTCATCGACTACATATCCCTTAAAATAGTTGATCCAGACGGTAATCTAGTTAATTTCCGTAGAGAGCGTATCACAATAAGACTGCACTTACGAAAAGCATAACATGGTAGTGCAATATAGCTGTCCCCAACGATATTCACAGAAGAATAGTACTATAAAACTACTACCACAATCCCGAATGCTTATTTCGCCTACAACCATTAAGCGATTAACACCGCTCAATAAACAGTTCCTTAAATCTTTGGGGTTGCGATTGAAAAAGAGGAAACGGTAAAATGGTAGCAGAAATACTGAAAGTTACCGAAAAAGCAGTCTTCGATAACGCTATAGTTGACGCTGATAAACATACTCATCAACCTTATACGAACTCAACTTTCAAAAATAATGATACGATACGTATTTCAATAGAAAATGAAGATGTTTACACTTTGCCTACTAGTAGTTTCCTATACATAGAAGGTCGTTTGCTTCTTAAAAAGATGGCAAGACAACTGCGAACACTTCTTTTATCCACAATGGAATTTTACACCTGTTTGATGAAATTCGTTATGAATTAGGCGGAAAAGTTATTGATCGAGTCCGTAATCCTGGCATGGTTGCAACAATGAAAGGTTAGGCATCTTACAATGAGAATGAAAGTAAACGTCTCAGCAACAGTGGATGGTTGCCTCCTGCTTTAAGAGATCTACAATGAATTAAGCTTAATTCTGTAAAACTAGTAGATTCCAACGGTTACTTCAACGTTTGTTTTCCACTACGTATGATTTTTGGATTTGCAGAAGACTTCCGAAAAATAATATTAAACGTTCGACAAGAATTAGTTCTAGTTCGCAGCAGCACCGACAATAATGCTTTATATTGCTCAGCAACGCCACTTGAAGATGTACTTGTATATTTGGATCAGATTTCTTGGAAAATTCCTCATGTATCTGTAGCAGATGCTGAACGTTTGAAATTGTTGCGTTATGTTGATCGAAATTTAAATATGGAACTTTCATTTCGGAGTTGGGAACTACATGAATATCCGCTACTTCCCAAATCGTATTCTCACAACTGGAATGTGAAAACAACGTCACAATTGGAAAAGCCTCCCTTCATTATTTTCGGATCTCAAACAGATAAAAGTAATAATCTTGCAAAAAATATGAGTGCCTTCGATCACTGCAAACTAAGCAATTTTAAAGTTCACTTAGGATCTACTATGTACCCGTATGATAATTTGAATTTAGATTTTGATACTTCTAGATTTGCCGTTTTATATGAAATGTATGCCAACTTTCAACAATCGTATTATGGTAATGTAAGTGAACCCTTATTCGATCCTAAACAATTTCTAGTCATTGCTCTTGTAATAGTAGACTGTTCTTATCAGAATGAAACTGTTAAATCTGGTAGTATAGATATCCGCCCAGAGTTTCAAACTAAAGAAAATATACCAGACAAAACAGCAGCTTTCTGTTTAATAATACATGATCGTGTGATACGTTACAATCCATCCACAAGCTTAGTTCAAGAAGTATAACACACAACGATCACTTCCACAATTTAGTTTTCTTACCGGTACTGAACAGTGAGCACGATGACTTTCTTATTGGACGTACAAGGTTTTCAGTGTAGTGAGAATCGATTTGTTTTTAAAGAAGTAGCTGTTGTTGCTCTAAAAGAAGAACCAGTTTATCATTTCACATTTGAACCACCATTTCCATGGGACGCTCTCCCCGTTCGTTACAGAAGTCAAAATCGTTGGTTAACAAGAAATTTTCATGGATTATATTGGGATAACGGCGATCTTCCGTACTCTACACTTTATGATAGAATTTACTCAATATTGATGAAGTCAACAGTTGTATATGTTAAAGGATTACAAAAGATGATGTGGTTGCAGAAATCCTTTCCTACTGTTAACTTTGTTAACATTGAAGATATCGGATGTCCAGCTCTCTCCAAACTCCCAACTCATTTTAAGGTTAAAGTGTGTTCTTATCATTTATTTACAACCGCTGTTGAACAGAATTGTGCTTATAAAAATGTTCTTTTATTAAAATATTGGTTGTCTTTACACTCATAAATTGACTGTATTTTTTTCCTTTAAACTAATAAAACACGTTCATAATATAAATTAGATTTTTTTTTTTTTATATTCTTATACAATGTTATACATTTTACATATCTATTTCTAAATCAGCCGCTTTTCCAACAAATCCTTTAAGGCGAATTGATGGATGACCCACTTTATTAACAATTTTTTCGTTTATGTCCTCGATTTCTGCATCCGTAAAAGCTTCTGCGTGTCTGCACGGAAGAAATATAAAGCTGTATAAATCAGCTAATAGACGAGGTCCCTAATTTGTATTCACCTTTTTGAAGCGATGCACGGGATACGTTTGATTCACTTCCAGTGATTTCAGAGCACGTATTTCTTTCTCTTCATAACCCCCACCCGCAAATTATTAAACTTTTCGATAAAGGTTTCCATGTCATACTGACTTAAACACACTCAACTCTGTTATGCATCTACCGCTCCTTCACTCGTTCCCGTAACTTATGTAAAATCCCCTTCCACTACATAAGCTTCAGTGGAGGGGAACTTATTATGCAAACCACGTTGCTTGTTTTAAATGTCTCAGTTATGGAAAAAAAGCAATCATGATCAGTGTGTCGTCGTTACTGATTTTAACATATTTGTATAACAATACCCTCTACATTTCCCGACCTGATAATACTATTGGAGATGAAGCCTATGTTTGTAAAAATTTTAATAAGGATATTGATATGTCTTGTACATGGAAGAAAAATTGGGATACTATTATTTTAAGAAATGTTAATGGAACAAATGTCTTTACAGTTGAGAACGTGCAGAACCTTCACTCTGTAAAACTAGCATTTATTGATAAACATGGACAGTTTCGAAGATATATTGAAAGCCGATGGATTCAGCTTAAGGATGATGAAAACAGAGACGTTATAACTAAGGGCTATATCACCGACTCTTTCGTATTTCTACAAGTTGTTAGTACTATTAATATAATCTTATTGTTCAGTATTTTGATTGTATCACTTACATACTTCATTTATATCAGAATAAAGAATCGTTAACTATAACGACTCCACTTGTATTTCATATGCCTATACCTTACACTTTTCTCCACTTCCTCTACATTATCATGTAAACGTATTTAAGAATCGTAAACTTCAGATGGCTGCAGACGTATTTAATTTTACATTACCGACACATGTACATATGTTTCAATTCATTGTGACGCATTCGACCACTACATACACACAAGTTTAAAGTCAATGACCTTCCGTCAATTTGACCTTAAGTAACCTCTCTTCCTCTGAATAAGAACCGGTCATCTTACACTACTGTCCCTTCTAATTGCAATTTTATTACGGGTTTCTTCGGTTATTTCGGTTCAAACTTAAATTATTAGTATTTCCTAACTTTGATATTTCCAAAATTCTGTTCTATCTTGTTGGTTCTTATCTTGCCTTCGAATCTAAAAGACTATTTTTCATTTTCATCTTCATTTCAACTTCCCGTTTTGCTTATTATTAAATTAGTTTACCGTTGTTGCTGTTTTATTATTTCTGTTATTTTGTTGCCTCCTATAATTGGACACGAAAAAGTCCCAAAGTGGTGACCCCGTAGTTTTTTCTGCATCAGTGTTTTATTGCACCGAAGCTGCGAACATTTAGTGAGAGGTGACAAACAATTGTGAGTACTTTTCTATTGAAAATTTTTTTTTTGTGATAACGCGTATGCGGTAAATTAGTGTTTAGTAGACTAAATTATAGTGAACGTAGCAATAAGTGAAATGGCCAATTCCGAAGAACAATTAACGACCGCTTTAGAAAATGCTCTCGCAGTTAATCGCGTGGCAGTTCGCATTCCGCCATTTATTCCAAGTGATCCGGAGTTATGGTTTTCTATGGTTGAGGAAAACTTCGCGACAGCTGGTGTGACGACCGATTCCACGAAATTTGGGTACATTACCGGTGTGTTAGAACGCGTTTGCCGTTGAAGTGCGCGACGTAATCGTGAACAAACCTGCGACAAACGCGTACGCCACGTTGAAATCAGAGCTGATAAAACAGCTAAGTACGTCGCAGGAACAAAAAACGCGCCGTCTTCTCGAATTGGAGGAAATGGGTGACAGAAAGCCAAGTCAGTTTCTGCGCCACCTCGAGAATCTCGCTGGTCCTTCAGTTCCCGAAGCCATGCTACGAACAATGTGGTTTGCTCGACTTCCATCCAATATGCAAGCCATCCTTGCCGCCCACCAGGATTTGTCCTTGTCGAAAATCGCCGAATTAGCGGACTCTGTTATGGACTTAACCGACCATCGTCCCCGCGTAGCAGAAGCAACTCCTTCCACCAGTGATGTTTTAGCCGCCCAACTACAGCAGCTAACTGTGACACTCCAGGAACAAATCTCGTCCCTTCGTCAGGAAGTGTCAGAACTAAGAAGTCAGGCTCGTTTCCAAGGAAGGCCACAAAACCGCCCCTGGTTGGTATCACCGTCGGTATGGTCCCAAGGCAAACCGGTGTACTCAACCCTGTTCCTTTGCCGCACAACCGACCAACCAGGGAAACGCCACCGGCAGTCGTTGATGGCGGCAAACGACGGCCAACTGAATACATCACGCCGCATTTTTATCACTGATCGGACTACAAAGACGCAGTTTTTGGTGGACACGGGTGCGAACCTTTGTGTATTTCCTCGGTCACGCCTAAATGGTCGTCGCGAAAGATCCTCCTACGAGTTGTCTGCAGCAAATGGAACAACCATCGCTACATATGGTACCATCACAGTCACCCTAAACTTCGGACTTCGCCGGGACTTTTCCTGGATATTCGTGGTAGCTTTGATATTTCCAAAATTCTGTTCTATCTTATTGGTTCCCTACTTTGATTTGCATGCTGTTAACTCCCGCTAAATTATTTTTAACTCCTCCTTTATAATTTTCTTTTTAAATTAATTTTCAAACTACTATCAGTTCTTATCTTGCCTTCGAATCTAAAAGACTATTTTTCATTTTCATCTTCATTTCAACTTCCCGTTTTGCTTATTATTAAATTAGTTTACCGTTGTTGCTGTTTTATTATTTCTATTATTTTGTTGCCTCCTATAATTGGACACGAAAAAGTCCCAAATAGGTAATATTTTCAAATTAGGTGGTGGGTATAAAAAAATCTAATATAAAAATTAAAATGAAAATTTATGCCGGCGGCGTACCCACCACGGTGGTTTATCTTTTAAGTGATGTTGCATTAGTTACATTGGGTAGTAAGACTTGCATTACTGTATATTTAAATTTTTTTTTTATTCTACGAACAAAATTGGCTGTTTTTATTCTTTATTAATTAAAAAACAAAAATACCTTTTCTCACCACATCACCTTATAAAGTGGATTTAAATCTCCTTTTATAGATAAACCAATTTACAACAAAAAAAATCAAATTCGAAATTGTTTATAACGATAGGTATCTTAGTTTACATAAATCATTAATAAAAAAAATGTTTGCATGTATCGGATTGATTAATATTACCCCAAAATTTAAAAATGTCTTCAATAAGTTTAATGTAATAGGTACTAATCGAAAATAATAACAATAACTACATGTTTGTTTGATAAAACATTAACTTACTAGGTATGTATTGTTTATATTATCGCAGTAGCTGTGCAGTGTATTATCATACTTACAATTAGATAAAGTTGATTTGATCAGTGATCATTGATCATTGTCATTTACACATACGAGCACGGTAATTTTCTCTTCTTATAAAGTGCTTATTGAAAAGAAACATAAACACAGGTATATTGTGTGAAACTGTGAAGACAATGGGAAATTAATAAGTATTGGAAGATAGCAATTAGAGATATTGAAAGACACGCCACTTTTTGAAATTGTTCCGAAATAATTTATAAAATGTTCTTATTGTTAGTCGTCCTTGGGATTTAAAAAATTTGGTAATGAGTGAAAATTGCTTGTACAAGATTATATAATCCGGGCGCTATTTCAAGAAGTAAATCTCATAAATCATTTACCTTAGGGGTGGGTGCTTTATTGGTTTCATCTTTGTGTTACATTCCTATTCAGTGGCGTGCTCAGTATTTTATTCGTGCACGATAACAAGACTGTGAAATGTTAAACAAAATCTTCATATGAAATGAAAATTATGAATTATATTGCGAATGTCACTGAGCTCAAAATTTTCATTCTCCAAACCAGTAACAGGACATCTTCTTTTATAATTGTGTTTTACTGGTACATTAAATTTCGGAATATTGCTGTTTTCTAATTCTTCAGCTTCCCTAATAATCAGACGCTCTACACTACTTAACGAGACTCCTATAGCCACACTCACTTCACTTTTCACAGCCTTTAAATTTGTCTTAATATTTTCGTCTTTCCACAAATTAACCATGAACAGAAATACATTGTATATTACTTTATTTGTTTGATTTTGAAGACTTTATTTCGTCCTAAATTGCTCATTCTAGAATCGTCTTTGATTGTTCTCCACAATAGACACGACAGTTATAACAGATGATGTCGAACTAACGTTAATTTTTAAAGAAGGATAAATCTTAGAAGTAACCTTTTATGAACTTTACAATCATCTTCTAGTGGAAATCACAAATTAATGAGATACCTTTAATGACATATACATAGAAGGGATCATATCAAGGGCAATTACCTACAGCTACTTAGAATTTAGGTAATAACGATAATTTCAGCTATTAACGTAAATGGCCATAACCATTTAATTGAATTATTAGACATAAGAATTATAATCATTGAAAAGGAATGAGTATACAATATTAAAATTTGTATACCTACGGTAAGAAACACACTGATTATTAAAATTGAAGATTTCTGATAAAACAAACCAAGCAGTGAAATTCATAACAACAATAATTTTTATTTATTTTAAAAAAATTACTGTAGTTGATCTGACGATTAAGAAAAGTTATTATTTGGCTATTATTTGTGAAAACACAATTGTGATATTTGTTTCCATTTTTTAATTGCATATTTTTTATATATCTACCTATATAAAAATTAATGAAAACGTAATTTAATGGAATTAAATTTGATTAAAATCAAAATTGAAAATAAAATTTTAGAGAGTAAATTATTATTATTTTCATTATCTTTGTACGTCAATGCCTTCAAACCGGGTAAAAGCAACAGGCAGGGCCAACCACCATTACTATATTTATTTACCTCCCTTAAAAGTGACAGGTACTTCTTCTTCTCTAGCGCCCGTACAAAATTAAGCTGTTTTGGCCTGCAAATGCGGTTAAAAATTTAATAATAGAAATACTGTTTTTATCGCATTTATTGTGAAACACCATATTTAATAAATAGGTAAAGAGTATAAAAACAACTTTGGTTACAAGTTTCACTAATTTATTGTTGAATTTCAAATTTGTTAAAAATTTGCCTGGGGATATGAATACGTATTTTTTTTTATTTTTTTTTTTAGTTTTTGTTTTTGTACGCTGTAGGGAAGGTTGGTCAGAAGATATTCTAGTTGGAATTAGCCGTCGTTTGCTCTTCAGAAAAAATAACGGCAATAATTTAATAATATTATTGAACTTCCATTTTTTAATAGGGTGCATGAGCTCAGTAATTATTTATATCTACAATATTAGGAGTCACTATATTTTACTGCTGTAGATTTATTATAGGGTTTTCTGTAATCTGTAAGTAAAGAATTATTTTTCAAAATTTTAGCCTCATTATCAGTAGTTTCGAATAAAAAAGAAGGGAATCATCAGTTTTCAGCAATCTCTTTAAATTACATACGTAGGTACCTATTCTAATTAAACTGTTAAAAACAAAAATTCGATTAAACAAAACAATCGATGAGTGGTTTACCTAATGAACCTAACATTCCCAGAAAAACGAATAATTCGGCTGTGACAGGCACACATACAGAAACTATTTCGCGACATACGGAACCGTAAAAACCACACATGCAAAACTTGATAGAAAAAATATATTAAAAATCATTTATTTAATCGTATTTATATGAGTCGTAAAGACAGGTATAATTTATTTTGATTTCTCCTATCGAATGTAAACATTTCTCTATCTCGTTTACACTCATGGACGGAATTTGTTCTTGAATGTGAAGTTGACCTTGCAACCACAACTAATGTGCTTGCAAATAATTTATTAAATAGGTAGGTACATATATACGTCTGTAAAAAAACAATTATACCGGGTGCTCCATTTAACTTGAGACAGGCTTGTATCTCAGTAACGGTGCCTTTTATAAAGAAAAATGCAATTGTTCATTAATCCAATTTTATTAATAATTGGTACAAGAATGTAGTTATCAATTTTTATTCAAGTCGCATATTTAGCGGAAAATATAAAAACTGATAAATTAATAAACTTAAACGAACAATAGTTTTTTCAATTTCATTAAATCTGACAGTATAATTTCGGGTGAGTTGTTCTTTTTTTATCAGTTCGGGTAATTAAAGTATGAACAATTGAGATCTAAATGATTAATGGATTGAAAATTAATAGCTAGGTATACCTACCTACTCTTGATCGTTGATCACCGTTTATTAAGAAAATTGGATTAATTAACAATTGCCTTATTGTTCCACTATTCATCAACACTATTAATGAATAATGTTTTATGTTCTATCTTCTAAATTTACAATCGGATTGATTTTTTTTTAAATAAAAGTTAATTATTCTTTTTCGTATAATTCTATTATGCAGTAAAAAATATGTTTCCATTAAAAAAAGGGAAGTGACCTTGAAATAACCATCATAGGGGTGTCACATTGAAAAATTAATGTCACCACCTTCTTTCCCCCTTAATAGTAAACAACTTTCATTTAAACTTTTTTTTTATAGAAGGCACCGCTGTTGAGATACAAGCCTTTTCTCAAGTTAAATGGACCACCCGGTATACAAAAAACAATTAATAATTGTTATTCAAAATCAATAGCCCCAGAACTGTTTATACGATTAAGGGATTAAGGATTTACCCATTTAAAAAAATTATGAAATGATAATTTTTAAAGATTTTTGCTCATAAAATTCGTTTACTTAAAAAATTAGCTTTATTTATTTAACAATTTGGAATATTGACATAAAGATCCATGAGGTACTTATTAAGTCTTCTCTGGTAAAGTATGTTCAGAGTAACCGGAATGACATTTTTCCGGCAATTCTTTCGCCTAAATAGTGTTCTTTGTTAAAACTACGAAGATTCATAAGCATTTCATTGTACCTACTTTTTTTCTCTTATTTAGGGTGCACCCCCAAACATAAGAAAAACCACGAAACTGCCGTTATTTCCAGATTCACAGCTCTCCACTTTCAACAGTATCACGTTTCAACTGGAGTCAAGTGGAGTCTACAAGTTCCGGTAAGTAAAAGTGGGAAAAATTGACTTCAAAGTACGTAAATATTCTTTATTTGTAGGTGCCCGCCCTCAAATGTCCAAAAAATTGCCGAACTACCCTCATTTTCTGCTACCATCACACAAGTCCAGTTTCAACAGCGTCTCGTTTCATCTGAAGTCAAGTGGAGTCTACAAGTTCCGGTAAGTTAAAGTGGGAAAAATTGACTTCAATGTACGTAAATATTCTTTAATTGTACGTGCCCGCCCTCAAATGTCCAAAAAATTGCCGAACTACCCTCATTTTCTGCTACCATCACACCGGTCCAGTTTCAACAGCATCACACGCTTCCTTTAGAGTCAAGTGGAGTCTACAAGTTGCCTTTGGTGAGGGGTTTTAGTTGGTAGGTCCTCCTTGGAGGGAATCCAACACTACTCAGTCGTACGGGCGGCTGGGTGTCTTTTGAAGATTCACCCTCTTCCACAAAAACAAAAAAAAAAAAACAAAAAAATGGTGTGGTAAGTAACTTGTTTCATAGGAATTTAAGCAAGTGATTAAAGAAAGTTGTATAAGAATGTTGGAACTTTGGAAGTTAATTGTCTCTTGTTACTTTAGCTTTTCTTCCCTTTTCTATAAAAATCACCTGCTGATCTTCACTGTTTTGTTTTTCACTTAACAATTCTTTGTAAAATGTTTATATTTCCTTAGTGTGTACTTCTTACAATTTTTTCAATTGTGATGTACGTGATTTGTGCAGATTTTTTTTTCAACAAATAAAACTTATTTTAAACTAATGTTTCTTTTTATTATACCTCCACAATACTCCTTTGGTTACAATTTGACATGTAATAACCATTTCAAAAAAAAATGGTTGTTGCATATCAAATTCTAACTTCTGTTTTGAAAAAATAGTTGTGAAACCATATAGACTCCACTCAATTTAAATTTCGCGCCTTTACCTTTATAGTTTGCACTACATTCCAGAGATGGCGCTGTCCCTCGAGATTTTTATCTATATACCTCCCTTGTCTATGGGCATAATAGTATGGATTGGCTGGATACAATAGTGGTGATGCTATCACGGCCATCCTGTTATGGGGCGTCCTCGCACCATGGCAATTGGATTGTGCTGTGTAAAATCAATCAAGAAAAGGAATGCAAACCAAAATAAAAAAAATGTTTCGTTTGAGTCGTCTTTCCATTGAGAGGAAGCGGTTGAGAGTTACCTCTCTCTTATCAAAATAAAAGTGATTCAACCTTAAGTACATGAGAGTAGTCTCTCCAGTCAAAGATAACAAGAACTTTTGAGTCGTCTCTCCAGTCAAAGATAACATGAACATTTGAGAGTCATCTCTCCAGTTAAACATAAAAAAAACATTTGAGAGTCGTCTCTCCAGTCAAAATGCTGTTTTAGAAACATCAAAGGATACTGGCCAAAGGCGCAGTTTTTCATGGGCAGCAAAGGTGGTACGCCCACGGGATTTGAGAGCGTAGCGTTCATTCGGTAACAAAGCAGTAACTGTATATGGGCCACGAAATTTAGGTTTCAGTTTGCCATTTACACCATTAGCAACTTGAGAATTTTCGACCGCAACCAAATCGTTGACAGCAAATAAACGGGGAACGTACCGCTTCTCGTTGAAGCGATCAGATATTTTTTCGGCGGCTTGCAAAATGCGAGAACGCCCCTCTGTCAGTGTGGCTTCCAATCTAAATGTGTTTTATCAGTTGAAATGCCAGAAAGGAAATTTTCTGTACTTAGGAAGCGAGAATTTCGCCCAAAATGTAGTAAAACAGGAGAAGCGCCAGTTGTAGCGTGGATGGTGTAATTGATGTTTTTTTCAATTTACGGTAAAATGTTTACCCAATTTTTCTCATTCTTATCAGTCAAGGTTGCTCGTAGTAAGTTAAACAGGGTTCGCATGACTCGCTCAACTTGACCGTTGCCTTTGGGCATTCCTGTTACGAAGTGGTGAAGTTTACCTTTCTGTTCGCTCAGAAATGTTTGGAATGTTTGGGCTGTGAATGCAGTGCCACGGTCAGCAACTATACGGGATGGTACACCAAGTTCAGTAAATAAGGCCTTTAAAGTAGCAATCGTAGCTGCAGCAGTTTTATCAGCAATAGGACAAAATTGGCATAATTTTGAGAATGCGTCTACTGCTACTAGTATTTGAGTGCATCTAGCAGTCCGAACAAAAGGACCGGCGTGGTGTAAATGCCAGACTTCCATTATATTAGTCGGCTTATCAGTACTTTGATGGCGATCTGCACACATGTCCAAAGTAGTAAAATAGCGGGCTTTACACAATGCGTCAATTTGGTCATGCATCAATGGGACTGGGTAACGGTCTTTGTACACTTTGTTATTTACATCCCGGTAGTCAACACGCATGCGCATCTCGCCAGTTTTCTTCTTTAAAAGAACTATTGGGCTGGCATACTCTGGATGGCTTTCCCTTATAAAGTTGGTTTTAAGTAAGTCTTGTATTATAATTTGAACTTGAATGCGTTCAGCATAAGCAAGACGGCGTGGACGATGTGCTACGGGTATGTGGTCTTTTAAACGAATACGTAACCGACATGTCTTAATGTAATCAGGTGTTTTCATTCGCGCGTTTAATAGTGGTTGTATTATTTAATTAACGTTAGCATCGGCCAAGCCTGATTCAACAACAGAAAGTTCTCTCGGGTTTGTCATGTTCAAAATACGCGACACATTCATTGAGGTCCGATAAAGTTCGAGGCCATTTGGTCCTTTTTGCACACACACGTCAGTTTGTTTAATTACGCCCAACCGATAATCGCGTCAATGTCAGTAGGCATCAATTCATCCTGCACAACCACGAACCAAATTTCCAGTGTCATAGTAGGTAAAAAGGCAATAAGAGTACATTGTTTGTTTGTGAAGGTGGAACTACCCCAAAAACCCATCAAACAGTGATCGTTGGTATACACCATTTTACCGACTTGCTTTGCTACACTGTTTTTTCTTGCAAAATGCGCAGGTTAATGAGGAAGAAGATGTAGCCTCATGTATTTGTTTAATACCGTATTTTTCACTGGAACTATGGCAGTGATCTTGCCGGTGGCCACGTATTCCACATTTAAAACAAGTTCCTCGAAATGCAGGTGTTATGCTAGCTGTGTTTTGTTTTCGACTAATAAGTCTTGATTCCCTGGGAAGCGCACGTTGTGAATTAATTGTGCGTATGATTCGTCTTCTGGATTCGCATTCACTCAGAAGTTTTAGTAGTCCACGTTCATCTTGAGGTTGTTGGATGTGTAATGCAGTTTGTTTTTCATGATGGTCCAATCCATGTTCCACCATACTCAGAACAATGTTCCACGGCAGTCCACTATAAAATCGATTAATAGAAAGTAGTCTTTGTAAGCCATGGTCACTGAGAGTTTCGCATTTACGACTTCGCAAAGTTGCTGCGGTATAAGCACGCATCCCGAGAGTTTCTTTTTCAGGAAAGGCGACAATAAGGTCTTCGCAAAAATGCTCACAGGTTCCTTCAACTGGTATCCATTCGCAATAATATTTATAGGCTCTATTTTTCAAAGCTTCTCCATTCATTCATTAATGCATAGTTGACGTGCTGCTCATCGCGCAATCACGTAGCGTCTTTTAACCAGTCGGTAATACAGAATGAGTAGGGTATGATAGCCGATTCTAAAACAAGGACGGGGGAGGAAGGTCGATACCCTAACCTAACCCGTCGGGTAACGACCTTCCTGCCCCGTCCTTGTTTTAGAATCGGCTACCTACTATAGGCTGATGTGCAATGTGCATACATGATATTTAGAAAATACAACAGCATACTCCCCCCTACCATCTCCCACCCAACCATTCGCTCCAGTTTACTGTATGTAGGATATTGTATTATCTGTATTTACCTCTCGAGACGTTAGAATTTAATGGAAACGTTAAATTTAACGATTCTTTATTTTGATATAAATAAAGTATGTAAGTGCTACAATTAAAATATTGAACAATAGGATTACATTAATAGTACTAACAACTTGTAGAAATAGGAAAGAATCTGTCAAGTAACCCTTTGTAACAATGTCTTTTCTGTTTTGATCACCACGAAGATGAATCCATCGGCTTTCGATATATTTTCGTGATTGTCCATCTTTTTCGACAAACATTAATTTTATGGAGTAAGGTTTTGCACGTTTTCAACAGTGAAGACATTTGTTCCATTAACAGTTTTTAAAATAATTGAATCCCAATTTTTCAACCATACACAAGACACATCAACTTCCCTATTAGAATTTTTACATACATAGGCTTGGTCACCAACCGTATTGTCCAGTCGCGAAATGAAGAGAGTATTGTTATAGAAATAAGTTCAAATCAGTAACGACGATCCACTGATCATGATAAGCTTTTCCATTACAACTGAGATGGTCAATACGGGTAGCGTATTCTTATTACACAACCCCCTCTCCACAGTTACTTGTTTTAGTGGAAGGGGATTATGCGAATGAGCGGTAGATGTTTGTTTAGCAGAGTTGGGTGCGTTTTAGTCAGTAGAACATGGAAACGTTTATTGAAAAGTTTAATAGTGTGCGGGTGGGTTATGAAGAAAAAGAAATACGTTCTTTAAAATCATTAGAACTGAATCAAACATATCCCGTGCAAAGCTTCAAAAAGGTGCATACAAAACGGGGACCACGCCTGTTAACCGATTTGTACAGCTTCGTTGTATTTCTTCCATGTAGATATGCAGAAGCCTTCACAGATACAGAGATCGAGGATATAAATGATAAAATTGATAAACAAGTGGGTCAACCATCGACTCGTCTCAAAGGATTTGTGAGAAAATCAGCTGATATTGAAATTATAAATATAATGTTGTTTTAAGAGAATAAAAAACAATTTTTATCTTGAATATATTTTATTTATTTGAATAAAAAAAATACGACGCATTTATGAGTGTAAAGATGGCCAATATATTAATAGTAGAACATTTTTATAAGCACAAGTCGGTTTAAGATTTGTTTTAAATAAGTTATAGGAACACACCTTAACTTTAAAATCAGTTGCTAAATTTGAGACAGATGGGCAACCGATGTCTTCGACGTTTACAAAGTTGATATTAGGAAAGTATTCCATCAACCATACTTTCTTTTGTAATCCCTTAACATACACAACCGTTGACTCCATTAATATGGGATAAATAGTATCATAAATCGTAGAGTACGGAAAATCACCATTATCCCAATATAACCCATGTAAATTTCTAACCAACCAACGATTCTGACTCCTATAACGAACAGGAAGAGCGTGCCACGGAAATGGTGGTTCAAATGTGAAATGATGAAGTGGTTCTTCCTTGAGCGCAACAACAGCTACCTCTTTGAAAACAAATCGATTCTCACTACACTGAAAACCTTGAACGTCTAGCACGAAAGTCATAGTGCTCACCGTTCACCAGCAATAAAGAAAGTAAAGTGGGGAAGTGGTAATTGGGTTTTATACTTCTTGAACCAAATTTGTAGAGGGATTGTAACGTATCATTCGGTTATGAATAATTAAACAGTAATCTGCTGTTTTATCTGGTACATTCTGCCTTGTTTGAAATTCTAAACGAATATCGATACTACCAGATTTCACAATTTCATTCTGATAAGAACAGTCTACTATTACAAGAGGAGCAATCGTTAGAAATTCCTTAGGATCGAATAAGGGTTCAATTACATTACCGTAGTACGATTGTTAGAAGTTAACATACATTTCATATAAAACAGCAAATCTGGAAAGATCGAAATCTAAAGTCAAATTATCAGATGGGTACATAGTTGATCCTAAATGAACTTTAAAATTGGTTAAGTTGCAGTGATTTTTTGTAATATCATTACTTTTATCGGTTTGAAAACCGAAAATAATGAAGCGAGGTTTCTCTAATTGTGATGTAGTTTTCACAGTCCAGTTGTGAGAATGCGATTTATTAAGTAAAGGATATTCATGTAGTTCCCAACTACGAAACGTAAGTTCCATATTTAAATTGCGATCAACGTAACGTAATAATTTCAAAGGTTCGGTATCAGCAACAGATACATGAGGAAAATGTATCATTACCTCTTCAACCGGTGTTGCTGAGCAATAGAGAGCATTATTATTAATGATGCTGCGAACTAGAACCAATTCTTGTCGTATGTTGAGTATTATTTTTCGAAAGTCTTTCGAACGTTGAAGTTTGAATCAATTAATTTTCTGCTATGAAGGGCAATTCCTTGTACAGAGCCTAAAGTAGGAGGCAACCATCCACTAATAATGAGATGTTTTCTTTCATTTTCATTGTAAGACGTGTAACCTTTCATTGTAGTCATACCAGGATTACGGACTCGGTCAATAACTTTTCCACCCAATTCATATAGAATTTCATGAAAAAGGTTTAAAATTCCATTATTTATAAAATTAGTACCGGTAGGTACAGTTTCATCTTTTTTCAACAAACGCCCTTCTATGTATACGAAACTATTGCAAGGTAAGGTTTAAACGTCTTCATTTTGTATGGGAATGCGTATGGTGTCGCTGTTTTTGAAAGTTGAATTCGCATAAGGCTGATGAGTATTGTAACGGGCGTATATGTGTGCAAGAGCGGACAGTATAACGAGCGTATATGTGTGTGAGAGCGGCGACGAGATCCGACAGCAGATAAGCGGAGTTCAAAGAATGCCGGCGTCGGTCGGCGCTTTGATGACAATAAACAAGGCCATAAATTAAACGAACACAATAGGCAGTCGAGATAATTTTAGAAGGTTTCCTGATTTTTCTAGATTGTTCCAAATCTGTATAAATACTTGTTGACGTGGTCAGTGATAGCAGTCTACAGTTAGCTTCCGAACGAGTAATATAAATACCGAACTACGATATACCGAGTGATATAAACACGCATTTTTCTTGTCACATAAATAAGTTGTTGAATTGTTATTAGTGTTTAAGTATTCTATTAGTGTTTAAGTGTTAAATAAATAATTGTAAATAAATATTCGTTAAATAAATAAATTTAACTAGAAAAGTCGTTACAGTATGTTTATCAGCGTTAACAGTAGCGTGTCGAATACCGCTATCTCGGTGACATTAAACATTTCTGCAACCATTTTAACTTTTCGTCTCTTTCAATCGCAATCCCAAGGATTTAAGGAACTGTTTTTTATTGGAGGGTGTTATTCGCTTAAATGCTGTACGCGAAATAAACGTCTACGAGCGCGGTATTTGTTTTATAGTGGTTGTCTTGTTTGAATATCTTTGGGTACAGTTATTTCGCACAACCATGTTATACTTTTCGTAAGTGAAGTCTTACTGTAACACGCTCTCCACGGAAATTAACAAGATTACCGTCTTGATCAACTATTTTAAGGGAAATGTAATCGATGACACGAGTGTTGTTAGATAAATATATAAGACTTGTAGGATTCTCAACAATTTTACATCCGGGAGGTACATTGGGAAAGAATTGATGTAGTATATGCCCATCTTGTCCTTTAGCACCATCATTAGTATGTATATAGGAGTTGGATACAAGGTTACACATTACTGATATCGCGTTTATCTTGAAAATGTCAGCTACATGATCGGACACCTCTTGAAACGTTGGAAGAAGCTTATTTTCAAAACCGAATATCTTTGCGGGAGAATCTGTCGGAGTAAAGTCAACTTTTTTAGTGCTCTTTATACGACTTTTTAATGTAGTGTTGTCTCCAGACAAGAGAATACTATCAGTTGTACCTCCCAATTTCTCTTGAAGAAAATCATTACTATCGTTGATTTCATAGGATCCTTCTAGAAGAACTACGACTGGTTTCGTGGAACCTTCAAAATAGAAGTTGTTGTTGTTTTCATCGATATTAGGAATACTGTTATGTGCCTCAAAATTTAATAACGCTATTTGGTATTCTTCATCATCGCTTAAAACATTCGGTTGACTTATTATTATTTGTAGCTCGGACTTTGTACTAGTCAAGGCGAATGTATAAGACATGTTTTCGTTTTAGCGTTCTGTTTAATACAGAGAAATAAGTTTCGTAATCCTTCGTAGGAATTGTAGAACTAAATGGCCACAGTTAAAATTGATAGGATTCTGAACACGATTATAGGTATAAGTGATAGCACAAGGTCCAGTAGATTGTAAATATTGAACTAGTTCTTTCGTTGGACGGAGATCACCAAAACTATCGAAGTAAATAGCTTTGCTGTTTCGTTTAACATACGCTGTCCAATGTGTACCACTACCCGTGTCTAAATTAACGATTCCACATTTACACCTTTTAACTTTTCTTGGTAATTCATTGCGCATGAAAATTCCACGGAAATGTGGAATTTGTAAATGATGAATATAATTATACAAATCTAAATCTGTTAAAGGATGATTAGGTAGCTTCATGAAAAATTTGGTGTTTTTTTTTTGTTGAAACGGTCTGAGGTATAAACCGGAGCCGTTACGATTAGGTTGCACTGAAATATTTTTTCCTAGAGCAATGGCTTCCATGGAAACGTTAGACGCTTAGCTTCTTCTAGTTGCTGCTGCGCTGATTTAGCGTCTTTTACAGCTTTAGCTATCCCAGCGGCACCATCAGAGGGAGCTCCAAGTGCCGATAGTCCAGCAAAAATAGGAAGTAGCGGTTGAAAACCGCCGGTTTTCGAAATAGGAAAGATTCTAGGATATTGAGATTGCTTTCCAAGTTTCCGAATTTGATTTAACACAATTTTAGCAGCATCCAACAAAGGGAGCGGCTTATTTTTCTTAAGAGCAAGTTTCGCAGTTTTTACTAGTTTACTACACGGTAGAACTCCTCCTTTTTTTATTCGTTTTCTCTTATTTATTCTCTTAAACGGAATCGTACCACCCTTTTTACGGTGACGTAGTCGATGCCTTCCTTTATGTCCCATTCCAAGTTTCGTCTTAACCTTCATAGCGGAAGCGATTGTTAAAGCTGCTAAACGTTCACCTATAGACGCGTCCGATGACTTCAGTCTTTGTAAAGATTCAATTAGAATAAAAGGCACGATGGATAGTTTCACAAATTTATTGACGAACCCGACAATATTGTTTCGGTCCTAAAGGACCATTTTCAAGAGTATTGCGTACTAAAATTATAAACTTACAACAACAAATTTATACCTACAATCTACAAAGGAGGAGTGGGGTTGAGTCAGTGTACATTTCGATTTGATTATTAACTAAGTTCTGTTTATTGAATATTGTTTTTTTAATTTCTAAATTTTCACATAATTAAAAGCTTTTTTCTTATTTTAATATTATTTTTCAAAATTTTAGTTTTTGTTGTATCGAGATTGTGACCATTGTCGATGCAATGTTCAGAGAAACCGGTTTTTTTCAGTTTTTTATTTATGGAATAAATATCTTCATTTATTCTAGTATTTAGGGCTCGCCCACTCCTTCCTATGTAGGTTGCATCACACTGTTTACAAAAAAGTTGGTAGATTCCGCTTTTTGAAAAGGGGTCTGTTTTTGTTTTCAAGTTATTAAACATGTTTTTAAGATTGTGATTACTAACTTCAGTGCCATGTATTTTGAATTTCTTTAACTTATTTTTATACTTAAAACTAACACTATTTATGAACGGTATTGAACAATAAGTTTTTTCGGTTTTTGTTGACAGACTATCATTGAACAAGAATTTCCTAGTTAATTTAAAAGACTTTTTATTTAAAATTTTATCAAATATATTTGGATTATAGCCGTTATTAAATGCTATAGTTTTAATAGTATTCAATTCTTTGACGTAATTTGATTTTGATAGAGGTACAGTTAGTAATCTATTGATAAAAGCATGAAAAGAAGCGAATTTTGTAGGATTAGGGTGGTTTGAATTGGCCGGTATAACTGTATCTGTGGTAGTAGGTTTTCTGTAAATATCAAAGCAAATATTTTTGTTTATGTGTGAAATTGTTAGGTCTAAATAATTTAAGCTATTGTTGAGTTCAATTTCCGAAGTAAACTTAATATTGGGGTCGATAGTATTTAAAAATTTTTGGAATAAACTTAATTGTCGTAGTGTACCTTTCCAAATGCAGAACACGTCATCAACGTATCTAAACCAGGAAAGTACGTTCTTAATGAGTTTATTGTTGCTCGTAAACAAGATATTTTCAAAATAAGACATGTAAATTTCTGCTAAAATTGGCGACAATGGGGACCCCATGGGGAGGCCATCTTTCTGTTTATAAAATTTGTTGTTGTTGTTGATTATATTAGAACAAAAAATCTCAACAACAGACTTCAATGAATTTCAAAGAAAAGATTTATTCCATTTGTTAAATTTATGTTTAGGACAAAACTACTTCGAATTTGACAACAAATTTTATAAACAGAAAGATGGCCTCCCCATGGGGTCCCCATTGTCGCCAATTTTAGCAGAAATTTACATGTCTTATTTTGAAGATATCTTGTTTACGAGCAACAATAAACTCATTAAGAACGTACTTTCCTGGTTTAGATACGTTGATGACGTGTTCTGCATTTGGAAAGGTACACTACGACAATTAAGTTTATTCCAAAAATTTTTAAATACTATCGACCCCAATATTAAGTTTACTTCGGAAATTGAACTCAACAATAGCTTAAATTATTTAGACCTAACAATTTCACACATAAACAAAAATATTTGCTTTGATATTTACAGAAAACCTACTACCACAGATACAGTTATACCGGCCAATTCAAACCACCCTAATCCTACAAAATTCGCTTCTTTTCATGCTTTTATCAATAGATTACTAACTGTACCTCTATCAAAATCAAATTACGTCAAAGAATTGAATACTATTAAAACTATAGCATTTAATAACGGCTATAATCCAAATATATTTGATAAAATTTTAAATAAAAAGTCTTTTAAATTAACTAGGAAATTCTTGTTCAATGATAGTCTGTCAACAAAAACCGAAAAAACTTATTGTTCAATACCGTTCATAAATAATGTTAGTTTTAAGTATAAAAATAAGTTAAAGAAATTCAAAATACATGGCACTGAAGTTAATAATCACAATCTTAAAAACATGTTTAATAACTTGAAAACAAAAACAGACCCCTTTTCAAAAAGCGGAATCTACCAACTTTTTTGTAAACAGTGTGATGCAACCTACATAGGAAAGAGTGGGCGAGCCCTAAATACTAGAATAAATGAACATATTTATTCCATAAATAAAAAACTCAAAAAAATTTCAGTACGCAATACTCTTGAAAATGGTCCTTTAGGACCGAAACAATATTGTCGGGTTCGTCAATAAATTTGTGAAACTATCCATCGTGCCTTTTATTCTAGTTGATTTTACATCATGTTTCACAATGAATGCACAAAAGAAAGTCTTAATAGCATTTGTAAAGATTGTTGCACTAAAACCTTGTCTTCTCTTCGACGTTGCGGAATGTCAGACGAAATTGAGTATGCAATATCGTGTAATTTACAATGTTCGTCGAGAGGATTTATACTAATATCATCTCGAGCTAATCGTATGTTTAATCGTGTCCCTGGACCACAAAAGTTATAGCCTGGTACACTATTCAGAACGCTACGTTTCATGTAACAGGTATGGTGTGAGTGCTTTCACATTTACGAACCAACTGACTATATAAATAACGGTAACACTAAATTTATATATCCGTGAACACACAGCGAAATCGTATAATAATAAATAAACATGCGGATAGCGCAACATCCATCTGCTCTACCGATAACCAATCGCGACTTCAACACCCCTTCGAAAATAAATCGTCATGGTCCTTTATTACCATCAACAATAAAATGTATCGTTGCAGGACCTTCAAATTGTGGAAAAACAAATGTGATTATGGGACTTTTGGAGCAACCAAACGGTTTACGGTTTGAAAATGTATATGTTTATTCAGTCATTGTATCAACCAAAATATAAGTATTTAGCAGAATTGTTGCAACCAATTGCTGGAATAGGTTATTTTCCTTACAGAGACTCGAATGAAGTAATCGGTCCATCACAGGCAAGACCTAATTCTGTATTTATCTTTGATGATGTTGCGAATGATAATCAGAATAAGATAAGGGAATACTTTAGCATGGGAAGACATAATTCAATCGATACATTTTATTTGAATCAAACATATGCTCAGATCCCTAAACATTTAATTAGAGATAATGCTAATGTAATTGTACTGTTTAAACAAGCCGAATTAAATCTCAAACACGTTTTTTCTGACCATGTTGCTGCAGACATGACTTTCGATCAATTTAAAAATATGTGTGGAGAATGCTGGAAAGAGAAGTTCGGATTTCTAGTGATAAACAAGGATTGTGGTATAAATGAGGGGAGATATCGCATAGGATTTGATAAACATATATTAATGTAAGTGAAATAAATGAAATCAGTTGTTAAAAGACAACCATGACAAGAGCATGGATGTAAAAGCAAAGAAAGAACTAATTAAAGTTAGGAAAGCGGTAAAGAGGAAATTGCAAATGTTAAAGGAATCGACAGCAGGACAGAATCTCCTGTTGCAGCAAGCATATCAACCACTTATAAAATCGCTTCTTAACTTGAAATCTGAGCTGGGTGAAGAGATCAAAAAAGAATTAAAGCCAGAAGTGAGTAATTGGTCGAAAGGTGACGTTCCAGCTTCGTCAACACCAATAAAAAATAGAAAGCTTGACCCTTCGAATGCGCCAGGTACCTTACTACCAGGTGCTCCTTCATTCTTAAAGGAAGAAAGTGTTTATGAAAGTGACCCAACAACGGGCCATGAAAACATAGACCAGGATAATGATGAGTCTGAACAATTAAAGAAAGTGTACATAGACTATATTAATAGCTCTCAATTTGCTGAATATTTGGAAGAATTCGATCCTCTACCTCGAGACTACATAGAAGGAATTTTTAAAGACTATGAAGGTGGCACATTTAACACTCACGTTCTAAATCCCCGTCTTGATAAAGTTCGATACGAATGGGACACAAATAAATTTTTTATTGGTGATTCTGAACTGGATTTTGACGGACCAAACGTTGTAATCGATGGAAAATTTAAATACATAGGTACTGTGGGATTATACGAGCTACTCTTCAAATTACGTTCTGAATATCCGACATCGATTAAAGAAAAGAAGACTACGCCGATATATCAAAACGCACGGGAGCAGTTTACAAGTTAAGACAACAAACATCGAAATTTTCTAAAGGTGGAGGATTGTCGTTGTTGACATACAACGAAAAACCGATCGAATACAAATATTTTGATGATGTTAATGAGTTGTGTGATCGTTTAAGGTTATTGGTTGCTTCTCAACAAGCAGGCAACACAAATCATGAAAACGAAATTCTATCAATTTTAGAAGAGTTGCGTGAGTGCAATATAATCGTATAAACAAATTATTAAGCTTATTAGTTAGACAATGACGGTTGATAAGTTCGGACGTCCGTTAGAAAAAAAACTATTGTTTTCGCAAGAATTCAGCAATGTTCATGATTTCAATCATAACCGCTTAACAAGAATCGGTGATCCTCAGCAGGAGCATGATGCTGTGAATGTGCGATTTTTGGAGAAGAAGGTGCAACGTCTGTTATTGCAAGATGATGTAACCGATATCAGACAAGCATTCGATAAAGTGTTGTATTTCGTTGATGTGGCTAATAAGCGTATTACACATTTGAACGAGCCTACCGCTGGGTTTCATGCAGCTACTAAGATGTATGTATATGAGAAAGATCGGTTAACAAAAGAGCATATCAGAATCGAGTGTGAAAAGGTAAAGGATCTTGCTGTCAGTGAAGGTGTCAGAAAGATGAAGGATTTACGAGAAGAATTGAAAACAGCTGTCTCCAAAAGTGGTGAAATGATGATGAAAACTTTTAGTGATAATATAGAGTTAGCGATTAAAAATTTGGAAAGAGAACTTAAAAAATATAATACTGACAGGGATAAAGAAATAACAAACAGGGTGAACGATATAATAGAAAAGAATGCTGTCGGAATCATGGACGTCTTTTCAACAAAAGTAAAACTAGAGCGTAAAGATGTAGAAGCGTTTGTTAGGAAAGGGGATGAAGAAGTATCGAAGAAGTTGAAGACGGAAATTGTGCAAGATATGAAAAATGATATAAACGCGAGTTTTGAATTAATTAAAATCACGATTCAGGATGAGTGTAAAAAAGTTAAGGAATTTGCAGAGAAAGAAATTCAACGAACCAATAAAAAGAAAGATGATCTGAAAAACGAATTAGTGGTGATGGTGAAATCACTAAAAAAAAAGCAAAGGAGCTGAAAGTAAGGCTAGATACTCTGCAACAACAAAGAGGAACAGGTAGTGCGAAATCGAGCAGTTCTAAACCAACAACAACAGCTCCGTCCATGTAGTTCTTCATTAGTGAGCAAACGTTCCAGTATTAAAAAAAAAGTAATAGTACATATAAAAATTAATTAAAATGGAAAACAAGGAAGTAAAGACTATGATGGTGACACATTTAACGCTGACGTTCTGAATCCACGTCTTGATAAAGTTCGATACGAATGGAACACAAATAAATTTCTTATTGGTGATTCTGAACTGGATTTTGACGGGCCAAACGTTGTAATCGATGGAAAATTTAAATACATAGGTACTGTGGGATTATACGAGCTACTCTTCAAATTACGTTCTGAATATCCGACATATATTAAAGAAAAGAAGACTACGCCGATATATCAAAACGCACGGGAGCAGTTTACAAGTTAAGACAACAAACATCGAAATTTTTTAAAGGTGGAGGATTGTCGTTGTTGACATACAACGAAAAACCGATCGAATACAAATATTTTGATGACGTTAATGAGTTGTGTGATCGTTTAAAGTTATTGGTTGCTTCTCAACAAGCAGACAACACAAATCATGAAAACGGAATTCTATCAATTTTAGAAAAGTTGCGTGAGTGCAATATAATCGTATAAACAAATTATTAAGCTTATTAGTTAGCGTCGGTTGTGGAATGGGTAAATCGAACACTAAAATCAAAAATGTGGCAACGCTTCAGTTTACAAGGACCCTACAAATGGTTGAATATATTACAAGATATAGTAACCGACTATAACAAGAAGGTTCACAGAACTATCGGAATGAAACCAAGCAAAGTCAATAGACGAAACGAAGAAATACTTTTGGAGAAGGTTTACAAAAATCCGAAAAAGGTGGATTTACGAAGAATTCGATTTAAAGTGGGAGACCGAGTACGAATAAGCAAATATCGTGAATTGTTTAGCAAAGGTTATACGCCGAATTGGTCCAACGAACTATTCACAATAACTCGTATAAAACTGTCTGATCCAATTATGTACTACCTAAAGAATGATAAAGGGGAAGACATAAAAGGAGGATTTTATGGCGTGGAATTACAGAAAGCTGCACATGCTGACATTTATTTAGTGGAGCGAGTATTAAGACGTAGAGGTGACATGATTTACGTGAAATGCTTAGGACTGGATAAATCTCATAATAACTGGATTCATAAAAAAAAAAAACGTTTTGTAATATGGTTACAAATTTTTGAATTAATAAATGGTGAAACATTTACGAATTTGTTTACCCCTCCCTCAAACAATGATTATAAATAAGATTAGACATGGCGAATGTCATCAGTTGCAATCGCTAGTTGCCGCATTGAAAGTTGAAGACGTAGTAATGGTAGAAAATTATGTAATTGAAGTGAAATTTTTCAGAGGGTTTCTTATCTGAGAGAAAACTTTTGGTAGCTTCAGAGTTAGAAAACGTGGTGCAAGAATTTGAGTTGAAAGGTGCATACGATAAACTTGTAATATCAGTATTTAGTAAACGAGGATAGCGACCCAGACGACTTAGAAATCGAATTTTTCTAAAAAATGGATTCCTTATCATATGAGTTGTATCAAGCGGAAAGGCAAGTCCTCGTTATTAATTTCCGCAGAGCAATATTATCCAATGATTTAGATGGAGTTAAAGTGGTGTGTTCGAAGTTGGGAGTAGAAGTCCCAAAGGAGGTGTTCAAATGTTTAACAATGTTGCAAGACCCATCGTTTGATGTTTTGTATTTCATTTTCGAAATAAAACATCGGTGTGATACATTCGTTGATGATTTTTTAAAAGCTTGTGGTGATAAAGTGGAAATAACCGGCGAGGAAGTTCAAGGGATTTTAAACAAAACGAGTTATAATTACACGCGGAATGATGTATATTTTCTAAGGGAAATGCTAACAAACGGATCAGTTCTAGCTAGGAGCAAAAGGTTCTCCATCGTTAACATAAGGAAAACGTATACAACATTGTTAAAGTCTGTATGGATATAGCATATTATGCACAAGCGAAATATTTGGAAAAGTGTATTAAGGTCATCATCAACTTGTTCCGGCTTGCATATTCCTTAAGTCCAAACATTAACGGTCGTCATCAGACAATGATGAGGTGGATAGAAGAAAATATTTTACGAGAAGGAACGGAAAAAGCTCCTGGTTGGCAAAACGGTCCTGACTCTGGCAAATGGCGATCAACTGATATTGAAGACTATAAGAAAACTTGTTAATGTTATTGACTCAATAAATTGTAACAGCTAAAATATTCAGTGTTTTCTTTCCATATTCAGGAAAAATCCAGTTTCTAAAACCAAAAAATTACAAAGCTGTGATATAAAGTTTTTATTTTATTTTTTAAACAGACATGTGGGTATAATTACTATTGGGTATAAACTTGTAAATATAACATCGATACATTTTTTACATATACACATACAATACACCACCTGATTAATATTATATAAGATGTTCATAAATAGTATCAATAGATTCGTTGGGAAGTGAGGAAGCCTGAAACAGTTTTTGAATAAAATATTCCTCAACGGTTACGTTGTCGGTATACGGTTGATGAAAATTTTGGATTAATCGATCTATTTTACTATCCTGCTTTGAAATCGAATTTTCCGACTTTTTTATATTATAATGTCCTCAAGGAAGCGTATGAGTTGTTTTCGGATTTAAGAAACGTTTATCATCATTAGGGCAAAAAGCTACTTTAGTTTTTATTTGTGTGAACATAGTGTGGAGGTCGGAGACGAAAATATTCATACTTTTCAGAATGTTGGAATCGTCCCTAATAAAGCCCAGATAATCGTCAATAGCTAGATGTAACTTTATAACGTTTTTCTTAACACCTATAGCTTTTTTAACGACTTGATGAACCGATTCGACACAGTAAGCTTTAGCTCCGCTTCCATAAAATGCTTTAATGCGATTATTTGGGAACTCATCTTTAAATCTACCAATCACAGATGAGGTAATGAGAATATCGAAACTATTATCGCGCGGATAATTTGAAGTATCAAAGTGTTGAATATTTTCGATAATATCCTGATAGAAGTTTTCTGTGACTACTTTAAGAATGAAGGAATCTGTATCCATATACATCAAAGAAACGTTTTGTTGATATTTTCGTTTAAGAAACCTGTAGTAGAAGTCATACATAACAACTTTAGACAAATCCAAAATAGTAAAACCTACATAAAGAGGTTAGGTTAGGTTAGGTAATTTATTCATCTGAATAGCAACGAAATTTGTTGTGAATATTTTAGAATTCTTGAATTTGGGTTAAGCTATTAAATTCTCAGCTCACAGGAAACGTCCTGAATTTTGCCAATGAGTAACCAGTTTCACATCGACTCGTTTATCAACGTTCTCCATCGTCTTTCCGAACGCGCTGTTATTCATTAATTTGAAGAACGATTTCCCAAATTTATTTTCAGACAAATTCCGTTTTCGGGTATTTAAATCAATGAAAGGTTTAAGCCAGTCAGATTGTTTAAACTGAATAACTATGAATTTTAATTAATTTTAATCCATTATGTAGGGCTTGTTGCAACGGTAGGTAATAAACAATATATTTTGTCTTATTCATAAGGTTCGGAATGAGCTTTCTAACTCTGCCATTAACATTAGCAGGAGAAATAATATTTTCAACTAAAAAGGGGAGATCAGCATGCAAATCATGGAGGTGTTGGGGATATTGAATATCGACTTCTAAGACATCACCATATTCTGAAGAAGCATATAACGAGAGAACATTTAATTCATCAATTTCGGTTTCGGTTAGCCAACGAAAGTGTGAAAGAGGAAGCGGTTGACTCATACTATGCCCATACAAATTATTTGCATCTAAATACATTAAATAAGAGGTGGGAACGGAGGCGTTGTAATCGGGGAGGTGAGGGATGTTAGCGAAATGCATTCTTTGAACGCATTGACTTATTCCTCCACGTACCCCTTTTTGAAAAAATTTTAGCATATCGATATCGGTAAGTAGTTGTAAATTAACGCGAGTGAACTTTATCATCCTATCCCAGGCAAGCCCTGGAGCTGTATAATATTGAGCTGGGTCTAAATCGTATGTAGCAGCACATATTTCTCGGAAATTCTCGAATACATCAGCTAATAAAAGAACATCTGTTTTAAAATATAGGTCTGAATATTCTCCAAGAGCTGAACATGCGAACGTATTCCAAACCGTTTTTGCTCACTCATAATCCTCATCGGAAACGGGAAGGGAAGTTAATTTATCGAAGAAATCGTCTTTCTGCGGAAGTATTGTCTCATCAAGCTTAGAAATGTCATCAACGTAGGAATCAGGGAAAACACCCTTCCGTTGCACAAGCTCAAATTTTTGAGGATCTGGAAAGTACTTTTTCGCTTGCAAACATTGAGAAGAATCTATTTCTTCCGATAGCTTGTCGAGGGAAGAAGCCATGAAACGAAAAGAATCGAGAAATCTAATCTTAACAAACACATTTTGAGATGAGTCGTCTGTATCGATTTGTACAGCATCAACTCGTAATAATTTAGAAAAAGAAATGTGTTTTTCTTTATTTTGAGCGATTACAGTAAATTTAACATCGTTCAGAGCCATTTCCTTTATGAATAGGTGACAATCGTATCCGGAGTGATTATGGAAAGAGACAGTACAAAGTTGGGTAGTTTGCAATTTAAATTGCATCTGGAGTGAGCGGCACCTACGTGAACTTTACCAGTCAAATGACAATGATCGCGGACCCGCACGTCGTCGTCTAGAAAAAGTTCTTCGCAGATATTACAAGAAGTGGCCTCCGAGTAGAGATGCATTTCTTCATCTGTAAGGGGTAGCATGGGTGTTATGATCTTCAAATATCGGTGATAAATATCATAAACGTCTTGATCGAGTGTTTGAAAAAATCAATTAACACAATCGGGTCCCCGATAGGATCTAAATTTGGAGAGGGAATCATCAAAGGAGCACTTCATCAAGTAAGCGAACGAATGAGGTTGATGTTTATGGGTAGATGTGGTAGAGTGCTTGTTAGGATCAGGTAAGCATGTATGAATTGGTTGCAATACGGTTTCAAAGTCTGCATATACAACAAAGGGTACTTTGATACGTTTATGGTAGTGTTCAAATTTTAAAATGTGGTTGGGGACGAACCTACCCATCTTATCCATCTTGAAATCTCCGTTAGGAAGGGTGGTGTAGACGTGGTTGCAGTCATACTGTTGATGACGATGAAGCTGGACTAAAGTGGAGAAGTATTGTAAGCAACGGTCACATAAGAATTTGCGATGTCCTGTCTTGGAAAGCTATTGAGAAAGTAAACGCGACATGTTCTTGATCCAACAGTAATCAGTTTTGCCTTGATCATCACCGAGTAGCAGTAGATTGAAATGTAACCTACGTTTGATGGGTGTGTAGTATAGGGGACCAATTATCTCCCAGATCCGCCTTCCGTCTTTCAAAACGGACTCAGTGCCGTAGACATTCACGGAACAGTGGTTCTTGGATTCAAATGTGGGAATATCTCTTAAATTCATAGGAAATTCGATACCGTCATAATCCAATGTACGAGAGTTATGTGGGTAGGAAGTTGTTCTGTGTGGGTTTGCTTGGGCGGGGTATAAAGCTGACGTTATTTCCCACGCATTTACATTTACAGCGGCCTTCTTCAGTAGAATTTGTTTAGGTAAAGAAATATAGGACGAGGCTGTCAACGGATTGTACTTGTTGAAGTTGATTTCGAGGAAAAGAACCCTTTCTAAAATCCATCCTATAGAAAAGAGAAAAATTAGGTAGATTGTTTGTAACCGTGTTATTAATAGAAAGGTAATAGATGTAAAAAAGAATAATCACCTGACTCTCGTTCTTGAAATTCGGAAGCTTTGGTGTCGAGTATCTCAAAAAAGTTTTGGAAAATATTGGAAACATCGGTTGACTGAGTCACAACTTTGTTATTTGTGTTGAACGATTTAATTTCTAACGTTTGCTTAGTTTCGTGCTCATAACGTCCAAAAACTTCAAGATTTATTTTAACCGCATCGTGGAGATGGACCTGATTACGTACAACACGCAAACATTTGTCGAGGACATCATTAAAAAAGTCAGTATAAGACAGGAAGTACTTCGCTGTCGTAATACGAAACGA
This sequence comes from Agrilus cyanescens, assembly GCA_947389935.1. Taxonomy (NCBI): domain Eukaryota; kingdom Metazoa; phylum Arthropoda; class Insecta; order Coleoptera; family Buprestidae; genus Agrilus; species Agrilus cyanescens. The sequence goes on from OX376704.1 coordinate 8,523,351, forward strand.
TGCTATCCTGTTAGCGAAAGAGAGGAGAGGAAACAGATTCCTTCCTCCAGAGGTGAGCAGCAAGTTTGTTTGTGTTGTAAGGTGCGCACATGACCGTTGTATGAATTTCGCGGAACATAAACTTTATAGGTGTCACACCACCGGTCGGTGGACATCCCAGGTGCAGCACAGTTGGGTTTTTTGCTCGGTATAGACGAAGTAGCTTCGTGTTGCGCTCGTTTACGACATGAAGCGTTTTGATGTCATTTTAAATTGTCAGATCGTGAAAAGGAGGTATGACAGTCCGGACAACGAATCATATCGACAAGTTGCAAGAGACGTTTCTCAACAAAGACTGAGGGCAACCGTTAGGAGAGGTAAATTTAATAGTATAAGAAAAAAATGGGAGGGAGAAGGGGAATTTGAAAAAGGGTGAGGATCTTAAGAGAGGGGATAGAAGATATTTAAGAGAGAAATGTACAAGTTGAGGTTAGGTAAAATGACTGAAAAGGTGGAGTGTGGTGTTGCCGAAGTACCCGTCATTACCCTAGACGAGTCAGAGCTGTCGGCGATGTTGGAGTAGTTCTTTCCCAACGATGAGTTGATTGGTACGACGTCATCGTCCGGTGGAGGAGGGACGAGTGTAGGAGATGTGGACACGGAAAAGCCTGTCGCCAGTGCATCGCGAACGGTGGCAGGGGTCGTTAAATTCATAGCTATGAAACCGAAGAAACGAACGTACAATAGAAGAGTTTAGAGCGGTCCGTTGGATTATTCAAAGCTTGTGGACGAAGTTAGGGAAGCAGTGAAGACTCTTCAACGTGAAGGAGAAATAAAGAAGCACCACACGAAGGACGCTCTACTGTTGAAGCAGATACATCGGAAAGAGAAGGAGTTGGAGGACCAGAAGAAAAGTCGTGAAAGCAGTAGCAAACTGGTGGTGGAAGGTAGAAAGCGAGTAGAAGAGGTGGAGCAGCAGTTAGTTAGTTTACGCACACATTTATTGTATATATTTGAATGAAATTTTACAAAAGAAACATGAAATAAATGTATGTAACGTAGTATAAACTTTATTTTAAATTGATAAATAATACACATAAAACATCGCTAAAATCGAATTTATTACCTTACAAATTACATATATGTATACTAGCGGCCCGTCCCGGCTTCGCACAGGTATTAGTAAGGATCCCTAACTGATCAGTTATCGATCGCAGGAAATAGCTAGAGTGCCTGCCCCTTCCAACATTGTACCCGCCTCCCAAGCGCAGGGTTTGCTGGTGCGCACCTAAATGATTAAATTACTAAAACAACCTTTAAAAAATAGGGGTTAGTGATGGAAGGGTGAAAATTTAGGGTTGTATGTATTTTTTAATGCCACATTATAAAAAAATTAAAAAAACAATTTGTGTCCAAAAAATTAAAAAAAATTTTAGGGGTGGATAACCCTTATCACTTAGGGGTATGAAAAATAGATAGTAGCCGATTCTCAGACCTACTGAATATTCGTATAAAATTTCATAAAAATCGGTCAAGCCGGAGTACGGTAACAAACACTGTGACACGAGAATTTTATATATTAGAAGATTATATTAGCGGCCCGTCCCGGCTTCGCACTGGTAGTAGTAAGGATCCCTAATTGATCAGTTATCGAGCGCAGGAAATAGCTAGAGTGCCTGCCCCTTCCAACATTGTACCCACCTCCCAAGTGCAGGGTTTGCTGGTGCGCACCTTAATGATTAAATTACTAAAACAACTATTAAAAAATTTCGACCTGTTTCGACTGTAACCTTTCCTAACCTAACCTTTCTCATGTTTCACTTGTCGTTAATTCTTTCAGACAGACAAGTTCCTTAAACTTTAACCGGTTGCAAAGTGGATATGGTTGACGTCTTCGTGAAAGCTGTACGGCTAAGACACGATACTGTTGCATCGAATATATTGCAAACGCACACCAAATTTTTGTCACAGAGTATCACTATGATGTCATAAACTGGTCTGGTGACTGATTCATACCTCTGCGAAAAGTCGGGTCTAGTCTATGAGCGAATGGTTGGATGGGAGATGGATGGATCTGTATGCACATCTGTCTATAGTAGGTAGCCGATTCTAAAACAAGGACGGGGGAGGAAGGTCGTTACCCGACGGGTTAGGTTAGGGTACCGACCTTCCTGTCATGTAATGTAATAACAACAGTGGCAACAACAACAAAAATATCTCAACACTTTGGGCTGACCAAAAAGGTTTGTCAAACGATAATAATAATAATAATAACAATTCAGAACGCATTCTTAGTTCGTGTAATTTTATTTGTAGAATATACTCAGATCGTAAAGAAAAATGGACCAAACAATATCTAATAGAAAATCAAATAGTGACATTCAAAACTGATGCGGGAGCAGATGTGAACTGCATTCCAATTAATATTGTTAAGAAATTAAACAAACAAATATCAAATCAACAAAAATTTAACGTATTTGATTGTAGTAATAATAAAATTAAAATCTTTGGTACCAAGCACTAATGATGCTTTGATTCATCTCACTCGGTATATATACAATAACATGGATACATCAACACCAACTATCGCTACTTTCCTTGACCTATCAAAGGCTTTTGACACAGTCAATCACATAAGGCTTTTAAATAAACTACAGTATTATGGAATTCGAGGTACAACTTTAGAATTAATTAAAGACTATTTAAATGATAGAACACAAATTGTTAAAATAGAGGACTGTAAGAGTACTGAACTCCACTTGAATACTGGAGTCCCACAAGGAACCATATTAGGACCGCTTTTGTTCATTATTTACATAAATGATTTATTGGAAGTAGTCCCTAATAACAACATCTCTTCTTATGCAGATGACACAGTTGTTACTACTTCAAGCACAACTTGGAATCAAACTCAAGAATTAATGAACCATTACCTAAACAAAATCAATAATTGGTTGGGGGCCAACGAACTATCATTAAATGTTAACAAAACTTTATTCATTGCTTTTGGTACTTATAGTGATAGTGTTCGAGTCAATGTATCAATTAATATAAATGGAAAACCCATTAATAGATCTTATGTAACCAAATACCTAGGTATATTTATTGATAGCAGACTTACGTGGAATGAACATGTGCAATACATTATAAAAAAAACAAGATACCTTCTTTTCATTTTTAATAAACTGAAAACCATCATGAGCACCTCACAGTTACTAACTATATATTACACTCTTTTTCATAGTTTTGCAACTTATGGAATTGTTGCCTGGGGAGGAGCATATAATACAACAATAAGTCCACTAATCTCATTGCAAAACAGAATCCTTAAAACCACTACAAAAAATTACATATACTTAACCCCTCCTTTAAAAATTAAACAAGCTTTCGTAGTAGAATCTATACTATATTATTATGGCGTCCTGAAGTCTAAATTTATAAATTTAAATTCCAAAACAAGAAACAAAAATCTCATCCTACCAAAAATAAACAAAACCTTAAGCTGCAAAAACAGCGAATACGTTGCAATTAAATATTACAACATGATACCGAATCATCTTAAAACAATTGATAACTCAAAAAAAACAATGAAAAAGAAGTTATCTATGTGGATCAGGTCCAGTTTAATTGAATAGATACCCATACATAATATATTTCTTTTTTTTTAATTAATTCTTATGTGGAAATTTACTATATATCTATTGTAATTAACTTTTTGTAACTTTTTGTAATATCTCTACGCACGTTCTGAATATTTTTGATTATTTTGTATTATTTTGTAGTTTAGTTTTTAAGTTTTTAGTTTAAGGAAGCCATTTCCTATGTACAGGTAGTTTTCATCTACCTCTATAGGCTTTTAAATATAATTTAATGTAAGTTGGCTTAAACAATAAATAAACCATTCAAAATAAAATAAATAAATAAACCATAAAATTGAACTGCCTGGAATTAAATACAACTGCTTCCAAATTAACTGAGTTTGTTGTGGTTAGCAATGATTTTGAACCGATACTTGGACTAGAAACTAGCATTTTATTTGGATTAATTAAACGGGTGGATGTCAATTCTATTGCTGGCTTACATGATAAAAAAGAAAAATTAATTGAACAAAATTGGGACCTATTTCACGGGATAGGTAAATTTCCAGGAAAATTTACAATACATTTACAAGAAAATTCTAAACCAATTCTTCATTATAAAAAACGTATTCCGTCAGCATTGGTTGACAAACTTCGAATGGAACTGGATCAAATAACACGGGATGAAATCATTTCACCTGTTGAATACCCGATCGATTGGGTAAATAATTTACAAATCGTTGAGAAAACGGGGGGTAATTTACGCATATGCCTTGATCCAAAGTCACTTAATGCATGTATTAAACGCGAACATTTTCTCATTCCAACTGTGGAAGATTTAACGTCAAAATTAGCAAATAAAAAAGTATTTTCGGTTTTTGATCTCAGCATTGCGTTTTGCCATATGGAACTTGATGGAAAAAGTTCAAACCTTACAACATTAATGACTCCTTTTGGACGATACAAATTTCTTCGTGTGCCATATGGACTAAATTGTGCACCGGAAATGTTTCAACGGAAAATGGTACAAATATTTGAGGATTTGGAAGGGGTGATGGTTTATTTTGATGATATGTTTATATTCGCGGATAATCAAACTGAACATGATAAAATAATAATGAAAATAATTGATCGGGCAAGAAAAATAATGTCAAATTTAATTCGGATAAAGAACAATACAACCAAAACGAAATAAAATTCATGGGAAACATAATCTCATCGGGCAAAATTAAACCACTTAATAAATATTTGGATGCAATTCTTGGCATTAAAAAAACAACTGACAAAAGCGCGGTGCTACGATTCTTGGGACTTTTGAAATATATCGCACGCTTTATTCCAAATCTTTCAAAGCAACGGTAAATTTACGTGATTTAACGCGAAACGATGTCCAATTTGAGTAGACTGACAAACATGATAGTGAATTCGAACAATTGCTAAAAGTGATATCTTCTAGTCCAGTGTTGTTAATCTATAATGCGTCAAAACCAACACTGATTCAAACTGATGCATCAAAAGATGGGTTAGGATGTGTATTAATACAGGATAGACATCCAATAGCATTCGCATCAAGAACGCTGTCAAAGAGTGAACAGAAATGGGCTCAAATAGAAAAAGAACTTTTAGTAATCGTGTTTGCATATCAAAAATTTAATTTTTTTCTTTATGGCCGTGAGTTTACTGTCGAAATCGACCACAAACCACTGGAAACATTAATAAAGCATGACATTGATGACGTAATTGTACGATTACAACGAATGTTTATGTTTTTGCTTAAATATCCAGGCATAAATGTGACACAAACCGGGTAAAGGTATGCTAATTGCTGATTGTTTGTCGCGAGCTCAACTTGAACAACAAGAAGAAATCGTAGAAATAACGGGTGTGATTCATTCTGTCATAAAATCTGTCTGTATTTCGGAAGAAAATTACAATTTTTATCGGGAAATAATTCAATCGGATGAACAATATAAAAAAAATTTGCAATTTTGTTACAAATAGTTGGCCAGGGTATCATCATATTTGATGAGATCGGTCAGCATTTTCACAAAATTAAATCGGAATTACATGTAGAACATGAAATTTTGTTCTACGATCATATACTGGTAATACATAGGAAATTACAAAATAAAATCGCGAAATGGCTGCATGAATCGCACCTCGGAATTGAAAAGACTGACAAGAGCTCGAATGTTATATTATTGGCCTAGAATGAATTTACAAATACGCACATTGGTAGAAACATGTTCAGTAGGTGAAAAATTTAAACGTAATAATCAGAAGGAACCATTAACTCAAGAAGAAGTACCAAAGTATCCATATCAAATCGTGGCAATGGATTTATTTGAATATGCGGGACATGATTTCATTGCGATCTTTGATTTTTATTCCAATTTTTTGTCATCATTTCGACTAAACAACAAAACGTCACGACATATAATAACGGGTTTAAAAGATCTATTCAATCGTGTCAGATATCCAGCAATAATAATGAGTGATAACGTTCCGTTTAACTCAGCTGAGTTTGATAGATTTGCGTCACAATTTAACATACGATTTAAATATTCAAGTCCACGCTACCCACAAAACAACGGGTTAGCTGAAGAAGACATAGCAATATCGAAGAATATCCTAAAAAGATGCCACTAAACGAACGAAGTCGATTAATTTCAATACAAAATTCTTGAATACAATATAACGCCAATTGCGAGTTAGGATTTACTCCATCTGAACTATTTTTTGGTAGATTAATAAAAACAATGCTACCAGTATCGAGTTCATTGCTAGCTAGGAAAAACTTACCCGAAAAAGAAATTCAACAAAAAATTAAAAATAAAAGAGAAAAGCAAAAATATTATTATGATCGAAACGCAAGATCATTACCGGTGCTGACTGTGGGTGACACGGTAATTTTTAAAAAAGATTTAAACAAATGGCATTATGGTACAATCGTAGATGATGTCAATGGAAATCATATATAGTTAAAGATAACTTTAATAATTGCTTCAGACGTAATCGTCGTTATATTGCAAAGTCAAAAAATAATGGATTTAATGCCAGTGATTTGTTATTTGAAGATAATATTGTTAGTGGTAGACATTTAGTTTAAAATAACCTTGAAGAAATCGCAATAGTACCACCTACAGATCAAAACATGAACGATACTCAAATTGATTGATTGTGAAGAGAATGAAACGGAGCTTCCAGTAGTAAACAATGATGGATCACTGCCATCATCCGATGCATATGATACTGCTGAAAGTAATGTTTCAAGATCTGATATTGAGGCATATGATATTGTACCACCAGCTCTTCCAGCTGTGATACAACCAGAAACTACCACACGAAGTGGTCGTGCAAGTCACGCTCCCAAAAGATACGGATGGGATTAAAAATAGTATGTAAGATGGTTCATAGAATTAATATTTATTTAATTTAAGACAAAAGAAAAGCGTGTAATAAGTGTGAACAGTCCTTTAGATTATATTTGACATCAAGACATGTGTGTGCGGAAGTGTTAGTCGATAAGCTGACATGTGAACTAGTAATGTTATTAGTAGCATATCCATAGGTAACAAATTGATAATAAAAAGACACGCAATATAAAACTAAGTTGTTTTAATTAAAGTGCAATTGCAGTCTTTTTACACTGCAATTGTAAACAAAGTTTAAATACAATATAAAATACTTTATATAATACTCCTTTATTCTAATTTTAATTAAATAAAGCAATTTAAGCTATGTAGAAGTACTTACTATACGATCTCAGAATCACATCACTTGGTCCGTAGACAATTCTGTAATTTTGTTTTATTCTGTTAAAAACATTATTTTTTCTAAAGTTATGGTTAATGGAATTGTGTAGTTGAAGTAAATATTTTCTTTTTCCCCTGAAAAACATTTTATTTCTACATATTGCAAAAGGTGGCTGAGCCAAAGATACGGTTCTGGGTTCATAGTGCCATAGGTCTCTCAAGAGCAATACTGATGATTAACTAGTAAATGTTTAGTTAAAAAATTATTTGAACAAATAAAGTAAATTGAGTGTGACCTTCGTGGCCCGCACAATCCCCCCCGTTATTATACTAATGGTTATAAAAAAGTAATATAGATTTTTTTAATCGACAGCTATATAGCAGCTTCCAAATTTGTCGCTTCGGAATACGGAATTGCTCAAGCTGCCCGGTTGTGTCTTTTAGCAATAATAAACTTGTTATAAAGTCAATTAAAGCTAGTCTTGTTATACATTAGCCTGATGATGGCCGAAATTGACGGTCGAAACGTTGCTTAATGAGTGACAGTCGTCGTGTTGTGGAATCGTATATTCTCAGAACTATGCAACGCTGATAAATAAAAGTGTTTATTAACAGCTTCGATACACGGCGTTGTTATTTTTTGACTGTTTATATTTATAGTTATAGATAAGCTAACCGGATTTTGTCTCACCGGTTTTATGTTTTGTTTTAATGCTTCATATGTATGCATGAATGTAGTAGATATACCTAAGTTATCTTTTCGGTTTATAAAACTTTATTTTTAAAAAACAATTATTTTATTATTATTAATTAAAACTATTACAAATAAGCGACCTCTCTAATCAAGAGACTAATAAGAAGTGATAACAATTTCAAAAAGCAGCTACACCTAAAAATGCATAAGTCAGTAAAAGCGCATATTACATCGTTCTCACGGGAGCATCCCATACGTGAAGGTTAAATAGTTATATGAGACGAGTTCAGGGACATAACCATAGGACATAACTCCTCCCCCCTTAGTGATAGAATCGTCCCCGATTCTCTTGTTATGACAGGGGCGAATTATGGCCCCCGATGACGTCACCTGTTCCTACTGTTTTAGTTTTCACAAGACAACAAAATTTATATTCGACAAATAATAAAACCATTATAATAACAACGATGATGACAAACAATACAGATATAGAGAAATGCGTGAAATGGATAACCGGATGGATCTTAAAATCCGTTTGTAACTCAGCAGCTTCGTTTTTTAATTCTTGAACATCTTCTAAATGTTTTTGCCCCAGAAGGATAGTCTTACTTATATGTGAGCGCGCGCTATCTGGCAACGCAGCCTCCCGATTTTGTTATGGTTTTGGCGCCGACCAGCCGAACTGATATGATGGTGATTTCCTGGGAACCCAACAAGTCCAGTGACGCATTACATTTAAAATAATAATACAAATTCAATCATGTTCAATTGTTCCCTTGTTCTGGCATTCTTGACCAAGCTACTGGTATAGAAAGAACACTGTATTTTTCGGAGTGACAATACACGCATATTATAGTTAACCATCGCACGTTTCATTGACTTAATATTAAAGAAATCTTAAATCTCACATATATTTAAATTGAATGATTCCATTTTAGGAATTTCCACAGAAAAATTAACATTTGTGTTTTTAAACATTTGGTTTCCAATTACAATTTTACACTCGTTATCAGAGCGAACAAGAGCACTGTTACGAATCCTAAAGTGTTCCACCTTAGTTCCACACATTTCGGTTATCATCATTTCCTTTTTACTTACTGCTAACACAATATTGTTGTCTAATTGCGTGTATAACGTATAATCATTGATTGCGCGACCAAAGGTACACGAACTCAAGCTACCCAAGGAACACACGTCACTTACGGGTTTGTTACGGCACAATATTATATTTTTGATGGTTGGGCACTTCTCGTTGGTCCAAAAATCTTGTGGTCCAGATAGATGAAATTGCGCTGGAGGCAGCAGCATTTGGTCTTTTGCATTAGGGACGGGGTAAATTTTGTGGTAACTGTACAACGTAGGATTTAGAATGGGAATGTATAATACGTACGTGATTGTATCTTCCACAAACAGGACTCCTAATTTAGAGAATTCTATAATTTCGAATAAATGAATGGAATTAACGGTAACCAATTCATCGTTTCCGTAAATCCCCGCCAAATGGTTTGTTATTTCCAAAAGGTCCGATGTTGTTAACAGTTCCAAATTCGTGATTTCATTGAAAGCTAAGGAGATGGTTCTTTCCGACATAAATAGGAAGTTTAATAATTTTTGACTTAGATACATATTATATTCAACAGCTGATTGAATTTCGATACTATTTTTAATCTTATTTAGGCTATAAAGAGAAGCATTGATACCTGTTTGTATTATTTTTAAATCGTTTTCATATCTATTAGTAAAATGATTAGCGAATGAGGAGAACTTTCCCATTTGTTTTACAATGTTCTCCTGATTTTTATAAAGAGAGTCTAAATCTTTATTAATTTCAGCCAAGTCGTTGCTATCGGGATTTCCGGTTATATACTTAATGACAGTACCGAGACCATTAATTAGTCCTCTCTTTGTTCTATGTTTTAGCTTTCGAATCTGATTTTTAATTTGACCGCAATTATCCTCCAAATTCAACATTAATTTTTGCGCAGGCCCGTCACCCATTATGACGCTTATGACAGCCGCATTTTGCAGAAGTTTCGCATAACTTAATTCTATACTTGTAATATTAAAATTAAAATAAAACTTATGATAATGTGACAAAAGTTTTGCAGTTCCTAGTTCTTCCAAATAAAAACCTGGGGAATTAATCTGGTCTATGACTAGGCCCTGATTGGGGATCGTCAAGATGAGAATCCTGTAAAGAAGGAAATTTTTTCTTAAAAGGTCTTAGAGCTCTGACATGCGCGTTAGTTGGACGCTTAGAAATCTTTCCTTCAACCCTTTTGTCGTCTACTTTTTCAACCTCGAGTCTCTGAAACTTTGGAGCATCTTTTCTTGCCCTAGATTTCCTCTGTATGTAAACTACAGGTTCATTGACTTCTACCGTTTGCCTTCTACCTTGATTAACCTTTTCCAAATTTTTATTTCCTTTTTCCAATTGTCTGTGATATATTTGTTCGAAAAATGGAACAACTTCTTTCCTCCTATTTTCATTGTATTGTTGATAAACTGTTTTGTCTAAGTCTACCTCATATAAGTGCAAGTTATCGTATGGTCCGTATAAAAGGTCGAATGGGGTATAACCCGTAGAGGTATGAATTGATTGGTTATAAATTAAAATTGCACTAATCATTAAATTTTGTGGGGTTTCATAGGGATTTTCTAAAGATAAAGTCCTAATTTTTTCCAAGATAGTAGAATGAAATCGTTCAATAGGCGAGTTTGAAGTGCTATTGTCGACCGTGGTAATATGTAATTCAATTTTAAATACGGAACAGTATTCTTTCAAAATGTAGTTCGTGAACTCATTGCCTGAATCAGCAACAATTTTTCGAGGGTGATTATGATGGGAGAAATAATGTCTCAACTTATTCATTATAGTAATACAGGTTACATCAGACACATAATAAGCCTGGGCGTATTTCGTAAACAAATCAATGATAGTAAGAAATTTATTTGAATTAAATTGGAAGATATCGATATGAATAATTTCAAAGGGACGTTTAGCCAATAAGGGTCCTGAAAAAGCAAGTTTGTGGGGGTGTCTTTCATATTTTGTCTGTAAGCAAGTCTCACATTCGTTAATAATTTTGTTAATAAGTTCTTTCATTTTTGGCCAATAAAATTGTCTCTTTAAGTGTTTGTACGTTTCCTCGATTCCATTATGGTTTAGTTGATGATAATTGCTAATAATTTCATGTTGTTTTTCAGGTTGAATAACGTCCTTGGTGTATGAGTTACTTTTAACAAATTTCATTTCATTACTTTTAAAAATGTCCGCAACCAATTTAGAAAAAATAGTTTCAAGTTCTTTATCTTTAAAATACACACCATATAATGTTTTAGGTACGACTATCTCCTTTATCGCCTTTAATATGTCGTTTTTCTCGTTTCCTTGTCTAATATATATTTCGTAATTATATTTCTGAAACGGCCGCGTAAGTTTAATTTCGTAACATGGATTAAAACTTAAAATTAATCGGTGTAGAAATTCGTTAACCGGTTTTTCCGAAATTGGTACCGAGCAAATGGGATTTTCGACTGCAGTATGCTGCGTTTCTCCGTCTCCGTCATTTCCAAAAATTTCGTCTAAATAACTCGGATCTAAAGCATCTTCTTCATCGACGTTTGCTAAAGTTGAGAGCAAATCGGTCTCTTCGGTTGCTATTTCCCGCATGTTAATTTCTACTCTTGACAAAGCATCAACATTAGAATTTTCTCTACCCTTTTTGTATCTGACCTCGTAATCGAATTCCTCCAATTTTAATTTCCATTTAACGAGACGTGAATTGGGTTCTTTTAGTTTAAAAAGCCAACGTAGAGGCTCATGGTCAGTTTCTATAATAAATTTTTTACCATAAATATAAGGCCGAAAATGCTTTGTCGCGTCTATGATTGCCAAAAGTTCTCGTTCTATAGTAGAGTAGTTACGCTCAGCCGAATTAAGCGTCCGGGAATAGTACGCTATCGGTTTGTTTTTTTGGGATATAATTGCGCCTATGGCGTAATTGCTAGCGTCAGTGGTTACTGTAAATTGTTTCGTAAAGTCAGGGTATTGAAGTATAGGAGCGTTAGTCAACAATTCCTTGCACTTATGGAATGATTCAATATACTTCGGGTTACTAACATCTATGACAGTTCCCTTTTTCAAACAATTAGTAAATGGTTGTACGATTTTGGCAAAATTTTTGATAAACCGTCGGTAGTAACCAACAAGTCCTAAAAAGCTTTTAATTTCCTTAGTTGTTTTCGGCAAAGGATATTGCTGAACGGCCCTAATCTTTTCCGGGTTCGGTTTTATGCCTTGTGGTGTTACAACGTGTCCTAAGAATGCGACCTCCTTTCTTAAAAATTCTGATTTATTAAGTTGAACCTTTAAATTAAACTGTTTTAATTTTTCGAAAATTAATTTTAAGTGAATAAGATGGTCTTGTAGGGATTTAGAAAAGATGACTATGTCATCCATATACACGAAACAGAATTTATAGAGATATTTTTTGAAAATGTTGTCCATAACTCGTTGGAACGTGGAAGGAGCATTCTTAAGGCCGAAGGGCATTCTTAAATATTCGTAATGTCCGTTGTTTACGCTGAACGCGGTCTTTTCAATCGATTTTTCTTCCACTTCGACCTGATGGAAACCTTGCGCTAAATCCAACGTACTGAAATAAACACATCTGCCTAAATTATCCAAAATTTCGTCAATCCGTGGAAGCGGATATTTATCTTCGATCGTCCTGTCATTCAATTTTCGGTAGTCTATGACTAACCTCCATTGCTTTCTACCGGAAGCATCCAGCTTTTTCGGGACGATCCAGACCGGCGACGAGTACGGCGAAATAGAAGGCCGAATAATTTTGTTGTCCAATAATTTTTGTATTTGACACTGTATCTGTTCTTTCAGATGATATGGGTATCGATAAGATCTACTATAGACCGGCGTTTCGTCATTGTCCTAATGGTGTGTTTAACGGCATTTGTAAAAGATAAGTCGCAGTTTTCGTTAAAGAAAATAGTCGCAAATTTTGCGCAAAGTTCCATAATTTTGTTTCTTTCTTCTTCATTTAAATGGTTAATTCTGATAGAATTTAGAAGATCGGGGTCCGAATTTTGAATAAAAGGTTGACTAACCTCTACATTAAGAACTGGTTGGACATTAATTGGGTGTTTAAAGTTAATTTCACATGTTCTTTCTTCCTCAAAAGGTAATAGACAAAATCCATTTTCCGCATAAGCTATCGATTCGGGAATCCGTATTTTTGGGTTCAATTCAGTTTCAGGTATTAAAATTTCTCCCTCATGGATGTTAACAGGAATTTTAATTGTTTTACTAATTTTTTGTGTAAAAGGCCTAAAGTTTTGATTGTTTATGTATTCTAAGAAGGGAATTTTCACACTACCTATTTGCAAGACTTTATTGGAATAATCAATTTTCGCACCCAACTTATAAAAATCTTCACTACCCAAAAGTGCATCAAATTGATTATGCCACTTAACTACATGAAAATTAATATTTCTTCTAATACCGTATTCTTGCAACATGGGGTAACTAATATTTTTGTCATCCGTAATACAATTATTAAGAGAAGTGACAGTGAAAAACTTTGAAAAGAAATAATTGGAAAAATATTTTCTAGCGGGTTCGGGATTAATAATAGAATTTGACGCTCCTGAATCAATTAAAATTTTGAGATCGAATTGTGGAACGGTTATGAAAGGCAATTTTGGCTGATTTATAATGGAATTTAAGTCGAGTCGAACTGTCGAGGCTGGTCGGAAAAATGTTCTGACCCTATTTCCGCACTTTCTACGTATTCGTCAGTGTTTTGGGGTTCCTGATCGAAATCTGAAGGATTATAAGAGTAATCTTCGGGTTCGCAGAACGTTTGTTCGGAATCTTCAATATTATGAAGTTCTTCAGCGATAAAGTTTCTAGGTTGAGTATTTGCGTTAGCAAAATAATTTTGTGGCTTTGCTTGTGTAAATCTAGTCGAAGTCGACATGGGCGTCGGCTTATATTCTTGCTTTTTACCAAAAACTTGGGAATTATTCGGATACTGCATATTTGCTGGCTGCAACTGTGTATTAACTGAATTTTGTGAGAACGGTTGTCGCGATTGGAAATGTAGTCGAAAAGGAATAATTGGTCCCAGCCGTTGAACATTTCGAGAGAAATTTGGCTGTGGTTTGTAATTAAATTGAGGTCTATGATTTTGAACCGGTGTAATTTTCTTAGGAAGTAGAGGAATTTTCTGTCGATTCCTCATAAAATTCATAAAACTAACTTGCTGTCTATTATTATCGTATTTTCGTAGTTCATTTAAACAACTTTCTATCGTTAATGGATTTATGTTAAATAAATGCGAGCAATATGGTTCTAGTAAACCTGATTTAAACGTGTTTAAAGCTTGTTTGGAGTAAAAGTCCGTTTTGGAAATCCTGATATCAACGTTCGGATTTCTCAAATTAACGTATTCTAATAACGTTTGCAGTTTTTGTCTCATACGTTCATAATAGTTTTCATAATTTTCATTCGACAACTGAAAGCATGTAACTAGATCATTAAGTAAAAGGTCCTCATTTCGCGGATCACCAAAACGCGATATTAATACATCTTTTACTTGAGTCCACGTTTCAGCAGAAGATATAATCAATGTTTCTCTAGCATCGCCTACGATTTTTGCTTTAATTTGTTCAAACAGAAATTTATTTAAAAGGCAGTTAACATCGGTTTTGTTTTCAAAGAATGAAATAATTTTTTCCGACTGTTTAATAAAAGTTTTTGGAACCACCTGAATATTCAGGAATCATGTCCTTAGCCAAATTTAATTCTAATTGCGACGGTTGAGCCATTTTAGTGTTTTGTACAACTAAACTAGTTTTTGTACTACTTGAAGCGTTAGTGAGTCTTAGTCTTAAAGTAGCCAGACTTTCTAAATCAGAATCGCTATCGTTATCAGAACTCGCAGAGTTAAGTGGAGTTCTATCTCTATACATTCAAGTACGTGTTAATTAAGGGAATTATTTAAAGGAATTAATTAAAAGGAATGCAAAGACTTACAGGCTGATAGATGATAATAACATCCTTGAAGTCTCCTCCAACAGACGAGGTCGATGTCCAAGTTTGTCTATCGAATTCGGCAAGGAAAATCCTCTCAATCGAAGAATATCCTCACAGGCACAAGCAACGCTATGATCACTGTTTTATTAATGTTCACAGAACACTTTATGCCCGACGATTTTTCTCTCGAATCCGCAACAAAGAGTTGAAACTCACGACTTTTCGAATTATTCGCGATGAATTATTCGGTAAATAAAGTCTCTGCGGATCCTGTTCGCAGCGCCAGTTATCTTTTCGGTTTATAAAACTTTATTTTTAAAAAACAATTATTTTATTATTATTAATTAAAACTATTACAAATAAGCGACCTCTCTAATCAAGAGACTAATAAGAAGTGATAACAATTTCAAAAAGCAGCTACACCTAAAAATGCATAAGTCAGTAAAAGCGCATATTACATCGTTCTCACGGGAGCATCCCATACGTGAAGGTTAAATAGTTATATGAGACGAGTTCAGGGACATAACCATAGTACATAACTCCTAAGTTACATTTTTGTATTGATAGTTAGTTGCTCTGATTCTTTTAAGACGTCAAAACGTAAGACTGTACAGAGTGTAAGGTTATAACATTGTAATGATAAATAAAGCCTTTTGACTATTTTTTCACTATTAAACGCAGTTTTTATTCACTTCATAAAGTCAACAGCTGACACGTCGGTTATTGGTAAGATAAGCTTTTATTGATCTTACAATATTTTATTCATACCAGTATAAATCCATATAATTGAAAAAATAAACTTATTACTTATTGAAAGATGTTAACAAAAATTAGTATTAGAACATATTGAACAAGAAATTAGCACACATCCCGTGGAGAAAGGACTGTCAAAGCACGTCCGCTTAAAAAAAAAAATACTTTATGCTCAGATGACGTGGTCTGTAATACCCAACTTTCTTCACTCGGTGCTTAACATACTGTTTTAGTTAGGTACTAATTTTTATTTTGTGCTTTTTTATTTTCTCTACCAAAACGATACAATCTAGGGACTATATAATGTGACATTAAAATTTTCTTTTCCAAAAATAGGAACTTTTACAACTTCCTCCCTGTAACGCTTGAATGATAAAATTGATAATATAATAATATGGCATTAAACACCGAAAAATATGTTTTCAGTAAGACTATTTCAATAATAAAAATGCTTCTCCTTTTAATAGGTATCATGTAAATATCATTGTCAGGTATTTTTATTGAAGTGTATTTAAAATTTATTTAGATAATTTCAGTAATTAAATGTATTAGGTAATGTAGTAACAAGTTCACATATAGAAGTTCTCCACTATGAAAGTCAAAAAGAAAGTTTCAGAACATTGCCTTTACTAAAACCATTTGTTTTGATTTTCACAATCTTACTAATACGACCCAATAACTTCATCCTTGCATTGTAGATAAGGTTACTAAGTATATCCTTATTAAATTTATTCATCATATTCCTTTTTCAAGCTTTCAGAAATAAAATATCCAAATTTTAGAAAAATTACCAGTTACAGTTTAATAGTTTGTCCGCTAAGCCGGAATGAGAACCTAAATAACCCATAATACTGAAAGCGCCCGAACTCTGAGTAAGCGCCCGAATTATACGGAGACATATACATATATTGTTATGATCTGATTGGTGGGGCAAATTAAATATGTTATGATGTTATGGGATGATATACAAAACAATTTTTAAATTTTTAATTTAATTTACTGAATTCAAATTTAAATATCTAAGAGCATGAATATCTCTTAACTCGGAGTAAGTTCCAAAATATAAAAAAAAAGTACAATTACCTTTAAAACTAAATTAAATTCAAATACCTTTTCTTCATATTAACACATGTAATACTTCATCATTTCAAATATCTTCAATTTTAATTAATAATGTTCTTTTAATTTAATTTATTTTTTTTAAATTTCTAAATTTCTATTCTTAATATTTTTTTTTATTAAAAGTCTCCACCCCCTAGTAACCATAACAAAATCTCCAGTGTCTTGATCTTTCAAATAAAATTTAATTTTCTTTTTTAAGCAATCAAGATTAGTATCATAATTTTGCAATACTTCAGTCATTTCGAAACATTTTAAAATTAAATTTTATTTGTTACAACTTTAGACTTTAAATAAACAACTAAAAATAACTAATAATAATAATACATTCTTTTCTTTTTAATATACTTTTTTTTTTAATATTTAGGAACTTTTGTTTCATTTTCTAAATTTGTTAATATTTTATTTGTTTCATTTTCTAAATTTGTTAATGTTTTAAAATTGTTTTGTAGTCATCCTTCTATCGTGACATAATCCCCCCAAAATTTTAAAAAATTTAATAACTTGTTATAAAATGTTTTCAAATTTTAAAACCCTTAGTTCAAATCTGAATTCATATAAGTAAAGAGTAGATTTATATGAAAATTTCCCCTAATCTGTTCAGTACTTGGATCTATCAGTTCGTAAACCTTTTCTGAGATAATTTTATTAACTCTATACGGTCCCTCAAAAGGCAATTGCAATTTTGCACAAAGTCTCCTTCTGTTATCTGCTACCTACTCTTAACTTTCTGATGACCACCAAATCTCCTATTTTGTAAATAACTTTTTTCTTGATCTTTTTGTTTTCTTTTGTTAGATATTTTTCAGCTGCTCTTTTGATTCTTAAAGTTACTATCTTCATTAACTCATCATATTCTACTTTATTATGTATTTTCCAAGGTCTATTTGGTTGTTTAAGTTTAATTAAATTGCACGGTGAAACCTTTGTTACTGTATTCGGCACTTCATTTAGGTACTTTTCTACTTCTGTTAATTTTGTATCCCATTCTTGATGGTTGTTATAAGTTAATAATCTTAAAAATTTTATTATTTCCTGATTATACCTTTCCACTGGATTTCCTTGTGGATGTCTTATGCTCGTAAAGTGTATTTTCATATTATTTAGTAGACAAAAGCTTTTCATTCTGTTATTGTTAAAGTACGTCGCATTATCACATAAAATACTATTAAGTTTACCTATTTCTTCAAAATACAAATTCAGTTTGCTCATAATTGTTTTTAAATTACATTTCTTACATGAAAATAACTTCGTATATTTGGTAAATAAGTCTGTCATTACCAATATATGCTTAAATCCTTGTAAAGAAATAATTAAGTTGCTTACAAAATCTATAGATACTATTTGTAGAGGTTTATTATTCTTCTTGTATGATTATATTGAAGCTGTTTTTCTTAAAATTTCTAATTTTCAATAAACCTTGATTTTCTTCATATTAACACATGTAATACTTCATCATTTCAAATATCTTCAATTTTAATTAATAATGTTCTTTTAATTTAATTTATTTTTTTTAAATTTCTAAATTTCTGTTCTTAATATCTTTTTTTATTAAAAGTCTCCACCCCTAGTAACCATAACAAAATCTCCAGTGTCTTGATCTTTCAAATAAAGTTTAATTTTCTTTTTTAAGCAATCAAGATTAGTATCATAATTTTGAAATACTTCAGTCATTTCAAAACATTTTAAAATTAAATTTTATTTGTTACAACTTTAAATAAACAACTAAACATAACTAATAATAATAATACATTTTTTTCTTTTTAATATACTTTTTTTTTTAATATTTAGGGAGTTTTTGTTTCATTTTCTAAATTTGTTAATATTTTATTTGTTTCATTTTCTAAATTTGTTAATGTTTTAAAATTGTTTTGTAGTCATCCTTCTATCATGACAATATATATATATATATTTATTTATATATTTATTTATTTATTCCACTAAGATTTACATGTAAAGTTACAAGTAAACCCCTACAGAGGTAAATAGATTACCTGTTTGTAGGTGTGGTTTAAATTAAATACCTACAACTAAATTATAATAAACTTAAAGTTAAAATCTATCATTTAATTAAGATAAATAATTTTAGTAGGTACGTGTAACATGTAACTTAACTTCAAGCATTTTTTAAATATTGGCTAAAACCCAATCTTTTAGTCTAATTTTCATATTTTTGTTACCACTTATAGTTTTGAGGTCATTAGGGAGCCTATTAAATAGCTTTACTGCTTTGGTATAACTATTTTTACCACTTATTGATTTACTTCTTATTGGCAGGGGGATGCTTTTATTTCTAGTGACATTAGTAGAATTAACAAATTGATTTTTTAATTCATTATAATGAAATTTAAGACATTCCAGTGAGAAGCTCTGTTCAAGATTTAATGGTATTTTATTATTGTTTTTAGAATTCTGTTTTGTTGTTGCTGCAGTAGATTGATGTTATTGGCGTAGGCTCCTCCCCAAGATATTATACCATAGTTAATAATACTGTTAAAGAATGCATAATATATCATTAAAAGGATTTCTACAGACATACATTTAGACATTTTGTGAAAAACGAAATTTAGATATTTTGTCTTATCACTAATATATTTAATATGACTTTCCCATTGCATTCTGAAGTCAAAAATCACTCCCAAATATTTGTGCATTTCCACTCTCTGAACAATTTTGCCATTTATAACAATATTAAAATTTACCGGCACACTGTTACTATAATTACCCAGTATCATATACACAGTTTTGTCAATATTTAAAGATAACTTATTTAGTGCTAACCAGTTGTAAATGTTATTAAGTTTGATGTTCATGTTATGTTCAACTTCAACCCAACTGTTTTCGGTAGATATCACAGCTGTGTCATCCGCGAAAGAAATTATTGAATCTTCAGGCATTGCGATTAGAAGATCATTAACGTATAATAGAAATAGCAAAGGACCTAGTACTGTTCCTTGAGGTACTCCTGTGTTAACAATTTTTGCATCACTAATATATTCGTCTATTTTAACACACTGAACTCGTCCTTGTAGGTAACTTTTTATAAGATTATGAGCATTTCCCCTAATACCGTAACAATGTAGTTTATCTAATAATATATATATATACCACAACAACGTGCTATAGTAAACTAACCGCTAATTTCTTGGGAATCTATTCGTATACTTCCATTCTCACTGCCTTTGTAATAATTAAATCATTTGAAAGTATCTGACACCTATGAGAAGTATTACATTTTTTTCATTTTTTAACAGTTTCACATTCATCTGTCTGTGTTATACGAGATTACATAATAGCCATTAACTCATTTCTCTCATAACAATTATACTTATCCTGAAGAAAACAGCCCAAATGCCAGGAATAATCCCGGTTTTCCCCAAATGGTAACAAATGTAATGCTTGTAGTTCAAAGAAATGGCAACACCGCTGGACGCCTTACTGTTACTGAAGAAAACGTAGCAACAAATGCGACCAGAAATAAGTATATCGAGGACGCGTCATTGTAGCTACAAAAGAATGACGCCGCAATGATGACACAGTGAAACAAATGTTTTTATTTTGTCACTAATGCGACCTTATTCCCTTAACATTGAAGTAACTAGAAACTAGGAGTATAAATTGGTGTATATCATTAGGGAAAATGTATTTATAAAGAAACGAACTAACTTCAAAAACACTTTTTATTGTCCTTTTTTACACTTATATCAAAAGAGAGTGTGTAATTGAATGAATGCCTTTTGTTTTACTTTCTTGCCCCTCACCTCCCAGACCGTGGAGACGATGATGCAGCGGTCCCGGCTTCCGCGTCCGTCTTGCGAGCCTCCACACGTCTTATCGCGGTACATGTTTATTTTCCGACACGGCCAATCCTGTCTGGATCTCGTCCACTAGGTCCCTCTTGGATTTATCAGTTTGGAATTAGGCTGCAATATTATTGTAGTATTCGTGGGTTTATTAAATTTTTATTTACAAGACTAAAGTACAAGAACACAATTTAAATACACTTAGATTGCTATTTATTTACAACACTCACTTATATGCGGGTCTCTATTTATTTGTCTCTTCACATCTAACACTGTCGATTTATTTCCGATGCTACCACTGTCACTGTCAATTTATTACTAACTAACTGTCGAACGTCTTTCCACTTTTATAGCATCAAGGAACAATTCAGAAAAGTCTGGAGGTTTGTAAGATTGTTTACGTTTTCGGCGTACCGCTTAATTACCTTCTTGGAAGGCAGGTACGAGACACACTCCTACAAACACACGTATACACTGCCGAAAACCGCCCGCGGCTAGTTGAGCCGGTCGGCAACGCATACAAGCGTACCCGGTCGCACACAAGCACGCTCGCGTTTGCTACACTGCCCCCTCCTTAAGGATGTTTCGTCCCGACACATTTTCACGTTACATGTCGCTAGACCATGCCGGAATCTGCAGTTCTCGCCTTCACGACATCCGCTCCGGGAATAGAAGTAACAGTCCACGGTCTTCTTATGATTGGCTTGGTGATTGGTTATTGCAACAAACCAAAATGTCCTTTCCAGTACGGCGGAACAAGACTTCAATCATGTTTCGTACGTTCCTACAATCCAGGTTATGCAGTCCACAACCAATCTTCGGAATCGCCAGCTTCTGTACGTTATTCTCTAGAAGACGTTTGCGGAGTTTCGTTACTATGTCCCAAAGGTCTCTATTAGTCGGTATATCAGAGAATCCTCCTTTAGTTACTAGGTAATAGATGTTGCGTCGTCCGTCAGGCAGGCACAGCAGCCTTCTTCCCTTTTGTACTTGGTCTTCAAGATGTTCCAACCCGACAAATCTGTGTTTGAACCCACGGCTCATTCTGAGGTCCTTTGAAACGCAATGGGCCAGAGAATATTCCTTGGAAATAGAAAAGAGGTCTCGTCGGATTTCCTGTGTCACTCCAAATCTTCTGTTGACATGAGGGCCTTCCTTCATGAACTCTCTTTGAATGTGGGCTCGGAAGGGATAGTAATTAATAATCTGGCCTGCGTCTCCTCTTCATTCGCGCCAGCAAATGGAGGCAAGCGATTAAAGTGGACTACCTATGGCTTTTCTTTTGGACTTCTCTTAATTCGGTAGATCACGCCGTTAATCCTCTTCACTATTTCATAGGGTCCTTCCCAGTTTCGTTGGAGCTTAGGTGATAGTCCACTGCGACGACGAGGATTAAACAACCAAACAGGATCTCAAGGTTGGTAACCACCTGCTGTAGCCTTGATATTGTAGTTTTCTTTAATCCTGTCACTAGAAATTTGCGCATGTCGGCGAACTGACTCGTGGATATCGTTAAGCTTTCCTCGTAGGTTGGTAACATAATCTTTTCCAGCCAAGTCATCTCCTGGTTTACAGCCGAATTTGAGATCGCAAGGTAGTCGTAGCTCCCTTCCTCTGGGAAGGGACCTGCCACATCAATTGCTATTCTTTCGAAGGGCCCACCAACGTTGTATTGACGCATTGGCATCCTTGCCCGTTTCTGCGGTCCATTACTTGCGGCACAGGTGGTACATTTCTTACACCAATTCCTGACATCTTCCTTACAATTCATCCAATAAAATTGCTCTCGAACCTTCCCGAGCGTCTTAGCCACTCCAAAATGGCCACCAGATGGTCCATCGTGAAGATACTGCAACACCTCTGTTGGCAAGTAGGAACGCAACCACATTTTATACTAAGTTGGCAACACTGCGATGTCTTAAGCTTATAACCTCTATGGAAGTAATACACGCAACTTTTTCTAGTTTAACCGTTTATTTTATTTTCCACCCAAAAATATCATCAACCTCTTTAACCTTATTTCGAGGAATAACCAGTTGCTTCCTATCCTCCTCTCCATCTGTACTTTCAACAACACGTTTCAGGATGACATCCTCTAAGACCATTGAGTCCCACTGAGCCAACAACGATTTTAGCATTTGGGTACAGGAAGAGATTTGTTGCCACGTTGGTCGTTTTCCGTCTTTTCTCCATTTCATCACCTTCTTCAGGGCCGGGTTAGGTGAGGTTAGGTTTTCTTGGTCTTGTCTTATATTTTCAAGCAACCATTCGTAATTGATTACCGTAACGCGTCGAATTGTTTCTTCGTTCTTTTCCATTCGATCACACTGTTTGCAATATGCTTGACAGGATCTTCTGGAAAGTGCATCGGCATTTTTGTGCCCTGTTCCAGGCCGGTGTTCTACGTCAAAGTCATGTTCCTGTAACTTCTCATTCCATCTTGCTACCTGTCTCTCCGAACTCTTGAAATTCAGAAGCCACTTTAAAGCTGCGTGATCGCTGCGTAAGGTGTATCTCCGTCCATATAGGTATTTGTAAAAATGTTCTACACCTTTAACTACAGCCAGCATCTCGTCTGGTGACACAGTACTTTCTTTCGGCTTTTGACAAGGTCTTGTCAAAATAGCCGATTACCTTCTCTTGGCCATCTTGTAACTGCGAAAGAACGGCTCCCATTCCCAATTTAATGGGGTCGGTGTCTAAAATGAGCATTCCATTGGCCCGAGGATATACCAAGACGGGGGCTGTGATTAAAGCCTGCTTCAAAGTCTCAAATGCCGTTTGAGAATCCGAATCCCAATAAAATTTTCGGTCACTTTCGGTTAAACGTGTCAAAGGTTTGGCAATATTGGCGAATCCATGAACATAGCGACGATAATACGTGCACAAACCCAAGAAGCTTCTTATGTCGTCAGGCACTGGCCATTCCTTCACGGTCTTTATCTTCTCTGGATCCACCGCCACGTCCTTCGCTGATACATGTCCCAAGTAAAAAAAAGTGGCACTTTTTTTGGATTGAGCTACAATTTAGCTTCTCTTAATCGCTGGAGTACTGCTTGCAAATTCTGTAGGTGTTCATTGAAGGTTCTTCCAATCACAATAATGTCATCTAAGTAAACCAAGCAGGTCTTTCCAATTTGGTCGCTAAATATTTTCTCCATCAACCTTTCGAACGTCGCCGAGGTATTGCATAACCCGAAAGGCATAACTGTAAACTGCCACTGGCCCGTGCCGATCGAAAACGCGGTCTTTTCCTTGTCGGTGGCATCAAAAGCAACTTGCCAGTATCCGCTTTTCAAATCGAGAGTGGAGAACACTTTCGAGCCAGCAAGCATATCGAAGGTGTCATCCATTCGTGGTAGCGGATAGCTGTCTTTCTTGGTTACGTTGTTGAGCTGTCGGTAGTCCACACAAAAACGGGTTGTCCCATCCTTCTTCTTTACCAAAACTACCGGTGATGTCCACGGACTTGATGATTGTTCAATAATGCCGGTCTCATGCATTTCGTGGATTATTCGCTCTGCTTCATCCTTCTTTGCCAGGGGCAGTCATCTGGATCTTTGACGAATGTGCTGCGCATTACCGGTATAATCATGTGTTTTACGATAGTAGTCCTTCCACTAGCATTCTTTTCAGTTTCAAAGACGTCGGCATTCTGACAAAGTAGATGTTGTACTTTGCATTTCTGCTCACTGGATAGATTTCTACAATATCTGTCAATCACTCCACTTATTTCGGCAGGTACTGTTTCAGAATTTACTTACCGGGTTACCGCCTCCTGTCCATGTTTAATGAGACAAAATTCTTCACCATTCAGTCTCACAACGCCCCTTCTTAAATTCATGTCAAAATCGTAGTTTTGTAATATGTCCAGTCCAAGAATAACGTCGTCTTCAATATCTACTACCAGCATTTGATGGTCAAAGACAGTCTTGCCGATTTCAGATGACACCTTAACTTTGCCATGAACAACCACTCTCTCTCCAGTAGCCGTACACAGAGCCCACTGAGTTGACAAAACCTGGCTAGGACTCTCAACTACGCTGGGTTTTACAATGCTCCTAGTGGCCCCAGTGTCCAAAGGAAATACAAAACTTTGTCCATTTATTTTTTCACCTAAGAGTAGACTGTCTTGCTGTTGTTAATATGATAATTTCGGGACCTCGTTGTCTATGGGTCAACGTTTGCCCCGTTACGTCGACCCTATCTAGTTTTCCTGCGGTTAACGTCGGCTACTTGGGGAAAGAGTAGTTTTCTTACACTGCCTCTTCGTATGACCCAGTTCGCCGCAGTTCCAACACCTTAGTTTTCGCGTTTCTTTGTTGAGCTTGGTGATGATTCGGCAGACGGTTTCTTCTAAATATTCTGACGAATCCACTACTTCACATAGTAGCCGAACTCTTCCTTGTTTGCTATAGGCCTGTTTAACCGTTTCGTACTCCAACCCACGAGCCAAAGCATCAGCTAGAGCCTTAGGTCGGTCGAGGCGTATCCGTTGTTGAGTGTCATTGTCCCGAAGTCCATCGGTGAATGCTTCCAATGCCAACCTTTCCATTAATTCGTCTGGAGTGTTCGGGTAGGCCAGTCGAGACAGTTTTGCAATATCGGCCTCGAATTCTTATAGGGATTTCGTTGGCTTTTTCTGTCGGGTTTTCAGTTGGATGTGATATGGCGCTGTTAAGTGAGCCTCACCGTAACGCAATTCCAACCGTTTTACCAATTGTTCGTGATCCGCCAATTCAACCGAGAGCCGCCACTGAAGCTCCGCCTTGTTGCCGCTTGTCGCTTCATCCCGTTCTTTTGCAGAACGTATCTTTCATTTGGGAGTATACTACGGACGGTGTATGGTCCTTTATATTTAGCTTTGAATTTGCCCCCGCCAGTCAACTGCGAGTCTTCCACAGCGACCTTGTCATCTATCGAAAATATATTCGCACAGTAGCGACTGATGTTAAATTTCTGAGCTTGTCTAATGGAGCTGTTTCTCATTCTGTCTCGAGCTTCAACAATGGCTTTGTCTGGATCGACAAAGTTATCAGTCGTTGTAGCGTTTCCAAAAAATTGGATTGTAGCAGCTAATCTCGGATTTGTGCCAAGGTGTAACACTATTCGGTGTTTACCAGTTATAGAATGCACTGTTGTGTTTAAGTTGTCCTCGATTGCGGTCAAGGCATTGGTCCAAGTATTTTCCTTTTCGGCAGAAAGTGTTACTCTTAACAAATTAAAAAGTTCTCATAACGCCCTCTACCTGGCCATTTCCACGGGGTACACCTGTTGCGATATGGTGAAGTTGTAGAGGTAAAGGCGGCCGCTCGATCTGCTATAATTCGTCTAGGTCTACCCAGTTCCTCAAAAACCGGCACTAATGCAGGAATTGAGTCTGCAGAAGTTTTCTTTGGTATTGGTTGTAGCCGACAAAATTTTGAAAATGCATCAATTATTACGAAAATTTGTGTGCATCCGTTCGATTTTATTAAGGGTCCAGCGTGATCAATGTGCCAATATGTCGGTTGGTTTTTCACCTTCCTGCCACAACCCTTGTCGACGGCCGGTATGAGATTTCCCCAAAACAAAAGCCCTACAGTTTTTTATATATTTTTTTAAACATTGTCCCATCTTTGGCCAAAATAAATCCCCTCTCATTTTTTTGATACATTTACCCCAACCAATGTGCGATGATTTATCGTGGTATAATCGCATTGTTAGCAAACGAGCAGCAATGGGTACGAAGCATTTCGGCGGATTTGTTTTTGTCACAATAACATTGTTTACAACAGTAAAGTGCGGATTGCTACCTGGTTTGTTTAATATTTCGCGACAGAATGCGTCATTTTTTTGGAACTCCCGCAACGTTCCGGCGTCTGTTAACTTATTTATAGTACATTTAATGTTTTCATAACACATACCTTTAAGGCACATTCATCGTCCACAAGATTCCTGCTTAAATAATCCACGTGCGTCATTTTATTTCCCGGGCGATACTCAATTGTAAAGTCATAGTCTTGGAGCTTAATCCACCAGCGTGCCACGCGCGGGTGTAAATTTTTCTTTAGGGCTGTGGCGCGCACTGAGTTACAATCTGTATAAACTGTAAAATGCACACCGTAAAGGAAAACGCGGAAATGTTCGACGGCTTCAACTATTGCTAGGGTTTCCAAATCATAGGAATGATATCTGGATTCATAATCTGTTGTGCGGCGACTGTAATACGAAATCGGTTGTACAAAACCGTTTTCTTTTTGAGGAAGTGCAGCACCAATGCCTACTGAACTTGCGTCCGTATGCAACTCACAACTTAAATCAGGATTGAAGATGCGTAGCACAGGCGGTTCAGACAATTTTGTTATAATTAGTTGTCTTATTCTTTCACACTCAGTGGTCCACTCAAATGCACAGTTTTTACGCAACAACGATGATATTGGCGCGGTTAACTGGGAAAATCCTTTAATAAAAGTAACGAATTAGTCAAGGCGCTAACTTTTCGCGGACTAGGACGTATTGTTCCCTCGCTTAGAATAACACCGATATATAACTTTCTGGAAAAGAAAAAAAAAACATTAAAATAAAATGGAGTGTAAACCACCAGAGCAGTATAATTTAAATGAAACTGAATGGACAAGATGGAAACAAAGGTTTGTGTATTTAATACATCAGCGTCTACAAATCATTCAATAAGTAGTGAGTTGCAGAGTGGAGAAGAAGATAATGTGTAATTTCGAAGAAGAAGAATATGCAATTTTAGAAAAAGAAATTATCTATAATGATGTATTAACTTTCAACAAAAATGTGCAACTTAATGATAAACTAATTTTATATGTTAATATTAGAAGTCTAAACGCAAATTTTACAAATTTACATATTTTTATTGAGATTGAAAATTAAACCTAAAATTATAATTTGTACTGAAACTTGGAACTTGGAATATTATCAGTATTTCAATGTACCTGATTATAATTTTTTTTACAATAATAGTAGAATTAATCAAGCAGATGGGTTTGTTATATATTAATAAAGATTTAAGTGAAACTACTAAAACGAAGGAGTATGGAAGACTGAGTATTCTACATTCCAAAATTAAACTAAGTAATAATATCGATATTGAAGTCTGCATTATACAGATCACATGATCTTCCTAAACCTGAATTCATACAGGATTAAAAAGCTTACATATTTGATTTCCAAAATTGTAAGAATCATTTAATAATAGGAGATTTCAATATCGATTTATTAGATTATAATTTATTAAGTCAAGAACATATAAATAATCTACTAGAAAGAGTGTATGTACCTTGTTTTCAAGATATAACAAGACCCTCTGATAATGAAAAAGGAGGATCATGTATTGATAATATTTTTATAAAAACCAACTTACTTGACTTTAAACCATGTAGAATTAGTGTTGTATTGCCGGATCATTATCCTCTTTTCCTGGCCATCGAGAATTTGCCAGAGAAAAGAATGACGATCGCTGTTTTAATATAAACCATAAAAAGCTAAAGCTATCAGCTAGTGAATGTAAGTAGAATGAATTTTTACTACAAGACCCACATTTGGCAATTGAATCATTAATAAATGAAATCAAATATTGTATTTCTAAGGCAAGAAAGTTTAGAACGGACAATAAAAATTACAAAAACATACCTAGAAAAAGTTGGATAACAAATGGCATTATGATATCTTGTTCTACAAAAGAACAGCTTTGTAAAATTTGGAAGTTAAATATCTACTAGCAATGAAAGTTTAAAGGATGAATATAAAAAATATACTAAAATATTAGATAAAGTAATTAAAGAAGCCAAAAAAATATGACACCATTCTTGTTCAGAAAAATACTAGTGATAATAAAAAATTATGGAATATTATTAATCAAAAAATGGGTAAAAATAGCAAAAAAAATCATAAAATTGATTATTTAATAAATGATTCTGGTACCAGGATTGATAATCCTACGGAAATTGCTGAATTTTTAAATAAATACTTTTGTGAAATTGGAGAAAATTTAAGTAGTAAGATAAGAAACTTATCTAATTGTGAAATTAAAAGATCAAAAATGAATCAACACATTATTTTTATACATCCTACATCTAAAGAAGAAATTAAATCTATAATAAATAAGTTAAAAGATAAAGCAGGTGGAGTAGATGATATACATTCTAGAATACTAAAAACAATATCTGATTATATTGCTGAACCTCTAGCATATATATATATATTTAATTTGTGTATACAATTATCAATTTGGCCTGATGCCTTAAAGAGAGCTGAAGTAGTTCCAACCTTCAAAGCTAATGGTAAATGAATAGCCAAAAATCACAGACCAATATCCTTAATCTCAAATATTGCCAAGATTTTTGAAAAAATTACTCATGACGGAATATTTCAATTTTTAACAAAACAAAATGGTTTTATCAAAGGGTTGGGAACTAAAGATGCTTTAGCATATATTACCAATATGATATATAATTGTTTGGACAAAAGTAAACCGATAATAGTTACTTTTCTTGATCTAGCTAAGGCTTTTGATACTGTCAATCACTCTATTTTATTGGACAAATTGTACTGTTATGGTTTAAGAGGCAATGCACTGAAACTATTGAGTAGCTATCTTACAAATAGACAACAAAGAGTAAAATTGGATAACATATTCAGTGAATATAATGAACTAAAGACTGTTGTACCTCAAGGTACTATCCTGGTTCCTGGGTCCACTATTTTTTATTCTTTATGTCAATGACCTTTTAACTGAATCTACTGAAAATGATATTGTCTCCTATGCGGATGATACAGCTATAATAACGGAAGGTAAAACATGGGAAGAAGCTAAAAAAAATGAATGATATTCTAAATAAAATACAGAGATGGCTTGTTGCTAATAAATTAATTTTGAATATTGATAAAACAGTCTATATTACTTTTGTAAACTACTGTGATAGTGTTCCTATTGAAATCAAAATTAACAACAATAATATACAGAGAGTGGAATACTATAAGTATTTAGGAATTATAATTGACTATAACTTAAAATGGAATAAACATATTGAATATTTAATTAGTAAAACTAAATATTTAACGATTGTTTTTTAAAAATTATCTAAATTTATGGAACATAAAACTTTAATGTTC
This sequence comes from Agrilus cyanescens, assembly GCA_947389935.1. Classification (NCBI taxonomy): domain Eukaryota; kingdom Metazoa; phylum Arthropoda; class Insecta; order Coleoptera; family Buprestidae; genus Agrilus; species Agrilus cyanescens. The sequence goes on from OX376704.1 coordinate 8,553,212, forward strand.
ATATATTATGCTCTCTTTCAAAGTATCATAAATTATAGAATAATTGCATGGGGTGGAGCATATTCAAATACTTTAATGTTATTACAACAGCAACAAAAAAAATTATTAAAAATTATTAACAAATATAGTTTTGAAACTAGAACATATCCACTTAATTTACAGCAATTATTCAGTTTAGAATCACTTATATTTCATTACAATAAGTTAAATTTTCAATATGAAACGTCAGAAAGTAGAACTAGAAATAAAAGTATTTTGTTGCCAAAAATTTCAAAAACTATTAATGGTAAGAATAGTAACATTTTTGCAATAAAATTATTTAACGAATTACCAAATGAACTTCAATTACTGAAAGAGAATAAGCATAAGAAATTGTTAAAACGTAAACTAAAACCTTGGATTAGATACCATATTGATGAAATAATATAATCGTTAACTTATGTACAAATACCTATATAATATATATATATCTATTTATATATGTATATCTTTTAACAGATTGTACGTCCTACAATGACAATATACAAATACATGACTTGTGGTCAATACGTCGTTAAGTTAGTTTGTTTTTATCTTTACGTCCTCTTTAGAACCGACTAATTAAATTAGTAAAAGGATAATTTAACAGGTTATGGGCCGTTATTACCTCTGAAATAATAAAATTAGTATTCTACCGAAATAGTTCCGTGATTAAAGTGGATTAAAGTTTAACAGCCAAAAAGTGCTTATCAGCCGCGTGGTTGCAAATCGTTTTTAGTTTCACATAATGATGTCTCAAATATCTATGACAACTATTGAGAAGTTAATTGGCAGAGAAAACTACCCAACATGGAAATTTGCTGTTAAAAATTATTTACAACATGAAGAACTGTGGGAAACTATTGAACCAACTGAGTACCAGTACCAGACCCTAAAAAGGATACCAAAGCTAAGTCAAAAATAATCCTTCTAATTGACCCAATCAATTACGTCCATGTGCAAGAGGCAACAAAAGCAAAAGACGTATGTTGCAAATTGGAAAAAATATTTGATGATTCCGGGCTCAGCAGAAAAGTAGGTTTATTACGAGATCTGGTCTCAACAACATTGGATAACAGCTCTAGTATTGAGGATTACGTTAATAAGGTAATGACAACAGCTCATAAGTTAAGAAATATTAAATTTGTAGTAGAAGACGAGTGGCTAGGCACTTTGTTGCTTGCTGGCCTCCCTGATGCATACAAACCTATGATAATGGCTATAGAGAGTTCTGGTGTGTCACTTACTGCAGATTTTGTTAAAACAAAGTTATTACAAGAAGTGAAAGAGACAGATTCTGCAGCTTATTATATAAAATCTAACTTTAAAACCCAAAACATGTCAAAGTCTCATAATTATTCATCAGATAAGAACCAAAACAAGGGTCCACGTTGTTATAATTGTAATAAATATGGTCATTTAAGCAAAAACTGCTATTTTCAGAATAAAAAGAAAAAAAATTCAGATAATAGCTCTACTAAAAATAATGGTTATTATGCTGCTTTTTCAGTTTCTTCAGCCACAGAAATATTGGATAAAAAAGTTGGTACATTGATTCAGGTGCATCCTTACATATGTGCAGAGAAAAAAATTGGATGAACAATATCTCTCCTACAACCGTGAATAATATTAAAATGGCAGATAATAAAACTGTAAAGGTGGAAGGATGTGGTAATGTAGATTTACAAATAAGAGACTCTCATGGTAAACTGCAAAATATCCAGATCAAAAATGTATTATATGTACCTTCCCTTACAACTAACTTATTGTCTGTAAGTCAGATGGCAAAAAATGGTTGTGAAATAAAATTTCAAAACAACTGTTGCAAAATTTACCAAAACAAGAAATTAATACTAACAGCTTTTCATCACAACAATATATATATATTGAAAAATGTTTTAGAAGCACCAGCATTATTTTCATCTACTGATGAACGTGGCATAAATTTATGGCATCAAAGGATGGGCCATTTAAATTTTATTGACTTACAGAGAATAACTGACACTGCAGAAGGGGTAGAATTGTCTAAAAAAGGCAAATGGATTTGTGAAACGTGTGTGGAAGGTAAGATGAACAGACTACCTTTCAAAAATAGTGGAACCAGGGCGACAGAACCTCTTCAGTTAATACATACAGACTTATGTGGTCCAATGGAAACAAGATCAATTGGGGGAGCAAAATATTATGTTACTTTTATAGATGATTTTAGCAGAAAAGTTTACGTATATTTCATGAAAAACAAGTATGAAACTAGATAAATTTAAAGAATTTAAAAATTTGGTGGAAAATGACAGAAAAAAGGATTAAAATATTAAGGTCAGACAATGGTAAATAATATATTAATAATGAATTTAAATTGTTTTTAAGCAAATGTGGCAACATCAAACAACAAACCCATACACTCCATAGCAAAACGGACTGGCCGAGCAAATGAATCGCAACCTTGTTGAAAAAGCTAAATGTTCAATTTTGAATTCCAGACTAGAAAAATATTTTTGGGCCGAAGCAGTATCAACAGCCGCCTACATAATTAATCGCTCACCAACCAAGGCTCTTAATTACAAAACACCATACGAATTGTGGTCTGGGAAAAAACCGAACATCAAAAATATGAAAATTTTTGGTTGTTATGCTATGGTCCATGTTCCTAAAGAGAAAAGACAAAAATGGGACTCTAAAGCAGTTAAAATGTTGTTTGTTGGATACTGTAAGTATACGAACGGTTTCAGATTCTATGATGAAAACAAAAAACAAATATATAAAAGTAGAGACGCAATATTTCTTGAATATACAGTTAAAAATAATAATGTTCCTCTAGTTTTATCTGATACACAAAATACAGAATCAACGTATTTGCCACAAAATGAAAATGAAACTTTATCTGACACAACAGACACCCCATATTCAGAAAAAACGACCCCAAATGAAAATGAGGAAGTGGAACAACTCTCTGAAGAAGAAAAGATAGCTACTATCCTGATGATGACGGATATTTGCCAGACAGAAGAGTTAGTGATCCACCGCCATATAAAATGTCACTGAGACCTAGAAAAAATAAACCTACCTGCTCAAGTCCTGAAGAAAGTTCGAACAGTACGAACCAAGCAGTAGCTTTATTGGTAAAAGAGCCAGAAACGACCGAAGAAGCTCTTTCAGGCCTGAATGCTGAAAAATGGAAAAATGCGATGAACGAAGAGTATGATTCTCTTCTTCAGAATAATACTTGGACATTAGTAAAATTACCAGAAAATAAGAGCGCCATTCCCTGTAAATGGATTTACAAAATAAAATCTGATGCTGATGGGAAAATTATTCGCTACAAAGCAAGACTGGTTATTAAGGGTTTTATCCAAAAAAAGGGAATCGAGTACAATGAAATTTTTTCTCCAGTCGTCCGACATACTTCAATTAGGTACTTATTAGCATTATCTGTCAAGTATAATTTGTTTATTGAACAAATGGACGCAGTCACAGATTTCTTACAAGGTGACATAGATACAGAAATATTCATGTTCCAACCACCATCTTATGAACATGGAGAAGAAGTATGTAAACTCAATCAATCAATTTATGGACTAAAGCAAGCGAGTCGGCAATGGAATTTGAAACTCACGTCTATGTTAAGAGAACTGGGATTGAAGAGTACATCTGTAGATCCGTGTATATATTACAAATTGAACCACGAAAATATTTTATTTATACTAATCTACGTTGATGACTTACTACTATTTTATAACAATGAACAAATGGGTAAAGAAATTAAACAAAAACTGAAAAGTAAATTTAATATGAAAGAACTTGGTTTTATACATTATTTTGTTGGTTGGAGAATCAAACAAAACTTATCAAGAAGTGAAATTTGCATTGATCAAACTGCTTACATAGAGAAGATTCTACAAAGATTTAAAATTAGTGACTGCAAACCTGTTCATTCACCATGTGATCCAAGTGCTAAATTGATTAGTACAGAAGAGGAAGCAAATATCAAGAAGCGATAGGAAGTTTACTTTATTTATCCCAAGGAACCAGACCAGATATCTGTTTTATCGTAAACAAATTAAGTAGCTTCAATAACAAACCAGAACAAAGACTTCAAGACTTCAAAGTATGAAGATCACAGGTCATGAAGATGTCGGAATTGGTAAGTGCAAAGTTCTACTTACTTCGAAGTTTGGGGTTTTAATAACCAGGAATTAAAGGAACAGCAAATCATTTTTTTTTGTGTTTCCTGATTTCAAACTTTAAAGAATGAATGATATAGGGATTAAAGTTTAATAATCACCAATAACAACTACATAATTAAAATTTGCCGGCAATCATTTTCAACCCCGATTTGATTTTGTATATTCAGTTATATTTAATTAGACTGTTGTAAACTACATAAAGGGTTTTTCTTTTCATTTATTTTAAAAAGTTGTCAATTTTGCTGATTTTATGGTCTTATGGTTAATTGAATGAATTATCGTCATTCTTTAAATTCTTCAATTATTTGAATATTATTGGTTAGTGATTTATGAACAAATGACAAATTTGCAATAGTAAGACAAACAGGAGTTTTATTTACTGTTTTATTGTTTAGCAATGTTATTAATTTGTCCGTTTCTATAGGCTGACTAACAGAAGACACCATTTCGAAGCGGTCAAAAGAATTCTACGCTATATAAAGGGAACCAAGGATTATAAATTGACATTCAGTCAAAACATTGAAGAAAAAGGAGTATCTGGTTACTGCGATTCTGATTGGACTTCAGATATTAACAGTCGGTGATCTTACTCTGGTTACAATTTTATGTTTCAGGGTGGAGCAATTTCATGGTGTTCAAAAAGACAAAACACAGTTGCTTTATCAACCATGGAAGCAGAATATATGGCGTTAGCTACTGTTGTGCAAGAAGCGATGTGGTTAAGAAATTTAGAATCTGAACTACACCAAGAAAATGGAACCTCACCCACCATCATCCACTGTGATAACCAAAGCGCCATTAAATTTGCAGGTAGAGATTCCTACAGTGCCCGCAGCAAACACATTGATATCCGATACCACTTTCTTCGAGAGAAGGTCACGAAGGGAGAAATTGAGGTCAATTACATTAACACCAAGGATACGATGGCAGATATCCTAACTAAATCAACTGCTCAAATTAAAGTCATTAAACTTTCAAGACTGATGGGTCTGCATGGTTCACGATTAAGGGAGGATGATGAAATAATATAATCGTAAACTTATGTACAAATACCTATATAATATATATTTTTATATATGTATATCTTTTAACAGATTGTACGTCCTACAATGACAATATACATGACTTGTGGTCAATACGTCGTTGAGTTAGTTTGTTTTTATCTTTACGTCCTCTTTAGAACCGACTAATTAAATTATTAAAAGGATAATTTAACACATATTATAAATTAATTTATACTTACTACAATTTTTACTCAAATAAATTGGGGTAACATATGAGGGTGTATAATTATTATTAAGTATTACTTTTAGTATGTAAGTTGTTTAAGATACCAGTCTCTTATGCACAGGTATTTTCATACCTCTATAAGAATTACTATTATATTTATTATATAATTGTAATGTAACTACTGGTTTAATAAATGAATGAAAAATAAGTACCTGAAAGCATCCGGCAAGCATCAGCAAGATGAGGACATTAAAATTGCCATATTATTAAATACAATGGGTGAAAATGGGCTTGACATTTTCAATACTTTCCCCGATAGCAAAATAAAATCCCTTGATGATGTGTTGGACTGTTTTTCCAATTATTTTCTTCCAAAGACAAATATAACAATGGAGACTTTCAAGTTTAACAATATTTGTCAAAAAGAGGATCAAACTATTGATTCCTATATAACTGAATTAAAAAAACAGGCTAATATCTGTGGATTTGTATGTGGAAATGAGAATTGTAAGATTTCATACATGAATCGTATGATCAAAGACGGGGTTATATTAGGAATTAAAGATAAAAAAATACAACAAAGACTTATTAGAGAAGCAGATATGTCATTAGAGAAAATTCAAGAATATTGCAAGTCTGTCGAATTAGCAAAAGAACATATAAAAGTGCTAGCTCCTGAGGAAGAAGTTAACTTGGTTAAAAAAATTATTAGATGCCAAAGATGTCTTTATAATCATCCGATAAATATATGTCCTGCTTTTAACAAAACGTGTGCATTGTCAGAAAAAAAGGACATTTTGCAAAAGCATGTGTAAAAAATAAGACAATAAGAAAAATGAAGAAAGTAGAACCAAAGCTAGAATGTTAGGAGCAAAAGGAAAAATCAAAGAAGTTAAAAATACTGTTAGATATATCAAAACGCAGGAGGCGGCAGATGAAGATTTAGAAGAACTTTTTGTTAGTGAATGCAAAAGTAGTACTTACAACGATTGCTGGTATGAAAAAAATTTAATTAATAATCAAACTATTAATTTTAAATTAGACTCAGGTTCAGATGTCAGTATTTTACAATTTGATGTTTATAAATCCTTTAATATCCGAACATTACAAATTTGTTCTGTTACTCTTATATACTATGGAAACTTTAAATTTAAATGCTTAGGTCAAGTGATTTTAGCTTGCTATTGCAATAACGTAACTATAAATACTAAATTAATTGTAGTAGATTTTAATGCTGAACCATTGTTTGGTTTAAATGACTGTTTACAATTTTATTTAATTAGAAGTGTAAATATCATAACGAGTCTACCTAAAACCAAAGAAGACATTTTTAATCAATACAAATCGTTATTCACTGGATTGGGTAAAATTCCTGGAAAAGTAAAAATACAATTAGAAGATAAATCGAAATGTATAAAACAATGCCAAAGAAAAAATCCTTTAAGTCTCCACAATTCTCTTAAGACTACCTTAGACAGTTTAGAAAACAATGGTATTATAAGGAAGGTAGACTATCCTACAGACTGGGTAAATAGTTTAATAATAGTAGAGAAACCGAATAAAAAACTTCGATTGTGCATTGACCCTAAACCTTTAAACAAATTTATTAAAAGAGAAATATTCTTAATACCAACCTCTACTGATACTGTTAACCGATTAACGGGAAACACAGTATTTAGTGTACTTGACATGAAAGATGGATTTTGGCAATTACAATTGGACGATAATAGTTCTGATTTAACGTTTAACTCTCCCTTTGGAAGATACAAGTTTCTTGGGCTTCCATTTGGATTGTCCAATGCCCCGAAAATTTTTCAAAGAAAAAATTTTGAAATATTTGGAGATATTCCTGGTGTGGATATTTATTTTGATGACATAATTATTTCTGGAATAAATAAGGAAGCCCATGACAAAGCGCTTAAGGCAGTGTTAGACAGAGCTTTACGGTACAATATAAAATTTAATTTTGAAAAGTTTCAATAGAACTTCCTGAGGTTCGTTTTCTGGGTCAAATAATTTCAGCAAATGGTATCAGACCAGATAAAAAGAATGTAGAGGCTGTACAGGCAATTTAGGTACTCCAAAACAGGAAAGAACTCTTAAAAGTGCTGGGAATGCTAAATTTATTTTCTAAATTTATACCAAATCTATCACAATTGACTTATAACATGTTCTCTCATGTTACCAAAAATAATGTTACTTTTAATTGGTCACAGAAACATGAAAAAGAACTTGTTGATTTAAAAAGTATTATAACAAATGTAGGAATGCAAGTGTGAGAGACAGACGAAGTGACTGTAACAGGAAGGGTGAAAGAAAGTTGCGAATGTTAGACCAAAGAGTGGGAGTCGAGTCGTCAAACAGATAGGATGCGTGTGCGTGCAAGTGCGAGCGTGGTTAAATATACGTATTTCGAACGTTGTCTTTTTCCTATTTTATCTTTGTGTACTTTTTATTTTTACATTTACCGTTAATTTAATTATTTACTACTTACTGTTAAAGTTCCATTTGTTATCGTTTATTGTTCTTTTCTAAATTACATGCTTATTTCACACAGAATAACTTTTCATTTTGTATTCCCACACAAATTACCCCTTATTGAAAATATTTAATCCAAATCGACCAATAACAACACAATGTGATGCATCTTGTGAAGGGATAGGCTGCTGTTTATTACAAGATGAACAACCAACAGCATTTGCTAGTAGAGCCTTAACGAATGCAGAAAAGCGTTATGCCCAGATTGAGAAAGAGCTACTTGCAATTGTTTTTGCATTTAAAAAATTTCATAACTTCGTATATTTTCGTATAATTTTTTCAAAAGATTTAGAAAAAGTTACAGCACGTTTACAGAGAATATTATTACAATTGCTTAAATAGCACAAAAAATACATATTTACCTAGTAGGCAAATGCTGATTACATATCTTTTATCACGAAGCTATTTGAATAACATTTCAGCGGACGAGTGTACGGAAATATCATTTGTAGTGCATTCTTTATCAAATAATATTCCAATGAGCGAGGCAAAGAACAAAACATTATCTCAAGTTAAAAAGTTTTGAGAGAAGTTGATCTAAGTATAATAAATCGTTATCTAAAGAACTGAAATTTTACTACAATTTAAGGGATAAGATTTATTTTTCTGGATTATAAGGTTACTGTTCCTATAGCATTAAGGCAACGAATGCTTGATCTGCTTCATGATACACATTTTGGTATTACCAAACTTCGAGCTAGACAGCTATTTTATTGGCCTTATTTATCAATGGACATTGAAAATTACATCAGCAAATGTGAATTGTGCCAAATTAATTCAAATTCCAACATGAAAGAAACACTTATTAATCATCCAGTACCAGAGCGTCCATGGCAGTATGATTTCTGATTTTTTTGAATATGGAAGGCAAAATTATTTACTTCGGATTAGAGGCCAGGCACCGCGATTTCGTTTTACTGTTTTGGGGACTAGCCCCCCCCCCCGTATTTTGATATGTTGTATTATGTTATGTTATGACTTAATATGTTGTATATCTTGTGCTCTGGGTTGACGTGACACATGTGGAATCGTGGGCTTTGTGTGTATATGGCTCGTCCATTTAAACAGTACTATTGTACATCTTCTGTGGTATTATTTATGTACTTAGTACTGGTAAGACTTTTCTCGAGGTTTATTCCTCTGGCCTTCTGATTGGACTTTGTTAAACTATTTAATAGTTGCGTAATGTACCTACAAGTATTCGTCATAGTACACTTTCCCTGTGCGATCTGGTCAATCGCACTGATGGGGTTGTCTCTGAGTTACATTCCAGTAATTATTTGTATGACGATGTAGTGCATGACGTTGTTTGAATACAGTTGAAGTATTTACCTATATTTGACACTGTGGTATCTGAGAAAATTTATACAGATGTAAGTGGCATGATAGGTTACAGTAGCACGTTGACAAATTAGTCAATTACACGTTCTTAGGTGCTCATACTGTTTTCCCATACTTTGATATAGATATTCACGGCCAAGGGGTTGGTGTCAACGACCGACCGAGTGATCAGCAGGACGTTATACGCCCTTAATACGGACAATAAGGTAGGAAGTCCCTATCCTTTATTTAGCCCTCTCTGCTGGTGGGTCATTTTGAATTTGATCATTCGACATTCCTGACACAAAAAAAAATTTTTGTCTATTTTTGAATTGAACTTAAACATTTATTTTCCATACTTCACAACACGTCGTTAACTTCGTTCACTTTGCTGTTTTTATTGATAATAAATACCTACGTATTCCAAATGCTGAATACTGTTTAAGGACGGGTCTTACGCACAGTGTTAACAAAACCCGCAGTTCTCGGTCTGAATGTTCTAGAATTTTCGAAATTGATCTAGATCGTTCCAGAATATTCAAAAATGTTAGAGATTAGTTTGAGTCACTAGAGTATAATAATGCAGAATCCGTTTTTAGCTATAACACGAATGTGCTCACGAAATATCTTTCAAATCCGACCAGTAGTTTTGGCTGTGAGTTGATCGTCAATTATTCAGTCAGGACAAGCTCATTTACAAGTATCTACTGAGGTCCTGTACGGGAAGCTATTCAACTAGTAGTTGAAAATGAGATTCGATCTTGGGCCTCACTTGTAATACTCAAACTGAAGAGAAATAAAAAAACACATAAAAATATCAATTTCGTGAATGCTCCCAGACCTGATAGATAGAAAGATAGATAATGTTAATAGATTCAACAAGGCACGGCCATACTTCCTAAACGCACCTGGTAGATCAACCAACAGTATGATTTATAAAAACATGAAACAACAAAAATCGAAAATAGATACACTTCCAGGGACTTGATTAAAACAAAAATACAAAACATATTCAAAAATACAATGAATGACAACAATTTAAAACGTTATCTTACAAATTGAAATTTCAAAAACACATTGATGTTTAGTTTAAATTTCATTCTTTTGATGAAGGAAAATATAATTAACAAAACAAAACCAAGACAATTATAAAGTATATTACCTGTAAATATAAACGACACTCCGCGTAAAAGAAACTTGTGGCTGCAATACACGCCACATACTTTATTGTAGATAAAATCAAATTTTATTGTAGATAAAATCAAATTTTATTGTAAATAAAATCAAATTTTATTATTCTTTTGTAGTGTTATTTTCTTTATACTTATTATATTATTTCAAATTTCCAAATTTTAATATCTTCTGTAAATATTATTCTGTCATTTGTTTGTTGATTTTATTGTATCTTTTGTAAATATCCGTTCAAGTATTCTTTTCAAAGTCTTTTATAACTTTACCTCTCTATTCTTCCTTCTGTAAATAACTTTATTACTTGGTCTTTCCTATAATCCTTTAACAATTCAATTTCGCTTACTAACCGCATGGCATCTATAATTTTCATTGCTTCCCAATTGCAGTTTTATGATGGGTAACTTTGGTGATTTTGGGACTATTCTTTATTTCTTAGAATTTCTTATCTTCAGTATTTCCAACCTTATTACCTTCCGATTGGCACCCTACTTTCACCCTGTTTTCTTCTAATTGGCACCCTACTTTTTTTCACTATCTTTTAGCTCCTCCTTCTTAGTTTTCAAAAATAATTCTTTTTTCCAAAATAGTCAGTTCGGTCAGAGTCCTTCCTCCTTCCAGTTCGATTGTTGCTTTCGTTTTAAAAACCACAGTCTGTCTTATCAACTAACTTCTAGTAACTACTTCGTCATTTATTTCAACCTTTCTTTTTTTAATCATCGTTTCCTTTATGTAAATATATGTGTACAGTTTAAGTGAGTAGTGTAAGATGACCGGTTCCAATTCAGAGGAGGAGAGGTTACTTAAGGTCAAATTGATGGAAGGTCATTGACTTTAAACTTGTGTGTATGTAGAGGTCGAATGCTTCACAATGAATTGAAACATATGTACATGTATCGGTAGTGTAAAATTAAATACGTCTGCAGCCGTCTGAAGTTTACGAATCTTAAATACGTTTACATGATAATGTAGAGGAAGTGGAGAAAAGTGTAGGGTATAGACATATGAAATAAAAGTGAAGTCGTTATAGTTATCGATTCTTTATTTTGATATAAATGAAGTATGTAAGTGATACAATCAAAATATTGAACAATAAGATTACATTAATAGTACTAACAACTTGTAAAAATAAGAAAGAGTCGGTGATATAGCCCTTAGTTGTAACGTCTCTGTTTTCATTATCCTTAAGCTGAATCCATCGGCTTTCAATATATCTTCGAAACTGTCCATGTTTATCAATAAATGCTAGTTTTACAGAGTGAAGGTTCTGCACGTTCTCAACTGTAAAGACATTTGTTCCATTAACATTTCTTAAAATAATAGTATCCCAATTTTTCTTCCATGTACAAGACATATCAATATCCTTATTAAAATTTTTACAAACATAGGCTTCATCTCCAATAGTATTATCAGGTCGGGAAATGTAGAGGGTATTGTTATACAAATATGTTAAAATCAGTAACGACGACACACTGATCATGATTGCTTTTTTTCCATAACAACTGAGACATTTAAAACGAGCAACGTGGTTTGTATAATAAGTTCCCCTCCGCTGAAGCTTATGTAGTGGAAGGGGATTTTACATAAGTTACCGGAACGAGTGAAGGAGCGGTAGATGCATAACAGAGTTGAGTGTATTTAAGTCAGTATAACATGGAAACCTTTATCGAAAAGTTTAATAATGTGCGGGTGGGTTATGAAGAAAAAGAAATACGTGCTCTGAAATCACTGGAAGTGAATCAAACGTATCCCGTGCAACGCTTCAAAAAGGTGAATACAAAATGGGGACCTCGTCTATTAGCTGATTTATACAGCTTTATCATATTTCTTCCATGCAGACACGCAGAAGCTTTTACGGATGCAGAAATCGAGGACATAAACGAAAAAATTGTTAATAAAGTGGGTCATCCATCAATTCGCCTTAAAGGATTTGTTGGAAAAGCGGCTGATTTAGAAATACATATGTAAAATGTATAACATTGTATAAGAATATAAAAAAAATAAAAATCTAATTTATATTATGAACGTGTTTTATTTGTTTAAAGGAAAAAAATACAGTCAATTTATGAGTGTAAAGACAACCAATATTTTAATAAAAGAACATTTTTATAAGCACAATTCTGTTCAACAGCGGTTGTAAATAAATGATAAGAACACACTTTAACTTTAAAATGAGTTGGGAGTTTGGAGAGAGCTGGACATCCGATATCTTCAATGTTAACAAAGTTAACAGTAGGAAAGGATTTCTGCAACCACATCATCTTTTGTAATCCTTTAACATATACAACTGTTGACTCCATCAATATGGAGTAAATTCTATCATAAAGTGTAGAGTACGGAAGATCGCCGTTATCCCAATATAATCCATGAAAATTTCTTGTTAACCAACGATTTTGACTTCTCTAACGAACGGGGAGAGCGTCCCATGGAAATGGTGGTTCAAATGTGAAATGATAAACTGGTTCTTCTTTTAGAGCAACAACAGCTACTTCTTTAAAAACAAATCGATTCTCACTACACTGAAAACCTTGTACGTCCAATAAGAAAGTCATCGTGCTCACTGTTCAGTACCGGTAAGAAAACTAAATTGTGGAAGTGATCGTTGTGTTTTATACTTCTTGAACTAAGTTTATGGACGGATTGTAACGTATCACACGATCATGTATTATTAAACAGAAAGCTGCTGTTTTGTCTGGTATATTTTCTTTAGTTTGAAACTCTGGACGGATATCTATACTACCAGATTTAACAGTTTCATTCTGATAAGAACAGTCTACTATTACAAGAGCAATGACTAGAAATTGTTTAGGATCGAATAAGGGTTCACTTACATTACCATAATACGATTGTTGAAAGTTGGCATACATTTCATATAAAACGGCAAATCTAGAAGTATCAAAATCTAAATTCAAATTATCATACGGGTACATAGTAGATCCTAAGTGAACTTTAAAATTGGTTAGTTTGCAGTGATCGAAGGCACTCATATTTTTTGCAAGATTATTACTTTTATCTGTTTGAAATCCGAAAATAATGAAGGGAGGCTTTTCCAATTGTGACGTTGTTTTCACATTCCAGTTGTGAGAATACGATTTGGGAAGTAGCGGATATTCATGTAGTTCCCAACTCCGAAATGAAAGTTCCATATTTAAATTTCGATCAACATAACGCAACAATTTCAAACGTTCAGCATCTGCTACAGATACATGAGGAATTTTCCAAGAAATCTGATCCAAATGTACAAGTACATCTTCAAGTGGCGTTGCTGAGCAATATAAAGCATTGTTGTCGGTGCTGCTGCGAACTAGAACTAATTCTTGTCGAACGTTTAATATTATTTTTCGGAAGTCTTCTGCAAATCCAAAAATCATACGTAGTGGAATACAAACGTTGAAGTAACCGTTGGAATCTACTAGTTTTACAGAATTAAGCTTAATTCCTTGTAGATCGCTTAAAGCAGGAGGCAACCATCCACTGTTGCTGAGACGTTTACTTTCATTCTCGTTGTAAGATGCGTAACCTTTCATTGTTGTAACCATGCCAGGATTACGGACTCGATCAATAACTTTTCCGCCTAATTCATAACGAATTTCATCAAACAGGTGTAAAATTCCATTGTGGATAAAAGAAGTGTTCGCAGTTGTCTTGCCATCTTTTTAAGAAGCAAACGACCTTCTATGTATAGGAAACTACTAGTAGGCAAAGTGTAAACATCTTCATTTTCTATTGAAATACGTATCGTATCATTATTTTTGAAAGTTGAGTTCGTATAAGGTTGATGAGTATGTTTATCAGCGTCAACTATAGCGTTATCGAAGACTGCTTTTTCGGTAACTTTCAGTATTTCTGCTACCATTTTACCGTTTCCTCTTTTTCAATCGCAACCCCAAAGATTTAAGGAACTGTTTATTGAGCGGTGTTAATCGCTTAATGGTTGTAGGCGAAATAAGCATTCGGGATTGTGGTAGTAGTTTTATAGTACTATTCTTCTGTGAATATCGTTGGGGACAGCTATATTGCACTACCATGTTATGCTTTTCGTAAGTGCAGTCTTATTGTGACACGCTCTCCACGGAAATTAACTAGATTACCGTCTTGATCAACTATTTTAAGGGATATGTAGTCGATGACACGAGTGTTGATTGATAAATAAATAAGATTCGTAGGATTCTCAACAATTTTAAATCCGGGGGGTACATTGGGAAAGAATTGATGTAGTATATGTCCATCTAGTCCTTTAACACCATCACTGGTATGTATGTAGGAGTTAGTTACGAGGTTACACATCACTGAAATCGTGTTTACTTTGAAAATGTCAGCTACATGATCAGACACCTCTTTAAGTGATGGTAGAATCTTATTTTCAAAACCCAATATCTTTGCGGGAGAATCTGTAGGAGCGAAGTTGACTTTTTTGGTGCTTTTTATATGGCTTTTTAAGGTAGTATTGTCTCCAAACAATTCAATAGCATCATCAGTATGTCGCAATTTCTCGCGAAGATGATGATTAATATCATCGATTTCATAAGATCCTTCCGGAAGAACAACGACTGGTGGTGTAGAACCTTCAAAATAGAATTTGTTGTTAGTTTCATCGATATTCGGAATACTGTTATATGATTCAAAATTTAACAAAGCAATTTGATATTCATCATCATCACTTAAAAAAAATGGTGGACTTATTATCATTTGCAGCTCCGACTTTGTATTAGTCAAGGTAAATTTGTAAGACATGTTTTCGGTTTGACGTTCTGTCTACTACAACGAAGTTAGTTTGATGGTTTGTTTTTAAGAAAAGGTTTGCGTAGTCTCATTAAGGAATTGGACAACTAAATGGCCACAGTTAAAATCTGAGGGGTTCTGAACACGATTGTAATTATAAGTGATAGCACAAGGTCCGGAAGATTGTAAATATTGAACCAATTCTTTAGGTGGACGGAGATCTCCAAAACTGTCAAAGTACATAGCTTTGTTATTTCGTTTTACATACGCTGTCCAATGTTTACCAGTTCCTGTGTCTAAATCTAAATTAACAATTCCACTTTCATACCTTTTAACTTTTCTGGGTAATTCGTTACGCATAGATTCCCCGAAAATGTGGAATTTGTAAATAGTTAATGTAATTGACTAAATCCAAATCTGTTAAAGGACGGTTAGGTAACTTTACGAAAAATTTTACGTTTTTTTTTTGTTGATAAGGTCTAAGGTATAAACCGAAACCTATACGGAAAGGTTGTACTGAAATATTTTTTTCCTGGAGCAATAGCTTCCATTGAAGCGTTATGACGTTTATCTTCTTCTAGCTGTTGTTGTGCTGTTTTCGCATCGCGTACAGCTTTAGCTATCCCAGCAGCACCGCCAGAGAGAGCTCCAAGTGCTGATAGTCCAGCGAAAATCGGAATTAACGGTAGAAAACCACCTGTCTTTGGAATAGGAATGATTCTGGGAGTTTTAGATCGCTTTACAAATTTACGAATTGTATTTAGTGCTATTTTAGCAGCATGTATCAGCTGGAGAGGTTTCGTTTTCTTAAGAGCAATTTTCGCAGTTGTCACTAGCTTACGAAACGGTAGAGCTCCTCCTTTTCTTGTTCGCCTTCTCTTCTTTATTTTTCGCAACGGAATTGAACCACCAACTTTACGACGTCGCTTTTTGTGCCCCATTCCAAGTTTCTCTTTACTCTTCATAGCTGAAGCAATTGTGAGAGCTGCCAAGCGTTCACCAAAAGACGCGTCAAAACCTTATCAGCAATTCGACGATGGGAAATGTCTGGAAAAGTTTCGTAAGCAATATCGTGTAATTTACAAGATTCGTCAAGGGGATTTATACCGATATCACCTCGAGCTAATCGTTTGTTTAGTCGAGTTCCTGGACCGCAAAAGTTATACCCTGGGAGGTGTAATTCAATAGGTAATTTATCTATAAACCTATTCAGAAAACCTCGTGTCATGGGACATGTGTAGTGTTAGCTTTCTCACTATACTGAACGAACTGACTACATAAACACTGTTAACTCTAAATTTATATATCCGAGAGCACATGCGCAAACCGTTAAATCATCAATAAACATGCGGATAGTACAACATCCATCTGTTCTACCCATAACCAATCGTGACTTCGACATTGCCAGGAAAATAAATCGACAGGGTCCATTACTACCATCCACAATAAGAGCCATTGTCGCCGGACCTTCAAATTGTGGAAAAACAAATGTGATTATAGGACTTTTGGAGCAACCGAACGGTTTACGGTTCGCAAACGTATACGTTTATTGTTATGTTTATTATTAAGTCATTGTATCAACCAAAATATAAGTATTTAGCCGAATTATTGAAACCGATTGCTGGAATTCGTTATTTTCCCTATAGAGACTCTGACGATGTAATTGCCCAATCACAGACAAGACCTAATTCTGTATTCATCTTTGACGATGTTGCGAATGAAAATCAAAATAAGATAAGGGAATACTTTAGTATGGGAAGACATAACTCAATCGACACTTTTTATTTAAATCAAACATATGCACAAATTCCCAAACATTTAATTAGAGATAATGCAAATTTAATAATACTGTTTAAACAGGATGAATTAAATCTTAAACACGTCTTCGCAGACCATGTCACTACAGACATGACTTTTGACCAATTTAAAAATATTTGTGCAGAGTGTTGGAAAGAGAAGTTTGGATTTCTAGTGATAAACAAGAATTGTGGTATAAATGAGGGAAGATATCGCTTAGGATTCGATAAATATATATTAATGTAACTGATATAAAGTCAATCAGTTGTTAAAAGACAACCTTGACAAGATCATGGATGTAAAAGCAAAGAAAGAACTAATTAAAGTTAGGAAAGCGGTAAAGAGGAAATTGCAAATGTTAAAGGAATCGACAGCAGGACAGAATCTCCTGTTGCAGCAAGCATATCAACCACTTACAAAATCGCTTCTTAACTTGAAATCAGAGCTGGGTGAAGAGATCAAAAAAGAATTAAAGCCAGAAGTGAGTAATTGGTCGAAAGGTGACGTTCCAGCTTCGTCAACACCAATAAAAATTAGAAAGCTTGACCCTTCGAATGCTCCAGGTACTTTACTACCAGGTGCTCCTTCATTCTTAAGGGAAGAAAGTGTTTATGAAAGAGACCCAACAACGGGTCATGAAAACACAGACCAGGATAATGATGACTTTGAACAATTGAAGAAAGCGTATATAGACTATATTAATAGCTCTCGATTTGCTCAATATTTGGAAGAATTCGATCCTCTACCTCGAGACTATATAGAAGGAATTATTAAAGACTATGATGGTGACACATTTAACGCTGACGTTCTGAATCCACGTCTTGATAAAGTTCGATACGAATGGAACACAAATAAATTTTTTATTGGTGATTCTGAACTGGATTTTGACGGACCAAACGTTGTAATCGATGGAAAATTTAAATACATAGGTACTGTGGGATTATACGAGCTACTCTTCAAATTACGTTCTGAATATCCGACATCGATGAAAGAAAGGAAAGACTACGCTGATATATTAAAACGTACGGGAGCAGTTTACAAGTTAAGACAACAAACATCGAAATTTTCTAAAGGTGGAGGATTGTCGTTGTTGACATACAACGAAAAACCGATCGAATACAAATATTTTGATGATGTTAATGAGTTGTGTGATCGTTTAAGGTTATTGGTTGCTTCTCAACAAGCAGGCAACACAAATCATGAAAACGAAATTCTATCAATTTTAGAAGAGTTGCGTGAGTGCAATATAATCGTATAAACAAATTATTAAGCTTATTAGTTAGACAATGACGGTTGATAAGTTCGGACGTCCGTTAGAAAAAAAACTATTGTTTTCGCAAGAATTCAGAAATGTTTATGATTTCAATCATAACCGCTTAACAAGAATCGGTGATCAGCAGGAGCATGATGCTGTGAATGTGCGATTTTTGGAGCAGAAGGTGCAACGTCTGTTATTGCAAGATGATGTAACCGATATCAGACAATCATTCGATAAAGTGTTGTATTTCGTTGATGTGGCTAATAAGCGCATTACATATTTGAACGAGCCTACCGCTGGGTTTCATGCAGCTACTAAGATGTATGTAGATGAGAAAGATCGGTTAACAAAAGAGCATATCAGAATCGAGTGTGAAAAGGTAAAGGATCGTGCTGTCAGTGAAGGTGTCAGAAGGATGAAGGATTTACGAGAAGAATTGAAAACAGCTGTCTCCAAAAGTGGTGAAATGATGATGAAAACTTTTAGTGATAATATAGAGATAGCGATTAAAAATTTGGAAAGAGAACTTGAAAAATATAATACTGACAGGGATAAAGAAATAACAAACAGGGTGAACGATATAATAGAAAAGAATGCTGTCGGAATCATGGACGTCTTTTCAACAAAAGTAAAACTAGAGCCTAAAGATGTAGAAGCGTTTGTTAGGAAAGGGGATGAAGAAGTATCGAAGAAGTTGAAGACGGAAATTGTGCAAGATATGAAAAATGATATAAACGCGAGTTTTGAATTAATTAAAATCACGATTCAGGATGAGTGTAAAAAAGTTAAGGAATTTGCAGAGAAAGAAATTCAACGAACCAATAAAAAGAAAGATGATCTGAAAAACGAATTAGTGGTGATGGTGGAATCACTAAAAAAGGAAGCAAAGGAGCTGAAAGTAAGGCTAGATACTCTGCAACAACAAAGAGGAACAGGTAGTGCAAAATCGAGCAGTTCTAACCCAACAACAGCAGCTCCGTCCATGTAGTTCTTCATTATTATGAGGAAAATGTTAAATGTGAAAGAAGAACTAGTGAAAGAACTGCATAAACCTGTGAGAATAAATTTTACACGTCGTAAAGTGATAGTGAAAGGATTAGATGATCTTCATCAAGCCGATTTAGTGGAAATGATTCCGTATGCGAGAGAAAATAAAGGTGTCAGATACATTTTGGTTGTAATAGACGTTTTATCAAAATTTGTGTGGGCTCAAACAGTAAAACGCAAAACAGGTGAATATGTTGGAAGGGCTTTACAGTTAATTTTCAAAAGAAGTAAACGTATTCCTAAGAATATGCAAACTGACTTGGGAAAAGAATTTTACAACGAACAAGTGAAACGAGTTATGCAAAAATATAAAATTAACCAATACTCAACGTATAGCACCAAGAAAGCGTCAGTTGTGGAGCGGGTAAATCGAACACTAAAATAAAAAATGTGGCAACGCTTTAGTTTGCAAGGATCCTACAAATGGTTGAAGTTATTGCCAGATATAGTACAGGAATATAACAATTCGGTTCACAGAACTATCGGAATGAGACCAAGCAAGGTTAATAAACGAAACGAAGAAACACTTTTGAAAAGTATTTACAACAATCCAAAGAAGGTGGATTTACGAGAAATTAAGTTTAAAGTTGGAGACCGGGTACGAATAAGTAAACATCGTGAATTGTTTAGCAAAAGTTATACCCCGAATTGGTCTAACGAATTATTTACGATTAGCTACATAAAATTATCACATCCAATTATGTATTACTTAAAGGATGATAAAGGGGAAGACATAAAAGGAGGATTTTATGGTATGGAACTACAGAAAGCGAAATATCCAAATGTTTATTTGGTGGAACGTGTACTAAGACGAAAAGGTGACATGGTTTACGTCAAATGGTTGGGGCTTAACCAATCTCATAACAGCTGGATTGATAAGACGAACGTTTTGTAATGTATCCCCAGTTTTTTTTCTGATAATAAAGTCTGCAATGTTAAAACTGATTTTCTTTACCCCTTCCCCAAAGTATGATTACAAATAAGATAAAACGTGATGAGTTTAATCAGTTGTAATCGTTAGTTGCTGCATTGATCGTTTAAGACGTAGTAATGGTTGAAAGTTACGTAATTGAAGTTAAATTTTACAAAGAGGGTTTATTATCTTTGAAAAGATATTTGGTAGCGTCAGAGTTGGATAGCGTGACAGAAGAATTCGAATTAAAAGGTGAATACGATAAAATCGTAATAGGAGGCTACTTAGTGGCCGATGAGAGCGATCCTGACAATTTTGAAGTATAATTTTTATAAAAATGGATTCATTATCGTACGAGTTGTATCAAGCAGAAAAGCAAGTCCTCATTCTCAACCTTCGAAGAGCAATACTATCAAACGATTTAGATAGAGTTAAAGTTGTGTTGTCGAAGTTGGGAGTTGCAGTACCAAAGGAAGCATTCAAATGGTTAACTGTAACACAAGAGACATCGTTCGATATTTTATACTTCATATTCGAAAGAAAGCAAAGGTGTGACGAATTGGTGGATGAATTTCTAAAAGGTTGCTGTGAAACAGTGGAAATAACAGTTGATGATGTTGAAATGATTTTAAATAAAACAAAGTATAATTTCATGCGACACGACGTATATTTTTTAAAGGAAATGTTAACACACGGATCAGTTCTAATGCGGGATAAGAAGTTCTCCGTAATGAATGTCAAGAAAAAGTATGTTACATTGTTAAAATGTGTGGATGACTTAATACTGGATGTAGTATACTACGCACAACCGAAAAATTTGGAAGTGTATTAAACTGATCAACTTGTTTCGGCTTCCGTATACATTAAGTCCAAATATCAATGGTCGTCATCAAACAGTGCTGCAATGGATAGAAGAAAATATTTTAAGAGAAGGAACGGAGAAAGCTGCAGGCTGGCAGAGCGGTCCTGACTCTGGCAAATGGCGATCAACTGATATTGAAGACTATAAGAAAACTTGTTAATGTTATTGACTCAATAAATTGTAACAGCTAAAATATTCAGTGTTTTCTTTCCATATTCAGGAAAAATCCAGTTTCTAAAACCAAAAAATTACAAATGGCCATCAAGTAATATCGAAGATTATAAGAAAATTTATTCATTCTTAATGTTATTGAAACAATAAATTGTAACAGTAGAAATCGTACACATGTTATTTGTGAAGTTGAGGAATATATTTCGTAGAATAAAAATAGTAAACAAACAAGTTGTGTAGTAACGTTTTATTATTATTTATACAATATAGCCAATATTAAGGATAAAATATTTACATTGAGTGACATTTCAGCGTAAGCTATACTTAAACAGAACTCCAAGTAGGTATTACAGTAGGTGTTCATAAATATTATCAATGGCTTCCTGTGGAAGTGACGAAGTTTCGAAAAGTCTTTTAATAAAGTATTCTCCAACCGTTAAGTCGTCGGTATACGGTTGATGAAAATTTTGTATAAATCGATCAACGGCACCGTCGAACTTTGAAAGGGAACTGTTTGAGTTTTTTATATTGTAATGTCCCCAAGGAAGAGTATTCGTTGTTTTCGGAATTAAGAAACGTTTATCATCTTTGGGAGAGAGGGCTACTTTCGTTTTCATATGGGTAAACATAGTATGCAGATCGGAAACGAAAAAATTCATACATTTAAGAATGGTGGCGTCATCTCTAATGACGCGTAGGTAATCATCGATTTGGAGATGTAATTTAATGACATTTTTCTTGACACCTTTCGCTTTTTTAACAATTTGATCAACGGCTTCAACGCAGTAAGCTTTTGCTCCGGTTCCATAGAATGCTTTAATGGGATTATTTGGGAATTCGTCTTTAAATTTGCCAATAACAGAAGAGATAATAGGGATATTGAAACTATTATTATGGGGATAATTGGAAGTGTCGAAGTGATGAATATTTTCAATCATATCTCTGTAGAAATTTTCGGTGAAAACTTTAAGAATGAAGGAATCAGTATCCATATACATCAAAGAAATATTTTCTTGATATTTTTGCTTAAGAAAGCCGTAGTAGAAGTCATACATAACAACTTTTGATAAATCCAAAATAGTGAAACCTACATAGAGCGGTTTATCGTAAACAATGTGTAATTTATTCATCTGAATAGCTACGAAATGGGGGGTGAAAATTTTTGAATTTCTGAAATTGGGTTTAGCTATTAAACTTTCAGCACCAAGGTACCGTCCAACGTTTTGCCAATGAGTAACTAACTTGACGTCAACTCGTTTATCAACGTTCTCCATCGTTTTTCCGAAAGTACTGTTGTTCATCAATTTAAAGAATGATTTCCCAAACTTATTATTACACATATTGCGTTTTCTAGTATTCAAATCTATGAAAGGTTTCAACGATTGTGACTGTTTAAACTGAATAGCTCTATGCACTTTAAGTAATTTTAATCCGCTCTGGAGAGCTTGTTTAAGCGGTAGGTAATGAACAATATACTTTGTCTTAGTCATAAGGTTCGGAATCAATTTTTTGACTCTACCATTAGCATTACCAGGAGAAATAATATTTTCAACTAAAAAGGGAAGATCAGCATGTAAATCGTGTAGGTTTTGGGGATATTGAACGTCAACTTCAAGTACATAACCGTATTCAGAAGAAGCATGTAAATCGAGAACATTTAATTCATCAATTTCAGCATCGGTGAGCCAACGAAAATGGGATATGGGAAGGTATTGACTCATGCTGTGTCCATACAAATTGGTAGCATCCAAATACATAATGTAGGAAGTGGGAGCAGATGCGTCATAATCAGGAAGGTGTGGGTTATTGGCGAAATGCATTATTTGAACACACTGACTTATTCCTCCGCGTACCCCTTTTTGAAAAAACTTTAACATATCGATGTCAGTTAGAAGTTCTAAATTAACGCGAGTGAATTTAAATATGCTATCCCACGCTAGCCCGGGAGCGGTGCAATACTGAGCGGGGTCCAAGGCGTAAGTGGAAATACATATTTCACGAAAATTCTCGAACACGTCAGCTAACAGTAGGACATCGGTTTTCAAGTAGAGGTCAGAATATTCTCCGAGAGTGGAGCAGTTAAAGGTTTTCCAAACGGTGGCAGCTTTTTCATAATCTTCATCGGAAATGGGTAGAGATGTTAATTTATAGAAAAAATCGTCTTTGAGAGGGAACGTTGATTGGTCACGTTTAGTAATATCCTCCACGTAGGAGTAAGGGAAAACCCCTTTCCGTCGCACAAGTTGAAATTGTGTAGGATCAGAAAAATACTTCTTCACTTGGAAGCATTGAGAAGGGTCGAGTTCTTCAGACAGTTTAACGAGGGAGGAAGCCATAAAACGAAAGGAATAGAGAAATCGAATCTTAACAAATACGTTTTGAGTAGTTATCTGAAACACCGGGAACAGTACCAACTCGCAATAATTTGGTAAAAGAAACGTATTTTTCTTTATTTTGAGAAATTACGCTAAATTTAACATCGTTGACAGCCATTTCTTTTAAAAATAAATGACAATCGTAACCGGAGAGGTTGTGGAAGAATACAGGCACAAAGTTGGGTAGTTTGTAGTTTAAGTTACATCTGGAATGAGCGGCCCCTAATCGAACTTTACTAGTCAAATGACAATGATCGCGAACCTTTACATCATCGATTAGGAAGGGCTCTTCGCAAATATTACAAGACGACGTTTCAGAGAAAAGTCGCATTTCTTCATCAGTCAAGGGTATCATAGGAACCGGGGTCTTTAAAAATCGGTGATAAATATCAAAAACGTCTTGATCAAGAGTTTTAACAAATTGATTAGCACAATCAGGTCCTCTATAAGTTCTGAATATTGAAAGGGAGTCGTCAAAAGAGCACTTAATCAAGTAAGCAAACGAGTGCGGTTGATGTTCGTGGGTAGGTGTGGTGGAGGTCTTGTTAGGATCGGAAAAGCATGTATGAATGGGTCGCAATATGGTTTCGAAGTCTGCATAAACAACAAAAGGTACTTTGATACGTTTGTGGTAGTTTTGAAATTTTAAAACGTTATTAGGGATGAGCCTACCCATCTTATCCAATTTGAGATCAACAGTGGCAGCGTCGTGTAAACGTGGTTGCAATAATTCCGCTGATGACGGTGCAGGTGAGCCACAGAGCTGAAGTATTGCAAGCAGCCGTCACATAGGAATTTGCTGTTTTGGAGAGTTGTTGAAAGAGCAAACGGGACATATCCTTAATCCAACAGTAATGATTATTTCCTCGATCATCGTGTAGCAAGAGTAAATTGATGTGCAGCCTTCGTTTGACGGACGAGTACTAGAGGGGACCAACAATTTCCCAGATCCATTTTCCATCCTTCAAAACGTATTCAGTCCCGTAAACATTCACAGAGCAATGGTTCTTCGTTTCAAACTTGGGAATGTCGTTTAATTTAATAGGAAAATCGATACCGTCATAGTCCATCGTGCGGGAGTAATGCGGATAGGAAGTCGTTCTGTGCGGGTTGGCTTGGGCGGGATACAAAGCTGAGGTTATTGCCCACGCAAAGCAGGCTTGGTCATCGTTTCGTACGTTCACAACAGCTCTCTTAAGTACAATTTGTTTAGGTAGAGGAATGTAAGATGAAGCTCTAAGAGGATTGTACTTGTTGCAATTGAGTTCTAGGAAAAGGACTCTTTCCAAAGCCCATTCTGTAAGAATGAAATAATAGTAAACACAAGTGAAATATATATAAAGAGAGAATGATAAATTCCCTGACTCTCGTTCTTGAAACTCAGAAGCTTTACCCTCAAGAACGTCGAAGAAGCTTTGGAGAATATTGGAAAGATCCGTCGACTGAGTTACAACTTTTTTATTGGTGTTAAAGGATTTCACGTCAACCAATTGTTTAGCATCGTGCACATATCGTCCGAAAAGTTCAAGATTTAGTTTAAGTGTGTCATGCAGTTGTATCTGATTACGAATAACACGCAAGCATTTGTCGAAAACGTCGGCGAAAAAGTCGGTATACGACAGGAAGAACTTGGCGGATGAAATACGAAAGGACACAATTCTGTTAGCGAACGCGGACGAAAGGAAAGTAATTCCTTCCTCAAGAGGAGAGCAGCAAGTTTGTTTATGCTTGAGGCTGCGAAGGTGACCGTTGTAGGAATGTTGTGGAACGTAAATGTTACAAGTATCACACCAGCGGTCAGAAGAACCAGCAGGCGTAGCAATTTTAAGTTTTTTCTTCGGCAGAGGCGATGTACGTTGGAGCTGTGCTCGTTTCCGACAAGAAGTTAATCGATGTCTTTTTAAATTATCAGATCGCGTAAAGGAAGCATCACAGTCCGGACAAGGGATCATAGCGGCTAGCGGTAAGAGTTATATCTCGACAACGACTGAGGAATACTGAACGGGAGGGACAATAAATAGCTATAGGAAAAGGGGAGGGATGTGTAAGGTGGAGATGGCATAAGGAGAGGGGCGAAAGGAATATATACTGAAACTGTAGTGGGTACGATGTGGTAAGATGAGTGCTCGACAACAGGGTAACGGTGTTGATTTAGCTACTGAGCTAAATATGAACGAAACCGAGCTGGCTGATATATTGGAAAACTTCTTTCCAAACGATTCCTTCACATCATCCGCTAAAGGTGAGGGGTGTGTTGGAGGTGCTACCACGGTAACGATGGCAGAGCCTGTGGCTAGCGCCTCTACGATGGCGGTGGCGGGAACGAAGTCGATATCGATGAAGCCGAAGAAGCGATCGTACACACGAAGGTTGTCGGCTGCTCCATTCGATTATTCTAAGATAGTGGACCAAGTAGGAGAAGCTATAAATAGTGTTAAGGAGGAAAAGCGGCGACGAGAAGTGATACTGAATGAAAGAGAGACAAAGGCCGCTTCATTGACTGAGTACATCAAGCGGAAAGAGAAGGAGCTGGAGGAGTTGAACAGATATTAAATAAAATTGTTTTATATTGTATCGTTTTATATTTTGTAATTAAAGAAATAAAAGAGAATATAAATTATAAATATACACATTTTATTTTATTTATTGTAGTACATAAAACAAAAAAGCAATACAATACAAAAAAAAAACAGTTCAATTGAACGTCCTGATGTAGACCGCTGCCCCGTGGTCCATCGCATACACGACCAGTGTCCCCTGGAAGGAGCACCACGAGAGCTGCACCTCAAGGTGTTGGCAGAAGTCTCCGAAGGGTCTACCGTCGGACACCTTCCAAATGGTGAAATCATCTGGAGTGGTACTAGTAAAAATCATCGTGTCCACCGTGATATTCAAATCTGTTGGCACGGAGCCATGGAACACTGCAGTATATTGTACCATTTTGTTGTTGATGTATTATGTTTGAACAGTGTTAGCGATCTGTGCTGAACGTTGTGAAAACTTGAGTATTTATACAATTTGGAGGAGGAGGATATGAGTGGGGTAAAGTTAAGATCAGCACAAGTGTTTGTGCAAAGAAGGAAAAACTAGAAAGAGAAGTTGTTTGAGCTATAAATGACAATGTAAGTTAGAGTGAGGTGTGGATAATTTCTGATTAACACCTGTATACCAGCAGCACTTTGCTGACCGAACTGTGCATATTTCAATAACAATCATAATAGTTTTATTGTATTGATTTTGCTGATATTTTATAAATTAAAAATAATTAGTATTATAAGAAATTGTGGCAAGAAAATTCCGAGTTCTCAGGAAATTGATGGTATTCGAGGTCATCCTAAACCTACGACGGGGACGTCTTCAATCTAAAGGGGAAAGAGTAATGTCATGAACCTACAGATAGACATTGTGTTTGGTATCATCTCATACACACATAAAAGTTCTGATACATGGCTCACCTAGAGTGTGAACCATTGCTTATTCAGCAAATAGAAATAGGTTACATGTATAGTAATGTCATGAACCTACGGGTAGACATGCTGTTTGGTTTCATCTCACACATACATAAAAGTTGTGATACATGGCTCATCGAGCGTGTGAACCATTGCTTATTCAGCAAATACAAATATGCAAGAAGTGTGGAGGGAAGGTAGCAAGCGGAGCGTCGTCTCATTCTTCTCTCGACTCTCCTTGTGAGCAGACGTTCCAGTATTAAAAAAAAAGTAATAGTACATACAAAAATTAATTAAAATGGAAAACAAGGAAGTAAAGAAACCTGCAGTACCGAAATGCCGGTACGGAAAATCGTGGACAAGTGGTGTAAGTATTAACTAATATTGTTGAAGTAATTGTTTAATTGTTAATTAATAATTTTGTTCTACAGTGCGAGTTTGTGGTCGCCGTGACCGCGATAGCTGCAGTGGCGACGCCACCTAGATGTTCCGCAGCTGCAGGTGGAAAGCGGACTCTAGGGATGGCGAAAAGGAAGCGTCTTTCAACCACCACCACAGCGACCACAACAGCGACCACGACAGCGACCACGACAGCGACCACGACAGCGAGGAGGAGTACGGTACCGACGCCGTTATCCACGTCCACGACGGCGGCAACGACGTGTACTTGGACAACGGCGACGACGATGACAACTGCTGCTGTATCGATGTCAAGTGACTGCGGTTTTTCACTTCCGACGGTTACGCCGATTCCATCGCCTGTTTCTCTACTTCCAGAAACCCCAACAACGCCTTCTCAGACGACTCTATCGCAGGACATAGATAGTCTGGAAAGCGCCTTTGGGATAATTCCGAAAGTGTGTGAAAAGA
The DNA here is from genome assembly GCA_947389935.1 of Agrilus cyanescens. Lineage (NCBI taxonomy): Eukaryota > Metazoa > Arthropoda > Insecta > Coleoptera > Buprestidae > Agrilus > Agrilus cyanescens. The sequence goes on from OX376704.1 coordinate 8,581,154, forward strand.
TGGCGTATTTGACGTCCGCTTGGGAAGGAAGGCGCGCTGCGCAGCAGAAGGTGCGCGCTGAAAGTCGACAAGGCTATCTTGCAACAGGACGACGACGTCGCTAAGTGGAAAGCTGAGATCGCTAAGCGGAAAGCTGAGATTGCTCAGCTTGAAGCAAAAGTGGCGAAGTCTGCCTGTAACAAGGAAGCCTTGTTGAAGAAACGGGTCGAACTGGTTGAGGAGGACCACCAAATCGATCAGGAAGTGGACGTCTTAGAGCGCGTGAAGGAAGCAAAGCGTCCGAAGTTGGAGCGATTGAAAACGTTGCTGGACACCGCGAAGCAGCAGTTGACGTCGGTTACCAATAGGTAGATATTGTATAGTATTATATAAGGTAAATTCTAAATAGTGTAAATGTATATATGTAGTCTTAGTAAATAAGGGTTAGTATGTAAGTGTTGTAAAGAAGTTAATTACTAAATAAGGGTTAGTATGTAAGTGTGTAAATAAGTTAAGTGAATAGTTTGTTAGAGTTAGTTTGTAAGTGTTTTGGAAAAAAAAAAACAAAAAAAACAAAAAACCACCAACCAAAAAGGTCCCAAAAAAAAAAACAGGTTAGGTTAGGTGGTGTTAGTCGGCCCCATACAGGAAATGGCAGAGACCATTGTTGTTCTAAATTGTGAATAAGACATATATGTGAAAATTGGTGAATTTATATTTCCTAGGAGAAGTTGTGTATAGGTATGGAAGGGATGAAAAATGGGGTGGAAAAGGGGTTGACAAGAAAATCCGCTGAAAAACATCATAGGGAAATGGGTACAGGGGGGGGGGCAGGGCGCCGAGGTGGGCTGGTGGGGGGAGGTCGGGAGGCATTAAGTCCGAGAGGGGTAGTTGTCTGACTTTGATACTTCTGACATTGCCAAGTGGTACCTTCAGTCTTCGACATCAATAGTGAGAGAAGTACCTTTTTTTTTAGCGCCGCTCCTTATACCTTTAATTAATTCTTGAAATTTAGGGTAGAAATTACTTCCCCCATTACAGACGTTCTCCAAGTTTCGTTGGAAGCAAATTATTCTTCATGGAACACTAAACATTTTTTACTCAGACATTTTCTCCCTATCATCTACCCTTCATACCCTTTTCGGGGGTCAAAGTATGAGGGTGAAACACGTTAAAAAAATATTTCTCGACTTTTCAGGGTGGGATCATTTAGCCCACTGTTCAACTTACATTTTCCAAGAGGAACAATTTTTTTTTTAACTGCTTGTATTTTTTATTTAAGCTTAAAGGTGTCTATACTACTCTTTTCCTGCCCTCAAAATATATTTTTTTTTAATTTTTACCATTATTCTCACCTAAAAATTTTTCCTCCGACAACTGTCTATTAAAATTCATAGACGAATTCAACAGGTTCAATAACACATATTACGCCTTATATACTCTTTTAATTACCCCACTCCTTCATCAATTAAAAAATTACTACTACCTAGCGATGCCACCTCATTATAAAAAATATTGCTACACCATCACCTTCGCTACCACACTACTCTATACCACTTCCTTTACATCCCCACTATTCCCCACTACTCCGCCACTCTTTCCCCACCACATACCTTCCTATTTAAACCCTTGTCAACCTGAGAGAGCATCACTTCACCAGAAGGGTCTTATGAATTAACATGGGCCTTTCTCGTGTATCTATTGTCCTTTCACAATTCAGGCAAACTGTTAATGAAACCACCTTTCTCCAATGCGGATATTGTTGGCGTCTGCGTGAAAGCTGTACGGCTGAAATAGGATTCTGCTGTCAAGAATGTTTTGACAACAGACCTCTGCTTTTCTGCCACAGCTGCAGATTTTATCATTGCGATGCCGTAAACTTGTGCTGTCGACCTTGTCGTCAGGGGACTCAATCGTACCTCTGCGAAAAGTCGGGCTTTGTTTACGAGATCGATGATACGCATACGCTGTACTGTATTCTTTGCAATACTTACGAGCAAAGGCGTCAACTCTACCAATCCATTATGTTTTCATAAACCTACCTTTCAATAGCTCCCTCTCCTACACCATCCTTTTCCTTTTTAAAGACTTGTGACCTTGACACACTTTCCATATAACTTCTTATTATCCCCAAACTCTACCTTAATCTTATATGTCAAACGTCTACCACCTTTTGCTTCTTTATTTATTTCTTAACACAAATATATACATGTACACGTTCTACGCTCCTTCTACATAACCAAGATTATTACTTATTTCTATTACATATCCTTCTTCAAATACGGTCTTATTTGTGATATGGTGGTTCTCACTGCAAACAAACTCGTACCTGCACATCTCACCACACCATCCGCAATGAATGTGAACTTCGTCATGGATATACACTTCCAACATCCATAAATTCGGAACTCGTGTATATAATGACACAATTCCTCCATTACTTCCCCCATATCGACAGCTCCAGCACATTGGTAGGTAGCGAAGATTATTCCTATCAGAGTACAGCACATACGCAGAACATGCTGAGAAGTTCGTTTCACATTTGAAGAGTTTTCGAGCTACGTTCCACCCTTTCATTGAGCTTACATCACTTACATACTTATTTGCTTTATTTACAGTATACTCCTCTGTGTCTACGTAATCTCCTCTATGTAACACAGTGTTACGCTGCGCATCATTCAATCCTTCCATGTGGTCCGCATTATTCCAATACTCTACTTCCTTTGTACCACCACAAACTTCATCGATACTACTACCTCTGCTACTGCTTCTTACATACATTCTCCAACCAATCTTCTCAACTACTTCTGCCTTCTCTTCCTTTTCACTACTTTAACGATTGTCTACCTGCTTACAACTGCACTTCTTTCCCATCCTTCCCCATCACAATATCTACATGAATCACGTACAATTGCAATTGCATTAATCAGTGTAAATGTAACTAAATACCTAACATCATTCCTCGAATAACGTTGCAATGACACTTCAACGGCTGTAGACGTATTTAAAACTTTCCGTCATAAAAATCGTAAACTTCAGACTATTGCAGACGTATTTAATTTTACACTACCGATACATGTACATATGTTTCAATTCATTGTGAAGCATTCGACCACTACATACACACAAGTTTAAAGTCAATGACCTTCCATCAATTTGACCTTAAGTAATCTCTCCTCCTCTGAATTAGAACCGGTCATCTTACACTACTTAAGTGTGTTTATTCTTTTGAATATTGTTCTTTTATTCACAACAACCATATCCAAAAACTAAAAGCTTCTTCTTTAAAAAGAAATACCAACGCACATGAAACACGTCTGGATTTCACTCGCTCACAACTACTGTAGAACTTCCCCAAATTCTCGTGTCATATTCCGACACCTATCGTCGGTTTTCGTAGACTCGCGGTGGTACCGTACCATAAAAGTTTCCGCTAAGTCAATTTGTGGGTGTTAAATTTGAATAACACGTGATTTGTCGAAAAGGTTACTACACTATATAATGAAAGTCTGGACGTGAGCATTTACTCACCTGATGTACGACAGAGATCCCTCTGTCTTCTTCTTGCATTCTGGTCGTTAATGCTTGCAAGGAAAAAATGCCGATGTTCACGTGATCCATGTCAATGTCAGTGGCCTACTGGATTGTATTGTAAACACGTGATTTGCCGCGCTTCTTTTATTCCCGTAGCCATTTTTTTCTCGTCAATCACTCGTCTAATACCGCGAATGACACGCCTTGGTCAGACTTTTATAATATAAATTGACCGTTCTTCTTTACTATTTTCTTTGAACCAAAACTATCTCCGCTGCTATTAACAACTGTAGTAGCTAAAGTAAACTATCCGTTAGACTAGACTCTACCGGCTGAAGGATAGCTCTGTCTTATGGAGGATAGAGGTAAGGAGAACTGACTCATATGAGGGGAAAGTTGAAAATGTATCCAACTATAAGCAGTAAATAACTGTTCAAAACCCTTCAAAATTGCGCTAGCACAGGCAAAGTGTACGGTATGAATCTAGCAGTTGTTGACGGAGTGAAGAATGCCGAGTTAGAAAATTTAATATTTTTGTATCTATTACCATAGTGCAAAATAATTTTGTAAGTATGACCTAAAATTACGGCTGTGATAAAACGTGGAGTGATTGAGCTTTTGTGAACTTTGAATAATACGTTTAGTAGGTAATTTTTTGGTGCTTATTGTTAAAAAACTTTTTAAAACATTTGAACAATAATGGGCAAAATTTGAGTGGTGAAATGTCCCAAGTGGACGTACATTGAAAAATGTAAAAAGTGATTCGCCTCAGTCTCTGTCTTATTTGAGCCAACAGTGTGGATAATTTTTTATAAAATATATATTTTCTGAACGATTGTTTATTTTTTCAAATTTTAAGTGAAATACTGTCTGAAATTGTTAATCATAGATTAGAATATCATATATTTTAGAAATAAAAAGATCACATCACATAGATGTTAAATCTCACTTTGTTAAGAATTGTCTGAGGAAAGTAAAATAAAACAAAACTTACCATAAATGTGTGTCTAGTCGGAACAGCAATTAGCAGACAAAAATATTACGTACGATAGTAAATGTTAAATATTATTTTTGTTTGCTAAATTATGTTAAAGTTATATATTTCCAGTTCTCAGCAAAAGTTAATTAAGAGCTATTTAAAATCTATCTGAAATAAAAGTGTTATATTGCAATATCAATTCACCATTGTACCTATATGATAAAACACCTTTAACATTATTGTTCTTTAAATTAGAAATCTACATAAAAATAAAAGCACTTAATATATTTTATAAAAGAAAACTAGATCATTAATACAAATTAATACTTTAAATAACAATAAATAGTTTACACACAGAAACACAACTGGCCTTTTTTCACTCGTTTCCATAGACTGCTCACTATTCCTATGTCATCAATAAATTATAATTTAGAGTTAAACAGGTTTTATCAAATAGCTTTCAATAATAGTTATGACCTTTCACTAATAACCAATCTCCTGAATAAACAAATTGATAAACAAAAGGAATAATATATAGGTAATATAATCGAATCTTTAGTCCGAATGTAAACTAATACAGAAGCTTACTTCCCTAAAATAAAAGCCAAGTTAATATATGACTTTGTGTTGGTTTTCTACCCATACACCCCAATAGTTCATTTAATTAAATATTAAATATTCTATTGCACTTACAAATGACGTGTTTGATTTACTGCCACAACATAATACTCTTATGTTACGAACCCGCATTCTATCGGCTGAGTCAGGCAGAGCAAGGTACAATGGTGAACTGATTTATTATGGAGTTGAAAGAATTGAAAGCCTCTTTAATTAAATAAATAGTTTATCCATATATCTATGATAGTCATTTGTATACAATATTTAGTCAGTTAAATTTGTCATTATGTTAACAAATACGTGATACTAAAATATTGTTTAAGATCTAATTATTTTTTTAATTATTTATTTTAAAATAAAGTTCTACATTAATATATAAGAATATTGTAATTAACTTTAGTATACGTCTTTCAAAGGTGTCCTTGTAGGGACATACATCGTAAAGAGTTTTAAATAAATAGTGGAAACTGGAAATTTAAAAAAATAGTAATTGTTTTATATTGTTGTTTAACATGTCTTTAAAGTAACGGCAGAAATAATTACTTATAATCTGTTTTGACTGTGGCACTGTGTTTATTGCAGTAATAATAGCAATAGCGTAAGAGCAATAGTGTAAACCTATACATGAAAATAAGATCACCTCAAATTTCGGTTAAAATCGATAAGTACATTAGATAACAAGAGTTACATAAATGACCACTTAAATGGATTTTTACAAATAGAAATGAAGTCAGCTGTTGCTTTTTAAACATGGTATCCACAAATTAGAAATTATTGTAAAAAAAAATTTTTGACTGATAAGGTATGATCAAAAAGGAATGCAAATAAACAAACCTATACACAAATGACAGTAATTGAAATTTAATTTTGTGAGTATTATATCTTCTCTAAATCGTGAATTTACATGGCATAAATCGGCATTAAATAGTATGTAAAAGAATTAAAACCTGAATGTAATAAATAAGTACATCCTACACTCTTTTTTTAGTAGACGAAAAACGTAGGTACCTATTATCTTATCCGCCAAATCATCGACGTTAAAGAATTATTTATTATAAACATCAATAGAAATAACTTAAAATTAAATAACACTAATTTGCCTTCTTGTCAAGTGTTAATATATTACAATAATGTTAAATTAAGACTAATGAACAATTTACTATTAAACTGGAACTTCTTTGTTGTCTTTAACTTCCTCACACATCAAATTAGTGTTAATTGCACCAGCAGCAACAATTTGGGTAGGTGTTTTTTCGTTTTCTTTAGGGCTGGAACTAGTAATCATTTGAAATTTTTTTCGTATATCAGATGCAGAAAATTCATGAAAATCAAACAATGGCGGCTTGCATGAAATTGGTACAGAACAAGCCGACACAGAACTTGTATTACGTTTGTGACCTGTGCTTATTTCACACGCCGAAACAGAACTTAAATTTCTGCGATGCCCGAAATGAAGATGACGTTCTTCAAACACTACAAAAAATTAAAACAACCGATTTTAATAATTAGTATAATATTAGCACATAGCTTTATATTTTCAATGAATGAATTTAATCTTGTTGGTATAAATAATTTTTTTTAAGATCAATAATATCTAATCTTGAAAATAACCAACAACTTTTCATTAATATTAGGCAATGTTTCGACCGTCAATTTCGGTTATCGTCAGGCTAAACGCAACATCAATTACTTTATAAGTAATAAATTATGACATAGTAATACTAGTCAATATGTGACATGTGTTCCTTTATTCTCGTCCATATTTTTCGTTTTGTTTGGCCTATGTAGGAACACCGATCCAATATACGTAGAGATCCAAAATACTATAATGTAATAACTGAATACAAATTCAATTATGACCATGAGTTCGACTGGGACAATGTAAAGATTATAGAAAAAGAAAACAATTCCCGAAGAAGGTTGATAGCTGAAATGATATACATAAAGAACAACCCTAATTGTTTGAATGCACAAACGGACACGGACAATTTGAATGAAATAGATATATTGTCATGATACAAGGATGCCTACAATACAATTAAAAAAAAAATAACAAATTTAGAAAATGAAACAAGTTTCAAAATATTAAAAAAAAAAGTATATTAAAAAGAAAAATGTATTATTATAAGTTAAGTTTAGTAGTTTATTAAAATTTTAAAGTTGTAACAAATAAAATTTAATTTTAATTAATTAAAAAAAGTTTTGAAATGACAGTAGCAAAAAATTTTTTTGAAAGATCTAGACAGTGGAGAATTTGTTATTATTAGATTAGACATTTTAAAAAATAATTAAGAACAGAAATTTCGAAATTAAAATAAAATAAATTAAAATCAGAAGAACATAATTAATAAAATAGAAGATATTTAAAGTGGGGAAGTAAACAAGTGTTAATATAAAAAAAAATATTAATTAGTTTATCGACAATTCAAGATTTTTAAGAAAGCAATATAAATGTAATAATACAATAACAAGAAGAAAAATGAATTTTTAAAACAGAAGAAAAGAAAAATTAATGTGGATATGGAATTACTTCATATTTTGGTAAAAGCTGATTTTTAAATTGACATTGATTGACTTTAAAAGCAGTGAGTGAATTAAACTTGTCACCATAATTTAATTAAAACTATAGAATTTTTGATAGTTTAAAATTTCATTAAAACAAAAAAAATTGTTAATAGTACTTAATTAGTTTTAGTTATAAAGTAGAATTTTTAGAATTTTATTTAATATTAAAAAGAAAATTGTAAATTTTATATATGATGAAACTTACTCTGAGAAGAGTTATTCATGTTCTTAAATATTTAAAAAAATTAATATTTGAATTCAGTAATGTAAACTAAATTTAAAAAATTGTTCTGTATCTCATCAAATCATAACATATTTTATTATCCCCAATGTAGACATAACAATATATATTGATAGGAAATAACATGTGAAATAAGTTCATAACTCTTTTAAGTCAAGTAGGCAATGGAATGTCACATATTGACTAGTTTTACTAGTCATAATTTATTACTTATAAAGTAATTGATGTTGTTTTTAGCCTGACGATAACCGAAATTGACGGTCGAAACGTTACCTAATTGTTAATAAAAAGTTGTTGGTTATTGGCAAGATTAGATTTTATTGATCTTACAAAGCTTTATAAATCGCATTTGTTTCTTTTGGTTCATTACTTTTCTAAACTACGTATTTCAGTTATGATATGTAAAACATTAGTGAAAAATTATTAAAGTGGAAGCAAAAGAACCAATAAATAAGTTAAGTTCTATTTAATATAATTATTACTAATAATAGAATATAAGTAAATAAAAGTAAGAGTACAACTCTAGGAGAAAAGAAAGTTCTCAGTAATTTGATTGTCAAAAGAAATAAAAAATGATTTTTTATTTGGTGTAATTTTAATTTCAAAAAAACATTTCTTCAAGTCGAAAACGAAAACATAAGTACTGGACTACTGTCATGGATGCTTATATTTGTTGAGAGGTGAAACGACAGCCATTCAAAACTTCGTAACATAGGAAGTAGAATAAATATCAAATAAACAATAGATCAGTAATAACAGTTTGAATTTATGTGTTAACCACAAACTGTATTCGCAAAAATAAATATAAAGAATACAAAAAATAAACTTACATTTGTCTAAACTGATAATAGAGCCAACAATTTCATTAGCTGTTAACGTTGTTGTCTTTTCAAGTTGTTTGCGACGTTTCACTAACCACCAATCTATTAAGAAAATGATAAGTGCGACAATCTTAATTCCAGCACAAAGCCCTACATAACGAAATCGGAACTGTTCAATATCATAAAGTAAGCAACGACCTCCCTTAGAACCACAAGTGCTCTTCCACAGCAAACATGTAGAATCTATTAAATTTCCGAACAATATGGGAGCAGGGATATATCCAAATAATCGGAATATAACAAATTGCATTCCTAATGCGAACGACCGTTCTTCCTCACTAACTGATCTGAAAATAGGAAATATAAAAAACAGGGAATAAATAAAATAATAAATTCATAATGCTTATAATTTTAACATTGTTTCTTAATTTATTATCAAACTTTACAAAAGCAACGGTCTTACAAGATGTAGGTACTGTATATATATATACAATATTTGAAACACCTGGTAGCATTTATTTCATGTTTGTAACCCCTTTTGAAACAAAATAAGTACACATATATATATAACATTATAATTTTATAATTATAATTATTGTTTTGAACAAACACAGAAAAAATCCGAGTTTCCACAAACGGTTTAGGTAAATAGCTAAGACGCGTTTCGACCCCCAACGTGTAACCGAACCTAACCTAACCTTTTTTTTTTGTTTCTATTTCTTTTATAATTAAGCTTAATTTATAGTTAAGATTTGAAATTGTGAAGTTAAAAACCAATGACCTGTAAGCCAAATTATGAAATTATTAGACAGAGTTCTAAACTGCTAGTGGATGTTGTGAGAGGTCACACTAGTGAAACTAATTTCAGGATAGGACAATAGATAAGGCCGTTCAATACCAAACGAAACATGAATACGACAATTGTTTCGGTAAAATTACCATTATCAAGAATAACAAAGTAACTTAACCTATCAAAGATTAAAACATTAAGGTTAACGGTTAGGTCAATGGCGCGTAAATCCAGAGACCCGGGTTCGAATCCCGGTGGGGGCAAGATGACAGATATAAATTTTCCCTCATTTATTTGAGGTACATTGTAGTTAGGTTAATGATTTAATTCACATTAATGTAATTACAAAACAATTCGTAAATGTCACTTTTTTCTTTTTTATATTTCTTAGGTTTATCATTAACGAACATATTTTTAAGGTTTAAATTAGTGTTTTCTATTTCTATTTCTAATTCTATCTTTGTATATATAACTGACATCTTTAATAAAATTAATAGAACGGTATGAATTCTATTTTTTGTTAATCTGTAAGCTATCGTTATATAATAATTTCAAAACTTTCTTGGATTCTTTATTTTTATAATTCTGTCTATTATAGATGGGTTGTAGCGTTACCAGCGTGAGACAAAGCCAGAGTGTCGATAACGTAACAGTCAGGCATGGCAGTGATAGTAGGCCCATGTATAATGTTTGTGGTATGCAGTGATTTTGGAATCAAATCTGGATTTTTATAAATTGTTTGTTATGACGATATACTTTTACTTTAAGGATGCGTATGTCTCGAAAACACGTATACGGGGTGATTTAAAGTAAAATCTATTTAAGTTATTTTAAAAAATAAAATGAATTTGGTGAAAGAGCTGAATTGCAAGTCCACTTAAACCATTAAATGTGAAGAAAATAATCAGTAGTTCGGTCAGATACAGGTTATTTAATAAGAAAATAGTGTAAAAATTGAATTCATACATATATGTAAGCTTTGTGCAAGCGCTGAACCCTGTGCGACCGAGGGGCATGGGGGGACATGATGAATGCGCGGAGCGAGGAAGGACAGCAATGTGGGTGAAGAAAAAGGCGTGAGATATGAGAATTGTCTAATTACTTTGACTTGTGTTATATCGTTGATTTTCTGGACTCAAATAAATATTTACGTTGTTTTTCTTGAGAAGTGAGTTTTTTGTATATACAATCCTAGAAATTTTACTAGCATTTAACCAGACTTTAACAAGTAAACTTATTACATTTTTTAACACCCACATCTCCAATTTGATTCATATTATAGTATGTTGTAGTATTCGTCATACTGGGCAATAATATATACACAAATGTATTAATTTATGATAGGCGTGGAAACCACCCTTTCACGTATTGTTTCCATTTTGAAAATTCAAATTTGTATCGACATACAATCGATTTTTTTTTTTAAATTAAAAGCATTGAGCAGACCAAAAAAGGTGGAGTGGCTTTAAGGGTGGCGTACGTGGAGTAACTTTTAATGGAGTAAAAGATTATGGTGGCTGCAAGCCTGCAGGGGTAGTTTTGGGAGTGGTATTGCTTTATTTATTATTTATTAAAATTCATTTCATTCCGTCGTATCATCAGACGTAGATCGCGATTTCGCGCTCATTAGCTCTCATCTGTACGTCGTCATAGGTGACTTTGACAGAATAACGACCAAATCAAGTGAAACCTCTCCAGGTCGAGTTCAATATAAAACCACAGATGACAGGTGAACGCCATCTGCGGGAGCTAGCCGTAATTTAGGATCAACACCAACAACGATCCTTTGGTATAAGGATATACAATACCGGAGAGAACCACAAAAGGGGCATCAGAGAATAAACGCAATAAACCACAAAAGTGGGCATCAGCGAACAAACGCAATAAACATAATAATATTAAGAAATCGCGGTCTACGTCTGGTGATACGACGAAATGCCGACCACCCTAATATTTCTTAATATTATTTAGATTACCTTAAAGACAATAACATACTGTTACTGCATTTTTCTCAATGTAATATTCTAAAATTAGTTTCAAAATTATCCTAAATTCGGTTACAAATACGCTTTTAAAAAATTAGTGCGGTAAACAAATGACCTACTTCGAATAGGAAGTAAAAGAAAGTTAGGTACTCTTACTGCATAATTTGATACAACATCCATGGCTATTTTGGAATCCGATGCGAATCTAATCTTAATGTGCAAAAAGAAATGAAACAAGTAACAAGTTTAAATAAGATTAACACTCCAATGTTTATTTTCTCAATTTTACTATTAACAGGAATAACAGTGCGTACAACTTTCAGTGTAATAAAACTTTATATTTAGCGTTCCTATGAACAGTTCCGTCGTTGCTTTTACATTTAGACCACCAGCATCCAAGCCCTTGAATGCTCGAAGGTAACAATATGAATTTTAAGCGCGTTTTGCATTTATCATGATTTTCGCTGTGTACAGGTCGAAGAATCAATACACGTTTTGCAAAACTTTAACACTAAATAATAGTATAAATAATTTGCCAGTGTTGAAAATTTGCACAAATACTCTTTTCATAGACTTCTACAGAACTCTTGATAATAAAAATTGCACTATATGTCCTTTCGCTACGTAATTAGACAGATTCCGTACGTAGGCCTACTTGTATCAGTTGCTCGTTTCGGCGCGCAGGCCTTGTCTCATTATGTTAACGGTTGTAGCAATTATTTCTAACAAAATTTTTTATAGCTAAATTCAGTAAATAATAATATTAATTTGACAATTGAAAAAGAAATTGAACATAGCCTAAATTTCCTACACTTAAACGATACAGTTATTAACAATAAATTAGGGTATAAAATATTTAGAAAACCTACATTTACGGATACCATTATACCATACTATGCCTCATATTACACTAAACAAACAAAATATCCAGTTTTTTACAATTTAACTAATAGACTAGTAAGCATTCCTTTGTCTGATGTAGATTTTTTAAAAAGAAATAAATACTATAAAAACTATAGCTAGAAAAAATTGCTACAACCCGTTTACAATAAACAGAATTATTGAGAATAAAGAATGGAAAAAAGTTGTAAATAATTATATAACGATAGCTTACAGATTAACAAAAAACAGAGTTCATACTGTTATATTAAAATTGTATTTGAAGTGAAACTTTTTATGGGACACTATAGGAGTTTTGGCATGAGAGTTAACTCGTAGAGCTTAACAAATCTGTTAAACTCCTTGTCTTTTCTAATTACCATTTACGTAGGCAGAGTGAGAGAGGCAGAAAAAGTTTACGAAATCAGCACAAAGAGGAGACGCCGAGAATTGCCGCCGAGCATACCAAACGTAGTTGCGCGCGCATATGGGAACAAAACGCCTTGTGAGAGCCATTGTTTATTCACGGTGATCATATTACTTATTGAGAGTTTATTCATGTACTTATGCCTGCATAGGAGTCAAGCATTATTTATGTTATTTATTTGATATTGTTGTCATTTTTGTTGGTTTTTTAAATTGATATTTTTTTGTTTTCAGTTATTGTCAATGAAGATACAAAAAATTTATGCGTCAGTCAAAAACTAACAGCGTCAGAAGTGAAACTTTTTATGTTATTCGAAAACTGTGAATGAGTGTGCAAAAAAATACATTGCAGTAAAGAAAAATTGACTTAAAACTATAATAGAAATGATTTATAATAAAAATCAATAAAAAAGTACAGATTATCCCGAATTTATTACTACGAAAGTTTCACTTGTACGTATATGAATATTGTCAAACGTATGTGTATAATTAGTACATGCAAGTGAAATTTTCGTAGTAATAAATTCGGGATAATCTGTACTTTTTTATTGATTTTTATTATAAATCATTTCTATTATAGTTTTAAGTCAATTTTTCTTTACTGCAATGTATTTTTTTGCACACTCATTCACAGTTTTCGAATAACACAAAAAGTTTCACTTCTGACGCTGTTAGTTTTTGACTGACGCATACATTTTAATTGTCGTGATGCTACCTGTATCAGCCAGAGTGGAAGAGCAATTAATACACGGCTAAATGAATAGTTTTTTACACAGGTTAATAATAGTACCCCTTCCTAAAACCAATTTTGAAAAAGAATTGAAAATTATAAAACAGATTTCCATCAATAACGGATATAATCCAAACCTAATTGACAAAATGTTAAAAAATAAACAACGTAAACTCATTGAAATTAAACTGTACAACGGTCTCCTTCCTGATTTAATTCCTGAAAATAAGAACTACCTATGCCTTTATTAATTATGTAAAAGAAGTCGGATATAAAATTAAACACCATCTAATCAAGTTACATATTAGACCAATTTTAGTTAACAAAATTAATTTAAAAAGCCTGTTAGTTAACAACAAAAATAAAACAAATTCAATAGATAAAAGCGGCGTTTACAAATTGTATTGGTAAGATTGCAATGCCTTTTACCTGGGACAGACAGATAATTTAGACACTAATTCGATTGAACTTTTACATTCTGTACAAAAGGATCGTAAATTGAGTTTGCTCGAATCTTTGGAAATTAAGAAAGCCATTAATAAGAAACAAAATAAAATTGTGTATGGGTTTTTGAGTAACAAACACTGGGCTCCGTTTCACGAAAAAAATTTTATTCTTCTCTTTTGTATTTGGAAGGGAAGTTTAAGACAATTAGACAACTTTCTCAAATTATTAAATTCCATAGATTCAAACATTCAATTTACGATGGAAATAGAAACAGACAATAAGTTAAACTTTCTAGATCTTACTCTAATCAAAAATAACAAAGAAATTATGTTTGAAATTTATAGGAAACCGACGACCACTGATACAGTAATTCCCTTTGACAAAAATAAAACTAATTCAATAGATAAAAGCGGCGTTTATAAATTGTCATGTAAAGATTGTAATGCCTTTTACCTGGGACACACAGGTAAAGCCATAAAAACTCGACTTAAAGAACATGTGCTTTCCATTTAGAACAAAAAGAATAATAGAGGAATAGCTCAACATTGCATAGATTTCGAACATAATTTAGACACTAATTCTATTGAACTATTACATTCTGTACAAAAGGGTCGTAAATTGAGTTTGCTCGAATCTCTGGAAATTAAGAAAGCTATTAAAAATAAACAAAATGTTGTAAATAATCAAATTGAAATGTACACTTTGGATTCTCCGCTGTTATTGGATTTTACTAATAGATAACCACTACCTGAAGTTGTATCTTGCTTATTGTCATCTGTGTATATAAAGTTCGTTATACTATCTGCACCTTTAGTAACTTCATAGCTCTTGATAATGACCCGCAAGGGTTGAAACAATATTGTAGAGAAGAATAAAAAATTTTTCGTGAAACGGAACCCAGTGTTTGTTATTCAAAAACCCATACACAATTTTATTAAAAATGTTTCACAAAGAATGCGATGCGCAATCTATTAACTTTATAAGAAACAAAATATTGTAAATAATCAAATTGAAATGTCCCATTGGATTCCCCGTTATTATTGGATTTTCCAAGTAGATAACTACTACCTGCAGTTGTCCTCTTGCTTATTGTCATCTGTTTATATAAGTTTGTTACATTATTTGCATCTTTAGTAACTTCAACGCCCTTGATAATGACCCGCAAGGGTTGAAACAATATTGTAGAGAAAAATATTTTTTTTTTCGTGAAACGTAACCCAGTGTTTCTTACTCAAAAACTCATATACAATTTTATTTAAAATGTTTCGCAAAGAATGCGATACGCAATCTATTAACTTTAATTTAAATAATATTTCCAAAACAGATAAACCAGGTTTTCGGAACATTGTGTTAGTTCGAATCGTAGTTTAGATCCAGATAAGTTGAATGTTCTCCATGCCAATATAAAAAAAAAGTAAGACTGATTTACTTAATAGAAAATCGAGAAATAGAAAAAAGCTTTATGTAACAACCAAAATTTATGAACAATCAAATCGAACTAGATTCCATTAACTCCCCATTCTTATTATGTAGGTGGTAGAAATCTATAAATACTGTTTGCCTAGTTTTAACCTTCAGCGGGTACGTTAAGTAACTCTATTATCCTTGATTGTTGGATATGGCTTATGGTTCGTTGTGCCTATTGTATAGGACGCGTTCCAAATGTGGGATTTGTAATCCTTAATTTTTTAGACGTTACAGGAATTTTTTATATTTTTAGATAAATGGTAATTTTGTTGAAACAATTGTCGCATTTACAATAAAGTGGTGAAACGTATCCATTTGTTTGATTCTTAATTTTTACGTGTATCAATCAAGTTTCATAATGAATGCACCAGACGAAGGTTGAATTGTACCATTTTTTATAAGCAGAATCGAACCGCTACGTTTGCATTAAATAGGCGATAATTAGCACGACAAAGATTTACAAGTGCAGATATTACACCCTTTGACTTTTATTGAAGACTACTCCGAAGCCACATTATGCTTAAGAGTAAATACCAGTTTTGATCAATAGAATCGAAACGCGACTTTTGCAATAAATAATGTGTAGATTTTAACGATAGGAACTTCCTATAACAAACTTGATTTTAGTGTCGTTTTGTACTAACTATTTAATTTTCTTTTCTAAAAATAGGATCGAATTAATAGATTTAGGTAAGAATTGAAATTTTTTGAAATTACCACTACTAAACATGTATTTTTATTTATATACCTTTGGCAACCATATTGTTATAAAAAACTGACATAAAAATAATAATACGGTACAATAAAGCAATAATAAGCGTGACGATGACCAAACTAGACGGTCGAAACGTTGCTTAATTATTCATTAAGTCGTTGGTTATTGGAAAGATTAGCTTTTATTGATCTTACAATGTTTGGTTCATGCCAATAAGATTAAATTAATTAATTGAAAATTTATTAAGGGGGTGTTCTCACACAAATAAGTATTAACTATTGCTTTCTAATAGATACTAAAAATTAGTACAAATTCTATCATTGCTATTTTTGTACTTAATTGGTTTTATTTTATTTTATTTTTTTAGTCCTGCTAGCTTCATGAGCTTAGCAGTGGCAGTTTTTTCTTTTTAATGACAACTTTTTTTAAGTACGCTTGTATGCGTTGCCGGCCGGCGCGACTAACCAAGGCCGGTGTCGGCATTGTGCGTTGTATTTGTGTACGTGTGTTCCGTACCTGCCTTCCAGGAAAGTAATTAAGCGGTTCGCTGAAAACGTAAACAATGTAAACAAACTTCGGGACTTTTCTGGATTGTTCCATGATGCTATAAAAGTGGAAAGATGTTCGAAATAGTAAGCTAAGTTCTGTATTAATTAATAGTGTTTTTAAGTAGTTATTATCAAATAAGTATATATAACTTGTGTTCCTGTACTTTAGTCTTGTAAATAACAATTTAATAAACCCAGGAACATTTAGAATATATCGATTCTGCTGATTTTGTCCTTCCTACATCAAGACGTGTCACAATTATTTAATTTATTTTACATACATGAAAAACCTTTCTAAGAAGCAAATATTTAATTACAAATACAATACTTTTTCCTTTTTTTTAACAAACTTTAATTCATTATCATATTACAAATTATGTGCTTACTATTCCCTATTCTGTGCTTGATAGTTCTGGTCTCGAGAATACGTACTTAATATAACGTAACAATGTTAACTTCTGAGTTATACGTAATTTTATTATTTTTTTAACCATTTTTGCATACATTTTACATACAACAATTTATTGTTTATTACCAAAATATTACACATGGAAACAGGGCATATAGCACTTCTGCATTACATAAGTATTAATGCATAATTAAAACACAAAATCTTTAAATCAGTAAGAGACCGATTTTATAAAGAAGTGCTTCTAACAGCAATGGTCATTGTCAAATGTAGAGCTTTTAAATTAATACCGTAGCGAACACAAGTATGCTTGTGTGCGATCAGGCACACTTGTACGTGTTACGGGCCGATTCGTCCAACCGCGGGCGACTTCGGCGACGTGTGCGTCATATTTGTAAATGTGTGTATCTTAACTGCCTTCTAAGAAAGCAATTAAGCACTTCGCAGAGAAATGGAATATTCTCCACATTTCAAATCTCTAGAAAATTCTAGACTTTAACGACATAGAACTATAAATAGAAGAGACGATCACCGAGGAGCAAGTAATAAATTGACAGCGGCAGTAGTGACATAAGAAATAAATCGACAGTGATAGTAGCGACAAGACAAATACATTGAGACGCGCATATAAGTGAATAAAGTGTAAATAAATAGTGTAGTTAGTGATCTAAGTTAGTAATAATTAAATAGTGTTTTAGGTTTAATTAATAATTAGTGTATATAAATTGATATTGCTGTACATATAGTCTTTAAATATAAATTTATTAAATCCACGAACATTTTAATTGATGTCAGTTGTTGAGTAACGTGACTGCTGAAGACTTTAGTGCTACTTGAGTAAAAGACATTACAATGGCAAAGAAGTTGTGCGAATTAAAAGTAGCCGAGGTAAGAACACAAATCAGAAGAACGGGATGAAGCGACAAGCGGTAACATGGCGGAGCTACAGTGGCGGCTCGCGGAGGCGTTGAAAAGGATGGTCATTATCCTGAGGCGTTCCTTTTCGAAGATGAATTGCCGCAAATGATGAAAAATTAGAAGAAAATAGTAAAAGTCTGGAAAATAAATTAGAAGAAAACAGCAAAGTTTGGAAAAATTGGTAGAAAATAGTAAAAGTTAGGATAGCAAATTGGAAGCAAAACATCAAAAAACAGAAGAAAAGATAAAAGTTCTGGAAGAAATGATTTTTAATGGCAAGATAAAACCAATCGATGTGGATGTTGGCGCATACTTAACGAAGTCAGCCAAATCACCCAAGGAAGCGGTGTAGAGTCAAAAACACGAGTAAAACCACCAACGTTTAACGAAAGGACCACATACCCCAAGCAATTCGAGGCGGCTGCCAAGGCTTCGACGTAAAGGGGCAAACGTTGACCCATAGACAAAGAGACCCCGTACTTATCGAATTTACGAAGACTTTGAAGCACCAGCAAGATAGTCTACTTCTAGGTGAAAAAATAAATGGACGAAGACGTGTGTTTCTTCTGGACACTGGGGCCACTAGGAGCATTGTAAAACACAGCGTAGATGAGAGTATTAGCCAGGTTGTGTCAACTAAATGGGTTCTGCGTACGGCTACCGGAGAGAGAGTGGTTGTTCATGGCGAAGCCAATGTGTCACTTGAAATTGGCAAGACTGTCTTTGACCATCAAGTGCTGGTGGCAGACATTGAGGATGACGTTATTCCTGGACTGGACGTTTTACAAAAGTATAATTTTGACATGCATTTAAGAAGACGCGTTGTGAGACTGAATGGTAAAGGATTTTATCTCATAAAACATGGACAGGAGGCTGTAACTCGAAAGGTAAACTCTGAAACAGTACCTGCTGAAATAAGTAGAGTGATTGACAGATATTGTAGGAATCTGACCAGTGAGCAGAAATGCAAAGAGCAAAATCTATGTACTTTGTCAGAATGTCGGCGTCTTTGAAACTGAGAAGAATGGTAGGGGAAGGACCTACATCGTAAAACACATGATCAATACCGGTAATGCGCAGCCTATTCGTCAAAGACCTAGGCGATTGCCCCTGGCGAAGAAGGAAGAAGCAGAGCGAATAATCCACGAAAGGCATGAGACCAGCATTATTGAACCAACATCAAGTCCGTGAACATCACCGGTAGTGTTGGTAAAGAAGAAGGATGGGACAACCCATTTTTGTGTGCACTACCGACAGCTCAACAACGTAACCAAGAAAGACAGTTATCCGCTACCACGAATTGATGACACCTTGGATATGCTTGCTGGCTCGAAAATGTTTTCCACAATCGACTTGAAAATCGGCTACTGGCAAGTTGCCTTAGATGCCGCGACAAGGAAAAGACCACATTTTCGATCGGCACAGGCCTGTGGCAATTTACAGTTATGCAATGCCCCTGCGACGTTCGAAAGGTTGATGGAGAAAATCTTGAGTGATCAAATTGGAAAGACCTGCTGGTATACTTGGATGACATTGTAGTAGTTGGAAGAACCTTTAATGAACACATGCAGAATTTGCAAGCAGTATTCCAGAGGTTACGTTAAGCCAATTTGAAGCTCAACCCAAAAAAGTGCCACCTTTTCCGCGAAGAAGTTTCTTCTTGGGACATGTTGTATCAGCGAGAGGCGTGGCCGTGAACCCAAGTACTAAAATCGTTATGGGCTCAGTGGGATTCAATGGTCTTAAAAGATGGCATCCCGAAACGTGTTGTTGAATGTACAGATGGAGAGGAAGATAGGAAGCAACTGGTTATTCCTCGAAACAAGGCAGTCAGTATCTTCACTCTTGGATTACCTGGTGGCCACTGTGGAGTGGCTAAGACGCTTGGGAAGGTTCGAGAGCGATTTTATTGAGTGAATTGTAAGGAAGATGTCAAGAATTGGTGTAAAAAGTGTACCACCTGTTCCGCGAGTAATGGACCACAGAAAAGGCCAAGGCCGACAATGCGTCAATACAACGTTGGTGGGCCCTTTGAAAGAATAGCAATCGATGTGGCAGGTCCCTTCCCAGAGTCCGAAAAAGGCAATAAGTACATCGTTGTCGTTATGGGCTATTTTACCAAGTGGATTGATGCCTATACCCTCCCGAACCAGGAGTCGGAAACCATAGTTGTGGAGCTAGGGAAAGAGTTGATCAGTCGTTTTGGAGTACCCCTGGAGTTGCACTCAGACCAAGTGAGGAATTTTGAATCAATTATATTCCGTGGAATATGCGAACTACTCCACTCCATCCATAATCGGGCGGCATGGTTGAACGAATGAACCAGAGCTTAATTAAATACCTCTCCAAGGTAGTGTCCGATCACCAAATGGACTGGGACCGCTATTCGCCTTTATTTTTAATGGTATACCGTTCATCTGTCCTTGAAACGACTGGCCAAATACCTGCCAGTGTCCTATTTGTAAGGGGGCTACGACCACCTTGTGACCTCAAATTCGGCTGTAAACCAGGAGATGACTTGGCTGGAGAAGATTATGTTACCAACTTCCGAAGAAAGCTTAACGATATCCACGAATCTGTCGTCGGCATACGCAAACTGCTAGTGACAGAATTAAAGAAAACTACGATATCAAGGCTGCAGCAGGTGGTTACCAAGCTGGTTGTATAGTCCTCGTCGTCGCCGTGGACTATCACCTAAGTTCAAACAAAAGTTGGAAGGACCCTACGAAATAGTGAAGAGGATTAACGACGTGACCTACCGAATTAAGAGAAGAGAGAAGGTAGTCCATTTTAATCGCTTGACTTCGTTCACCGGCACAAATGAAGAAGAGGTGCGGGCCAGATTATTAAATACTATCCCTTCTGAGCCCATATTCGAAGAGTTCATGAAGAAAAGCCCCTATGTCACGCAAGAAATCCGACGAGACCTCTTTGCTACATCTTAGGAATATTCTCTGGCCCATTGCGTTTCAAATGATCTTAGCACGAGCCGTGGTATCGCGTCCGCGTTCAAACGCAGATTTGGAGGTTTGGAACATCTTGAACACCAAGCACAAAAGGTAAGAAGACTGTTGTGCCTGCCTGACAGACGACGTAATATCTATTACCTAGTAACTAAAGGAAGATGCTCTGATAAACCGACTTATACCTTTGGGACGCAGTAATGGAACTCCGCAAACATCTTCTAGGGGATAACGTACAGAAGCTGGCGATTCCGAAGCTTGGCTATGGACTGGACAACTTAAATTGAAGGATCGTACGAAACATGATTGAAGCCCTGTTCCGCCGTACTGGAGTTGACATTTTGGAATCGGACCAATCATGAGAAGACCGTGGACTGTTACTTCTATTCCCGGAGCGGATGTCGTGATGTCGAGAACTGCAGATTCCCGCATGATCCTGCGAGACGTAAAGTGAGAATGTTTCGGGACGAAACATTCTTAAGGAGGGGGGGCAGTGTAGAGTGTAGCGAACACGAGTGTGCTTGGTGTGCGATCAGACACACTTGTACGTGTTATGGGCCAAATCGTCTAGCGGCGGGCGATTTCGGCGATGTGTGCGTCGTATTTTAAATGTGTGTATCGTACCTGCCTTCTAAGAAAGCAATTAAGCACTTCGCAGAGAAATGGACTATTCTCCACGTTTCGAATCTCTAGAAAATTCTAGACTTTAACGACATAGAACTATAAATATAAGAGACGATCACCGAGGAGCAAGTAATAAATTGACAGTGGCAGTAGTGACATAAGAACTAAACCGACAAAGATGTAGTGACAAGACAAGTAAATTGATATGCGCATATAGATTATTAAAGTGTAAATAAATAGTGTGTTTAGTTATTTAAGTAAGTAATAATTAAGTAGTGTTTTAAGTTTAATGGATAATTAGTGTATAAAAATTGATATTGCTGTACATATAGTCTTTAAATATAAATTTATTAAACCCGTGAACATTTCAATACATACCTTACAGCGCAAAGGAAGAAAACGCACTCGCGGATTGTCAGATTGTTAGAGCCTGATATATCCAGGTTACTATTAATTCCTGAAATTTATTCATAACTAGTTTCTGTAGGTTTTCCCCGGTGACGTAGTCACCCTAATTACCTAGCCGATTACCTGCACCATCCCTTGCTACAACCGAACTTGTAAATAACAACCTACTTTTATCTTCTATTCTTAACTTTCACATTTATTTATTTTTCACTTCTTATTTCTATTTTTTTTTCTCGTTCCTTCTTCGGTTGTAGTTTTTCCACTTAATTCCATTCCTTCTTTTAGTAGCATGTTTCACTATTCTTTTTATCTTCTTTCTTTTCTGTTTTTTCTTTTTTTTCAATTAATTTTATCGTAAAATCTTCGTTCTTGTTTCTAACCCTATGTTTTCTTGCATGCTGTTCCTGTTTCTGCTATCCGTTTTCCATTTTTTCCGCCGCGAAATTAACATACAAACAAATTATGTTTTATCGTTAGTTTTCGCCCTTCCACCACAACCCCACCGTCAACCCCTCTTTTTCCCAACCCTCGCTAGTCCTTGAGCTGGGTATAAAAACCCCAGACTTCGCTCAATGCTGCATCTCCGACATTCCACCCACCAGTGGCAAGGAAGAGGGAGATCTTTGCGCTTTTTTCTGTCATTTTTTTTCTCTTGCACTATTTGGCTATCTCCGACATTCCACCCACCAGCGGCAAGGAAGAGGGAGCTCTAGCCTCTTAGCTACATTACCGCTGTCGTTGTCGTCCGTTCGAATCTCGAACCCATCCTTTTTTTTTATTGTAAATATTCCTTTATTACTTGTTTTTTTTTTGTCTATCTCTATGTTCGCCTTCAGCAGTATATATATATATTTTATTTCTATCGTTCATTAAGTCGTGTATATATATTTTTTTTCTGCTATATTCTTTATATCCATCTTATTGTACATATTACCTGTATGTGTGTGCGTCGTGAGTGTAAATAAACGTTTATAAACAATTAGACTTTATCAAGTGACGCCCAACGCGTGGGGCTAGTGTAAATATATTAGTGCAATATATCGTTTCGACGCCCTAGAGACAGTCAACAACCAACATGCCGAGGCGAAAATCCGACGTACGAGCAAAAACCGAAGAAGACACAGTTCTTGGAGTGTCAAAACACCAAGTGGCGCCCAATTTCAACCAATCAACACAGTTTTCGTCTCAACAATTAGAAGACATCCTACACCGTGTCCTTACGGCGTCCAGACCAGTGCCACCTGTCCCATCTTTCACAGGGGACGATGTTGAAGACCCTAACCGTTTCCTGCAGCAGTGCGAAGAGTATTTCGAAAAGAATCATATCGATTCGAATGAGCGACTTCAGACCATCACGAGTCAACTTCGTGGAAATGCGGCAAAGTGGTGGTCACCATATCAGAATTTCCCACTACAATGGAAAGATTTTCGGGATCGATTATTAGCTAAATATAATCGCCCCTAAGTGTTGATATCGTTAAAGGCTCAGCTATATAGCCAAAGACAAGGACCGAAGGAAAGTACGGAAATGTTCCTGCTTAACAAAATTCAATTGTTGCAACGGCTCCTTCCAGAGCAAAAGGAAGCAGAAAACATCCAGCTGCTAATCGAGTTGCTTCGGCCTAATATACGAACCTTTTTGAGGATATCGAGACCGACCACGATAGAGGAAGTAGTCCAGAGGGCGATCGAAATCGATTTCGACCAACTTCAGTCCGTCCCTAGTTATACTACAAAAAATAGAGGGGAAGTAAGGAACCTGGGAAAAGAAGTACCGATTGCACCAAAATGCCATTACTGCCCAAAGAAGCACTTCCACAGGGATTGTCCTGTTTTATCCCGTCGCCGCCTCCAGGATAGCACAACCGGCTCGTCGGGAAACTAAAGACAGGCCGAGGGAAACATGCCCGTCCACCACCCTCAATAACGGCCGGACATCCGAGCAACCATCAAATAAACGTGTCTGACAGCTGGATGCCGAAGATACCACTTCGTCTAGGGAACGTATACGCCGAAGCTTTACTGGACACGGGAGCGTCCCACAACTTCGTAAGCTCTCGCCTAGTCCACGACACCCATACTACTTCCGCTTCCGCATATACTGCAAACCTCGCTGATGGTACCGCGATGCATCTCACAGGCACGGTTACGGTAACCGTACAAATCGACGAGTACCCACAACAGATTGAAGCCTTCATTGCAGAAAATCTAAAGGAAGACATCATCCTGGGTATGTCGTGGCTTCTTCAAGTTAATGCAACCTGCGACTTTGAACGAAAATGTATGCATTTCGGTATCGATAAGAGGCACACAATTTACTGGGTCAGACCACAGTCATCGCCCACCGCACAGGCAAATCCCATAGACCAGCTCCTCACACAAAATTTTCCGGAGGATTACCAGGACGAATTCCAGAAACTGGTTAATGACTTCGGGATAGTTTTTGTGAAGTCCGCCATTCCAACTAAAACGGCCCAACACATAATCTGCCTCCGTCGAAATGAACCCTTTTGTCTTCATCCGTATCGTTACTCGGAAGGAAAGAAGAAGCTGATCCAGGAGCAAGTCCAGGAAATGCTCGCGGACAATGTGATAGAGCCAAGCCAGTCGCCCTATAATTCCCCTGTGGTACTGGTGAATAAGAAAAATGGAGAAGCAAGATTCTGCGTGGATTTTCGCCGGCTGAACAGCTTTACTCACGATGAAGTCTCGCCTCTTCCGGCTATTCCAGAAACTCTGAAGGCTATTGGTACTTCTACCATTTTCTCGACCATCGACCTGAAATCTGGATACTGGCAGATCCCGATGCACCCCGAATCGCGTCCCCTCACCGCCTTCACCGCCCCTGACGGGGGGAAATTTCAATTCCGCGTTATGCCGTTTGGGCTAAAAGGAGCACCTGCCACCTTCCAACGTACCATGGGTCAGGAAGTACTAGCAGGATATCTCAGAAAGTTCTGCCTCGTGTATTTGGACGACATTATTGTTTTTTCGCAGACTTGGAAAGACCACATTTACCATCTGCGTCGCGTGTTCGAGCGATTGCAACAGCATGGTCTTGCTTGCGCTCCTGAAAAGTGCGTTTTCGGCTCCAGGACACTGACTTATTTAGGACACCGAATCTCCGAAGAAGGAAACTCCCCGCTGCCAGAACATCTTGGCAGAATCCACGAAGCACCTGCACCTACCACACGGAAGGAGTTAAAGAAATTTTTGGGGTTATGCAATTGGCTTCGTGAATACCTACCTCGATTTGCAGACGTTTCGGCCCCATTGACTGACCTGTTGAGTCCAAAAAGGAAATGGCAGTGGACAAGCAAGTGCCAGGAGTCGTTCGAACACATAAAGACCCTTATGCAACGACCACTTATCTTGCACCGCCCCGATTTTGAAAAAACTTTTATACTGCAAACAGATGCGAGCAAACATGGCGCCGCTGCTGTATTGTACCAAGAAGGACCCGAAAACACCAGGCATATTATATCCTACGCCAGTACGCGATTCAATCCTACTGAGCAAGCTTACCATAGCAACGAGCAGGAATGTCTTGCGCTTGTCTGGGCAATCAAGAAATATCGACCTTACTTGGAAGATAAACGGTTCATTCTAAGGACAGACAATCGTACCGTAACGTGGTTGCAAAGCATGAAGGATGCACGGGCCAAATTGACCAGGTGGGCTCTGTTACTGCAGGAATTTACATTTACTCTCGAGCACTGTCCAGGGAATGCCAATCATCTTCCCGACGCTCTGTCCCGCCTGCCTGCTTCGGAAGAGGTAGACCTTGACCTCGACAACGTATCTCGCCTTCTCCCTCCTGGCAACGATGAGCCGACGGTATCTCAGATTCAAGTTGAGACGAGCCGCGAGGAAATCCGTCAACAGCAAGAACTCGATCCAGACATCGTCAATATCCGAGAACGTTGCGTATTCCTGCGCGGTTATCCCGACGACCACTCTCGGGATGACATCGACTTCCTTCAACGTCACCGTGTACTGGATAACATTGTATGGCAAAAGGCCGCCGATACTTGGCGGATGTTAATTCCGACCCTTATGCAACCAAGGCTGATTTATCGTTACCATGATGAGGCTGGACACCCCGGGATTCAGGAAACTGTTAGGAAGATATCCATGTACTACCAATGGGAAAGTTTGAAAACCGACGTTTCTCGCCATGTACGGAGATGTCACATATGTTTATGCTCCAAAAAGCATCGAACCGTACATGCTGGCCTACGCCCCCGGCAGCCCGACAGACCATGGGATACTATCGCGCTGGATCTAATGGGACCGTATCCCCGAACGGCCCGAGGGAAGAAGTTTATTTTGGTCATCACGGACCTCTTTTCTCGATGGATCGAAGCCCTCCCCATTGGTTCCGCCACTACATCGGTGATCACTCGTTTGCTAGAAACTGAGGTCTTGCACCGATTCGGTTACCCTCGCGCTATACTCACCGATAATGGATCCCAATTCACCAGTCGAAGTTGGAAGGATAAATGCGCTAGTTGGAAGGCGCAACACTGGACCACCGCCACCTATCATCCCAGGGCAAATCCGACTGAGAGGCGCAACCAGGATATCAAGACAGGTCTTCGAGTTTACCTACAACAAGGCGAGCACCGCACCTGGGATCATCACCTATCCAAAATCCTGTTTGATCAGCGCGATCGAAGGAATGCCGCGACCGGGGTTACGCCTTA
Source organism: Agrilus cyanescens (assembly GCA_947389935.1). NCBI lineage: Eukaryota > Metazoa > Arthropoda > Insecta > Coleoptera > Buprestidae > Agrilus > Agrilus cyanescens. Next base: position 8,607,906 of record OX376704.1, read on the forward strand.
CTTCGCCCTTTTCGGAAGGCCGCTTCTGAGACCGGGTGAGTGGGATAACCTTCCTGGCGGCGAAGCTGGAGCCCAGCCACCTTCCTACGAAGAAAGAGTACAGGAGATAAGGCGAAATCAGCAACAGTATTTGAAAAAGCAACTCCATGCTGCACAAGGAGACGTCCGTCGCTACGAGCCAAGGCAAATCGTCTACTGCCGTGAACATCCCCTCTCGAATGCCGAAAATAATTTCCATGCTGGGTTTGCTGCCCGTTGGTCCGGCCCTCACCAGATTCATAGTTACGCCGGAGGAAACACGTACTACGTCAAAAAAGAAAATCGTTTAGTGAAGATTCACCATGATCAACTCCGGCCGACTCCTGCTCCAGAATAAATTTCACTCAAACCAGGGAGGAATTGATATATCCAGGTTACTATTAATTCCTGAAATTTATTCATAACTAGTTTCTGTAGGTTTTCCCCGGTGACGTAGTCACCCTAATTACCTAGCCGATTACCTGCACCATCCCTTGCTACAACCGAACTTGTAAATAACAACCTACTTTTATCTTCTATTCTTAACTTTCACATTTATTTATTTTTCACTTCTTATTTCTATTTTTTTTTCTCGTTCCTTCTTCGGTTGTAGTTTTTCCACTTAATTCCATTCCTTCTTTTAGTAGCATGTTTCACTATTCTTTTTATCTTCTTTCTTTTCTGTTTTTTCTTTTTTTTCAATTGATTTTATCGTAAAATCTTCGTTCTTGTTTCTAACCCTATGTTTTCTTGCATGCTGTTCCTGTTTCTGCTATCCGTTTTCCATTTTTTCCGCCGCGAAATTAACATACAAACAAATTATGTTTTATCGTTAGTTTTCGCCCTTCCACCACAACCCCACCGTCACACCCCTCTTTTTCCCAACCCTCGCTAGTCCTTGAGCTGGGTATAAAAACCCCAGACTTCGCTCAATGCTGCATCTCCGACATTCCACCCACCAGTGGCAAGGAAGAGGGAGATCTTTGCGCTTTTTTCTGTCATTTTTTTTCTCTTGCACTATTTGGCTATCTCCGACATTCCACCCACCAGCGGCAAGGAAGAGGGAGCTCTAGCCTCTTAGCTACATTACCGCTGTCGTTGTCGTCCGTTCGAATCTCGAACCCATCCTTTTTTTTTATTGTAAATATTCCTTTATTACTTGTTTTTTTTTTGTCTATCTCTGTGTTCGCCTTCAGCAGTATATATATATATTTTATTTCTATCGTTCATTAAGTCGTGTATATATATTTTTTTTCTGCTATATTCTTTATATCCATCTTATTGTACATATTACCTGTATGTGTGTGCGTCGTGAGTGTAAATAAACGTTTATAAACAATTAGACTTTATCAAGCCTCCGCGCACTATCAGCCAGGCCGCGACACGAAAATTCAATGCGGCCAAACAAGCGCGATCGTTACATATATGTATTTTAATGATAATAGTCAGATATTGGAGTAGTAAAATGAATGGCGAGCAAGTCATTGCTATGTGGTACCTTATTTAGTCGAGAAGTAAGAGAAAGACAAAAAGGAGGTTCTGGGTGCATCCAACGATTTCGTTCCATCATGAAAAGGGAATGTTCAACCTTCATTTTAAATCAAGAACTGAAGTTGCATGACAAAAGTTATTTAATTACACCAGTGTCTGTTAAACTATTCGATGAGTTGTTAGACATATTGAATGAGTCAATTAGGGGGCAAGATACACCTATGAGAAAAAGAAGTATAAGCCAGAGGCTTTACAGTAACAAAACATATAGTATTTACATTTTCTGTATATATATTTTAACAAAAAAAGAATTATTTTATTGAACATTGCAATTACTCTACGGCCTGCTATCAGGAGAAACTCCAACAAACCACAGGGTTTGGGTTCTGCCAATACTCGAAATTATCACCGCAGGTATTTGTGAAGGGCGGAGAGATGTAATTTGTGTTGCTATAACCTTGTGAGAATGCTGCTGTTTGATTCCGCTGAATAATGTAAAATATTTCTATTTTTAAGAACATAAGCTTTCACGGCCGGAATCCATAGAAAAACGAGGGCTCGGGTTTGTAGGCCGTGGTCCGTAGGAACTATTTAGTCTTACGGTTGACATCATCAGTGGATTAGTGTTGATGAGAGCGAAGATTGTATCTAGAAGTCTCGACAGCGACTGAGTGGAGAGCTGGCTGCATGCCCCCATTTCGAGGAGAGGCGGACTGTTGCATATTAGGGACAACATAGTGTTCCGAATCGCCCACTCCAATCGCTGAATGACATCGACTGCCAGAATTGCTCTCCGATAGTCATGGTAAAGAAGAAAGATGACCGACATCGTTTCTGCGTTGACTACCGAAAGTTGCCATATTTTACTCAAATAAAGTGCTTCTTTTTTGTTGAAATTCATAGGGTGTTTGTGAATTTCGATGGCTTGCCTATGCAATCGGGGGTAATATTCCGAAGTAGTAGACAAAACAGAAGTTTCATCGTACTTAACAATATGGTTGTTGTTGTTCAAAATATGTTCAGCTAAAGCAGATTTCTCAGACTGTAGGAGTCGGCAGCGGCGTTTGTGTTCAGTTATTCTTGTCTCAATGCTGCGTTTTGTTGTTCCAATGTATATTTCTCAAAAAAATAAAACAACAACGGAAACGTTTCACTATTTATTTAAGTCAAATCTCGACAAATTTGTTTCGGCCCCAACGGCCATTAACTAGAGAAATACAGATGATTACTGATACTATTATATTTCTCCACAAGAACAAGGAATTTTATAAACACCGGCGGATGTCAAAGGGTCTCAAGGGTCTTTAGCTGATCTAAAGAGGTGACGTAGCTGATTCGTTGATATAAAGACCGTTCTGATGTGACGATTGAACAACTTCCCGATGCGATCTGTAACCGCTTTTATGTAGGGTAAGGAACCGTATCCTATGTACGGTCGTTGGGGTGTTTTAGGTGGTTTTTTTTTAGGCGGAGCGCACGTTTGATATTTTGTGGGGTTCCTATGGACCATGGCCTATAAACCCGTTAGTATTTTTAATCAGGTTAATAATTCCATTATCATTTTATTTTTGTTTTAGGTACCTAGCGACTGGTTGCTCTTTTGTAGACTTACACTACTGCGATCAACTTAGAGAAACTACTATGAGAGAAATCGTAAAAGAGGTGTGCTAGCTATCTGGAGATCGCTGAAAAACTTGTGTGTCTACCTAAACCATCAGAAGACCAATGGCTTAAAATTGCTGAATATTTTAATTGCTCATTTTCCTCATTGTATCGGAGCTTGTTGTATCGCGGAACTGGGTTAATTAAATTGTTGGTTGAAATAAAAAACTAAGAATATTTGATAAACTTAAAGCACGTTTATTTTACGTATAACAGAACTGAACTGCACAACCGCCTCGTAACAACCAAACTCTCGTACTACTATGTACTTACCACTACTCTAGAAGTACCCCTTTGTCGGCAAGCGGCACCCCCAAAGGGGTTACAAAAAAACGTTCATACATGTTCTTCGCAATTTATGGCTTCTGGCGCGCTGTTGACGGCAAACACATTCGTGTTAACAAGCCTGAAAAATCTGGATCTCTAAACTTACAAACACTCATTTTGTATTGTGCTGCTCGCCATTTGTGATGCTGATTATAAATTCATTGCCATTAATGTTGTAGCTGACGGAAAAGAAGCTGATGATTCAACGGTGTTCAAGAACTCTAAGTTTTATAGGGCACTTGAAAATAGAGATCTATATATTCCCGAAAAATGTCCGCTGAATACAAGTAATAGTAATACATCGATGCCCTATGTAATTGAAGACGGACTCACGAGAGCTCGAAGATTCATTGAATGCACATTTGGAATTTTGGTGGCGAATTTTCCATCGTCCGCTCAATGTGAAAAGAAGCTTTGCGATCAATATTGTTAATGCTTGTTGTACCTTACATAATTTTGTTCGACCAGGAGACGTATGTGTTATCACTTTACAACAAGTTTTCAGTAATTGAACTTAGTGAATTCAAATGTGGTTTTTAAAATAAATGTTCGACTTTTACCTACCTAGCGCTTTTTTCTGCTCATTACAGAAACCTTCATCGGAAAATACGTCCACCACTTCTTGCCAGTCTTTTTTCTTTGCCTATAAGTATATATCGGAGAATGTAAACAATAAAAGGCGATAAGGAGGCTACGTAAGTTGCCAATGTGGCCGTGGGTCTGACACTCTGCATGGTAACGGAAGTCGGGGAAGTACCGAAAACATACGGAGGTATTGTAGCTGGGAATGATATTGTGTCATTCAAAAGAAAGCAATCGAATGGTAAAGTTGTTCAGACTCACGGACTCATTTTCCTATCGCAATTCGCATCTAGTGTTTTAATGTTTAAGAGTTGTTAATAGATTGTAATCAGTGTTTGATGTTTTATTAATAAACAATTAACGATTATGGAAACTAATATTATTGAAGAGAATCCGATATATACATCGCTAAAACAACGCCATATTGATGGTCTCTTTTCTATTTCAAGAATGAATTGTTCATGGTCAACTTAGTCTTTTTTCAAAATATTACTTTCCTGATTTTCCATTTCTTTAAAGAAAATAATAAAAAGACGGATGCGTACGCGGGATGTGATCAAACAAGAATGATCAGGACTGCTTTCCTGATTGCTGTCTAATCTAATAGTACTGCGCGTTCATCCATTGAATGTAATGTACCTGGATGGTCGCCTGCGCGCCGCTATGGATCTCGCTCGCGGTCGTGACTCATTGGCCGTCGCTGCCATTTGCAGTCAAGTGCGCGGTGCAGAATTAAAGACAATGGGCCATATGAATAAAATGAAGTAAATGCTTATAAGCATAGGGTAGAAGGAAAAGCAAATACTCAGAGCAAAAGGTAAGGTAGAAGTAAAAGAAATTGCTTCATTCTGTATGAATAATGATTACCATATACTTGCAAGCAAATGCTACACAAAAACGAGTAAATGCTCAAAATTTTGTGTGTTGAAACCTGCAGTATACGCGCTTGCTGTACACACGCAATAATTCAGATTCTCATGTACAGAACCAGGGTAGCTTACATCCACGCTAGTGAATATGAACTTACTATTACACCTAGCTTGCACGTTCAAAGTTGCTTCTCCTTTGAGGTTTATGTACTCATCCCCGTGTATTTTCGGCTTCTCTATCTTTACGAGTGAACAGTCCAGTGCTCCAATAGCAGTCGGAAATATAAACTAACTTGCCCATAGTTCTTTAGCTTCCTTTACGGCTTGGTCACTTTTAGGAAACTGAATCCAACGATTAGCCTGTTCAATAATTTTTGTAACCACTCCACATTTTCTTTTCCAAACCGGAACATGTTTTTAAAATCACTCGTTCGCGGTGTACGCCGTTGTTTGTACTACTTTATATTTCGGAGATTTATCATTTCAGCCATTTTGACTTGCAACCACACAACCGTGTTAATACAGACGAAGGCCGTTCCACGAGCAATTTTCACTAATAGAGACAACTCTGATGTTACTGAACATCAGCATCACTTTTTCGCAAGTAAATGTTGTAAGCAAAAGGTTGGCTTTATTCCTACGTTTCAAGCAAATCCTTTTATTTCATGAGTATTTGCTTGCTACTTTTAAGCAAAAGGGTTTACTTACAATTTTATTCATACCCCTTAAAGCATTTACTTTGAATTTTGCAAGTATAAGCAAATGCTCGTTTTTATTCATATGGCCGAATACAATGATTTGGTCGCTAGTGCGCGGGGGCTCTTACAGACCTTAACGAACACTATATTTTTAAATAATGGTGTTTGATGTACAGCGTCTACATTTTGGGATTACTGTGCAGGACTTGAAGACATGGGTAACAAGTTAATTATAATAGACAATATTCGATCCTGTAATGTATTACTAAAAAAGACTACAAGATAAACATTTGTCGACTTTTTCATTTGCATTTGGCTCATTTTTGATAGGTAAGCGACATTGCTGAATATCCATCGAGATGTTGAGATTCATATTATCACATTATTTGCAGTAAAAAAAAAAAAAACTATTACAATTTGTGATTTGTGAAGTAGGTAAAGAAAATTATTCGAATTTTAACAGGATTTTTCAATTTTTACGTTTGTTAATAATGTTATTATCTACTTTACGTTTCAGTTAAAAAAAAAATCATTTTGTTCGTGACCCCCCCCCATATATTTTTGTCTGAATCCGTGCCCAGTAGCACTCCAATAAGAGGCACACATTCAATTTTACGATTGGGTTTATATTTGTAACTGGATCGCAAAATATTATAACACTAGGTTCTTTGTATTTTGTACCGGGAAGCCCTTTTTTACTTATATTCAATACAGACTTTATAGACTATAAAAAAACATAATAAAAAAAGAAAATATGTTACCTTAAAACAATCATAAGTAAAGGCATCTGTGTTATGGCTACTACAAAGGCCATAAAAAAAAGAAGAATTAAAAATGGATAAATGGTGTGACAAGCAGAATTGCATGCCCCTGCTGTAGCAACAGGTACCACCGTAACTTCATCGAGACTAGAATCGACAGTAAGTGACGCCGGTCCACTCATAAAAGATCCATTTCCAAGAATACCTGCGTTAAAGGTGCAGTACATTAAAATTTATTTAAAAAAACAATGTCAGTACTTCTTACATGCACAATTAAGATAATTGTTTGTTCTAGAGGAAGAAGTACACCCTGCATGACACGGACTAAAATAAGTAAGTCCATTGTTTCCACAAACGGGCTCAACATCGTTCATACTACATTCGCACCCAAAGTTGCACGACGATGTTAAGTTTACTTGAAAGGGTTCGGTGCGAGTATTATTGAAATATGGAATGGTGGTACCAGCCATTTTTAAGTTATCACATCCCAAGAAAAATAATAAGGCATAACAGGAGAGACACACCAAATTAGCAATTAAAACAAATTGTATTGCACCCTTTGGGCGTAACTCCATACGCTTTAGTATGCATCCTCCCATAAAAATACCTATACAGGCACCCGGAATTGCAATTGAACCTATTAAAAAACATACTGTCAAAATTATAACGGCAAATATGGTACAATTAAGATTCGGGCTTGCGGTTAGGTCCAGATGTTTCGCTGGTAACTGCAGCTGACATCTTTTGTAGATGCCGCGTTGAGCAAATGAGCGAATTTCGTATCTCAAAATTTCGACAGCTAGCCAATCAGCAAACAATGAGTCCCTGTCGAGACTTTCAGACCAAACCATCGCCTATTTGCTCAACGCAGCACCTACTGAATATATCAGCCGTAGTTACCGAGGAAACGTCTGGAGCTAACCATCCTTTTATCCATATATTATGGCAAACATGTATAATTACCCGTAAATACGCTTGCTTGACTTTTTCCTAGACTGAACTGTGTTTCTAAGTATTTTGGCAGAAAAACAACAAAACCAGACACTATCATTAACTCCATGCATGCTCCCAAACATGTCACTATATAAATGGGATTACTAGCTAATCTTAACATTGAGCGAGGTATATCTAAAAGTTTAAACTACATTAGATACTTCAGTTATGTAATGAATAATTACAATTTATTTTATAACCTTTAATATCCTTTCCATAGCCCGAGTCACTCTGCTCAGATTGGGAATTGACGGCAGTGTTAGCTTTTCCTAAGCTTTTTTGAACCGTTTTCTCAATAAACTTTATTTTTTCTTTCTCACTCGCTATTTCTTTTGGAAATGAAAAAAATGGAATGGATATTAAAACTAATAAAAGTCCTGCTAACAGAAATCCTCCCCACCACATACCTACCCATCGATGATCACCAGCATCTTAAAATAAAATATTATTATTAGAATTTTATTGCGTAACACAAATTTAATACAAGTGAGACAATTGATGGTGGACAACAGAAATACTTCTAATTCATTATTTACTATTGTAATACAATTCATGATGATTATTGATTACAAATCTAAAGTTACTAAATTGATAATCGTTAGCCTTAAAAGGTATGTATCTATAGAAAACTAGGTGCCTTTGATAATAATAATATTAGAAAATTGCTTCCAATACTTAACAATACAAGTATTATTTTTATTAACTACTACAATGCTTTTCTACGCAACAGTTTCTTCCTTTTTTATTTACCTATAGATATTAATTTTGTAAGTGAATCCATATGAAACGATAACATGTATGCTCCTAAAAGAAATCCCAAAACTGGACCGAATGCAGCCATACTGTACATACATCCTAAAAACAATTTCATTGGAATTACTCTGACAATAAAGACAAATATATGCCAATACAAATATTGTACCTATGTATATGGAAGAACTATCAGATCTAACGTGATCATCGATATACGTAGTTCCGAGAGTAAAAAGTGGCGAACCGCCACAACCAAGTAACAGTTGAGCAAGAACAAACAGGAGTACAGGCCCCGTTATGGAAGGAGAACCTTGAATACAGTTGTAACCTCTTAAATTATTATGTGGTGCTAAAGGTGGGGAAGACAATCCTGGTGAAAATCGACCCAGATCAATATCCTGTTCTCTAACAGAAACTACTCTACACATATTTTCATCCGTAAAATTTGCAAAAGTTGCTCCTAAATTTCCTTCCGATATAAAATGAGGTATCATAAAAATAATAGAGCCAACTCCCATTATCACAGTACCAACTCCAATCCAAACAGGTATGTGTCTTCTACTACCAAGATAACTAACAAAAATAACAGTTATCACATTTCCTATTTCATAAGATGAAGCTACAAGTCCAGAGAGACCTGAAGGTATTTCAAATCTTTTTTCAATAGTAGTTATCACAGAATTGATATAGCCAGAACTCAAGGCTTGTTGAAGTGTCACCAAAAATGATAAAAGAAGTACAAAACTCTAAAAAAAAAATCATTATTTTTAATACATTCGGTGGTCGGTTGTAGTATACATATATATATACAAAAATAAACCAGATAGGTTTTTCACAAATATATTTTGTTTATTCATTTATTTACACGTCTAGCGGTCTATTGAGTCCCATTTATAGTCACTACTGGCACTCTCAATTTATTACTGACTCTACGACTTTTATAATATCCGTCGAAAGAGTCGAGATAAATCTGGAATATTCGAAACGTCGAAAGTTGTTTACTATTCAGCGAACCGCTTAATTGCTTTCTTAGAAGGCAGGTACGAAACGCATATTTACAAATACGACGCACACACCGCCGTAATCGGCCGCAGCTAGTCGAGTCGGCTCGTAACACGTACAAGTGTGCCTGATCGCACACAAGTATGGTCGTGTTCGCTACAATATGATGTACTAGCGGTCCGTCCCAGCTTCGCGCGGGTAGTAGCCTATGCTAGTCAAGTACAATGCAGCATTCTAGTAATGAAATAATTTCGGAAATCGGTCCAATAGGTTTTGGTGGTTTATGCGATTTTGTGTAGGGGATAAAAATGTGAATTCATGTCATCGTCGTCTAATCAGCCGTTATTGTTATCAAACCGGCCGTCATCAGATAGCGCGGGCGCAAACACGTTCATCTCCTGTCCCCGCAAATCATACCCCCTCAGACACAGCCAGGATATGAAATGTCCAGCATCAGCGCCACCTAAGTTCACCCCAGTGGTACTAAACGTAATTTTATAAAGTACTAAAATCAGTATGTAGGTAATACAATATAAATTTTAGCGAAATGACCAGTAGATGACGCGATGGCGGTTGGAGTTCTCCACTTGCTGAAGCGAGTTCACATGTAAAAATTAAATAATGCTTTATAATAAGTAACTGTTTGCTGAAATAATGCTTATTAGAAACTTTGCTCTTTGAATCAAAACTGGTTAAAAACCCTTAATAGGTAGTTATCGTTTATTAATCTGTTGTTGATATTATTGCAGCTATTATAATACAAAGAAGTATATGCTTCGTCGAAGGATGTGGGGAAGTTACCCCAAGGTAACAATGCAATGACGTTCAGTACACAAGAGAATACATTTATTGGTTGTAATTCTTCGCAAACAACCCTATTAGCAAAGCCTGAAGAAACAGAGGGTCCAACGAAAGTGGCAGGTATTGTAATTTATTGTTGTTGTGAAATTTGAGTTCCAAAGAAAATGTTTTGAAATGTTTTTAGTATCTATTATTTTAATTAAATGATGTTTTGCTATTTACTCGTATATTGTACTAATTGTACTTATTATTGTATTTATGATTTGTTATTAAATTTTTTAATATTTGAACGTTCTTTTTTTTTGAATTTTCAATTAAAACAATTAAAATTTGGTGCAATTTTGAATTACACGCATTAAGTGATGCTTCGTATTTATATGTGCAGATGACAGCACATTTTTGAAAGTTTTTTTTACCATTTCTATGTATATATATATTCCAAGTGTAGTCTAATAAAGTGGGGTGAAAATAGATGGCGTTGAGTAACCAAATAATTCTGAGAGTTGAACATCTATTTCCTAGTTTATGGACTTCTATTCTATTGTTCTATTACACCTAGTAACTTAAATTGGAGCGTACGTCATCCTTTTCCCTCCGAATTCGTTCTCCCTTTATTTCAGTACAGGTTATGCACTGTGGCTGGAGCTTTTCTTAGGCTAGACTGATACACACACATACGCACATATGTAGGGAAATTACTAATTAAAATAAACAATATATGCAGTCTAATGGAGATATTCGTATCACTTGAATTGCCGATAGATGTGAAAATTAGATTAATAACAGTAAGCAATGAATAATGGTACGAATTATAAGAAAAATTATCATCATCTAACAAATTGGAATAAGCAGTTCCTAATGTAGATACAGCTGTATGTGCTTAATTGTATCAAATTGCACGACGAAACGATATTTTTCGTCCATTAAGCAGGAAGAACAAAATCAGCAGAATCCAAAACAGACACATGGACAATTAAAGGCTCCATGCATTTCTTCAAAATTTACTGTTCTGCTAGCTTAAGATTAAGTGAGCAGAACAAGAATGAAAAAAAAATTAAGCAATGAAGATAGTGTCTGTGGTTACACAGTAATTAAAGGCTTTCAAAATAGTAGAGTTCCGAATTATGTAATTGCGCTTAATATTTTGTAGTAGGTACCTAAATAAAACAATTCGCGACTCGGACAAAATATTGAGAGATGATATGGCCAAACATGATCCAAACATTGGAAATTACTGTTTAAGGCTTTCTTACTACAAAAATACTAAGTGCAGTTACAAAACACGGAACTCTACTATTTTAAAAGCCTCTACTGAGCCTTTAATTACTGTGTAGCCATATACACTATCTTCATTACTTAAATTTTTTTTTCACTCTTTTTCTGCTCATTTAATCTTAAGCTAGTAGAACAGTAAATTCTGAATAGTTAGAGCATTGGCGCGTAAAGCTAACCCAAAAATATTCGTCGTTATACAGGGTGTTCACAAAAAGAGTGTAGTTTCGTCTTTTTTAAACGGAACATCCTACATTTCTTTGCATTTTTGAAATCTACATCGAAAATAAGGTTGACTTCGTTGAAGGTTTCCTACACTTATCTCTTTCAGTTTTCGAAATATTCATTAATTATTTTTCGAAAATGCAGGTTAAATGTAAAAATTTAATTTTACCGTATCCAGGCAGTTTGCAATAATTAGCTTTTAAACGTCGATGTTAAACAGTTTGAGCTGTAAGTTAAGATAGTTTCGATAATACACTAATATACAGGGTGTTTAGAAATGTGGGACATACCTCTATCAACTGCAAATGAGACACGTAGCCATGTAAGGCCAGCGTCGCAGTGGCGATATCATAAAAATCGTATTTGGAAGTAGGAGGTTTGATTTAAATCTCTCAGCTCGTCGCCTCAGTAATTCGTGCTTTCGCACTTTGAAGAAGAGTTGTCATTAAATTAGGAAATAACCAGAGATGTGACTTATTTAAGATACAAAATACGTTTTTTATCTTGTATCTAAAATACTTTTTTAAAATTCATCTTGTATCTTGTATTTAAATACCTTTTGTTTAGTATCTTAGTATTTTGCAAATACTTTTTGCTAAAATACCTTTAGTAATAGCAATCTATGAATTTCTTTACAAAATGTGACAAGATTCTATGGTGCCATTAATTTTAAATATCAATGTTACCATAGATAAAACTGAACGCGCGGTTAAAACTTTAGTCTGGGGCCAAATTGATAGAATAGAATCGGCTATGAAGTCCCTCCCCCCTCCACTGAATCGTGTCATTTATAGTTATTCCGTATTTTTTTTGTGTGGTATCAACAATATCGCCTTTTTGAGATTCGAGATCGCGAACATGGAATCGTAAGTTTTATTTTAACTGGTTTTATTTAAGTCTTTAATTAAAACCCTTAAAGTATAATATTTTGTCTTGTCACATTTGCACGATCAATGCGATTTATTCGTAAATAATTCACGTAAAAAGATAAACTTACGTTCAATAAAATGTTGTTTTGTATCTAGTATTTCAGATACCATTCCAGAAAGTTATTTGTATCTGGTATCTGAAATACTTATTTTAAAAGTATTTTGCATTTTGTATTCCAGATACTTTGTACAGGGTATCTTGTACACCACTGGAAATAACTGTCCCGGAGTTGGCATGATTCATTAGCTATTACAAAAATTCGAAAAAACCGCTTAGAATCGCATATTTTTAAAATGTTAATAACTTATACAGTACCTAACTATTACTTTACCAATTAATTATCCTAGAGTATAGGTGTTCCAATTACAAATTGAGAGAGGCTTTATTGAACAAAATTGGGCGATTAATTACTGAGAGACTTTAATTTGATTATCCCAAAAATACAAATATTGATGGGTATAAATTTTTTTTAATAACTATTTCGGTTAATTCAAAATGGGTTGTGTTCTTGAAGACTTAAATTTTTCACCCTTATTATAAAAAATTACCGTTTTGGTATTTCTGAGCGCGTATAACTTCTAGCATGATTTTTCCTGAATATGTTGTAGAGTTCGTCACGTTGATCAAGAATATATTATCATGATAGAAAGATGCTGCAATACAATTTTAGAAAAATTAACAAAACTAGAAAATGAAATGCCTAAGTTCCAAAATATTAAATAACAAAAAATATGTATTATTAATTTACGTTAAGAAAATTACTAATCTTTTAAGTTGTGGTAAATAAAATTTAATTTTAATTTAAAAAAAACAAAAATTTTTTGGAAATAGTTTTGGTAATTGTTTTGAAAAGACTGTAGCACCTTAAAATGATAATACTAATCAGGTTGTATGAATTTAAAAAAAATTAAATTTTATTTGAAAGATCTATGTAGTCAAGAATTTTGTTTATATTAGATATAAAAAATTAATAACAGTGCTTTGAAGTTAAAAGAAAGAAAATAAATAAAAAATTAGAAAAATATTTTTTGTTGGAATGGTTTATAAAGAAACATAAAATACACTCAAAGTTGTAAGGAGCATGTGTTTACCACAACATTACCATAGGCGACGTCACTTTTAGTTATAAAAATCTAAGAAATAAAATTAATTTCCTTAAATTTTTTTTTAAAGTTTAAGTAATTCATTGCATTTGATTTCATTGAACATGTATTCTCCTTGACATAAAATAAATAATATTTTTCTTAGTATCGTATGACGCAAAACAACAGTTCTTAAATACATTAATATGAATTCAATTAAAGAATCAACTACAAATTACTACAAATTAATGTGGAAAAAGGTATTGTTGTCATCATGTCCCCGGCGGGATTCGAACGCGCGTCTCTGGCTTTTCGCGCCATTGCTCTAACCACTAGGCCGCGTTCAGAAAGGCAGAGTGTGGGTAGAGTGTTTTTTTACACAGGGGAAAAAAGTCACGTGACAGTGTATCTGGAGTATATCTAGAGTGTAAAAACATTTCTGAACGGTTTGGGGTGTTTTTGGTCGAAATCAGTCGAAGTTGAGTCGAAGTTTGTCGAAGCTAATTCGTTAACTTAACCTAATTTCGTTTATAAATTTGTTTTACCTAAATCAAAAATTAAATACATGATTGTTTTAATTGTGTATTAATTTAAACTGTTGCCACAGCTATATATACGATTTTTTAAATTATTTATTAATTATAAGTACGAATAACAGAACGTAATAAAAAAATTGTAACTTTTAATTTAAAATTCTGTTCTTTTTTGTTTTTTCACAGTTAATAAACAAAATTACTAGTCAATTTTATATTCTAATGAAAGTATGAAAACCAAAAAATTGCTTTTTTATTATTTTATCTAAATCAAGAATTAAATTATTATTTTAACTGTTTATTAATTATAAGTACAAATTTCATAACATATTAAAAAACCCGTAACTATTAATTTATAATTCTGACCACTTTCGTTTTCTTCACAGTATATAATTAAAATTACTGGTCAATTTTATGTTTTATTTATATGAAATTGATAAACGAGACTTTTTACTAGGTTTTTTCTAGTCTACGCTAGGTTAGGTTAGGGTTAAGTTAACGTGAAATGACTTAAAATGTCAACAAACAAATTTCAAAATTCATTGATTTCAAACCACGAAGCGCTAGTGCGCAAGTCGGGCGTTTTTTACCCACCTCATCGAGGTAGGTAAAATTTTAACACTACGGATACACTCTGGGTAACTTTTATTTCATTTCTGAACGGACACTCCAGTGTCACACCAGCTGTCAATTGCATTTCTGAACGCTTTTGGGCGTTTAGAGGTATATCATTTACCCTGGAGTGTTCATTTCTGAACGCAGCCCTAAGCTACGGCGTAAAGCCAGAGACGCGGTTTCGAATCCCGCCGGGGACATGATTGAAATTTAATGGTTGAAATCTGTTTAATGCTGTTTAAATAGCCACCACGCCGAACTCACGCAGTGACATGAACCATGTGGTTACATGTGCGGTATCATACCTTGCTTTATTGTACCATGATACTGATCGTCACAAAATTTGCATGCAATAAAAAATACAAAAAGAGAACTTCGTCGGTGCTTAAGAAACTAGAAAAAGTTAGACAGGAGTTAATTCCTACCAGTTTAGAAAATTTTAGCCCTCCAATAAATAGTACAACAGTGGAACAAACTTTAAGCATCCCTAACGTGTTCAACAAATCACAATTAATCCTCCGTTTTTATGGAAAATAATTCAACAATGGCACAGTGCGACCATAAGGAATTAATTGATACGAAGAATAAGCGTATCGAGGACCTGAAAACGGAAGTGGAAACCATGAAGAGTAAAATAGGCGACACATCCAGAAATTTATTGCAGGCCCAGTTGATAGAGGAACTTCAAAAAAAGGTACAAGAACTTTCCCAAGTAAATGAAAGGTTAGCAGCAACCAGGACAACGCCTGGAACAGAAGAGGTTCAAATAGATGACGTAAACCGTAATGCAACATTAGGAGAAATAATGAGCAAGTCATACTTCGACCCATTAAGGGGAAAAGCAAAACTGGAGTTGGCCGAACCGCCTGCTTTCGACCCCTTAAAACACGATGCTGCTGTATTTTTGAAACACTTTAATCAAGCATGCTCATGGAATAATTGGGACAACAAATTAAAAATGTGTTATTTCCAAAAATATTTACTCGGGGCATCTGGTGCTTGGTTCAGAACATACGCCACAAGGAATAGCACATCCCGATGAGAGGATATAGAAGAAGAATTTAAGAAAACTTTTATAGGCGCATCATATCACTACGAACTACGAACAAAGTTGATGTATAGACGCCAAGGACCTCAAGAAACCTTAACATCATACTTCTATGAAACATTAGAACTGTGTGACGCCGTTGACAGTCAAATGCCCGAAAGTGAACAAATTCAACATGTTCTAAAGGGCCTTTTAGCCAAGTATAATTATCAAATTCACTTTCAAATTAAAAGAACTAATAGACAGAATTACGACAGCAGAGACCCACTCAATACAAACAAGTTTTTTCCACGGAAACGCACAAACAAATTCGTCAAATAGTGAATTGGAAGATCGAATAAAGACACTTCAGAAACAAATTGGGGAACTTCAATTAGCCGGAAGAAATACATCGACTACCAACACAACTACTGCCAACGAAAATAGGTCCTACAGATACCGCTGGAGTAATAGTAGAAGAGCACAGAAGTACTGCCATGGCTGCCGTAAACCAGGACACAGTTATAGGGAATGCTGGAATAACAAAGGAACCCAAAACCAACGATATTCTAACACAAGAAAACAGCAGGGAAACGAAAACAAGCGAGATTAACGAGCCGTAATTTCGCGGAAGTTAATTATCTGAAATCGGCTCTTACAGTAAACTGTATATTAGACGATAAGGTAGTAAAATGTCTTATAGATACAGGCAGCAATGTAAATTTGATTTCAAGGGAATTTTGCTCAAATTTTGATGTACATTCGTGTCCACTCCTATACTCAGCGGGAAAAACTGAAATTTCCTTATTAGGTTCGAAACAAGTTGAAATCAAATTAGGCCTTAACTCTTTTCAGATAAAAGCATATGTAATCGATAAACTACATTACTCAATACTATTAGGTTAGGTTATAATAAATTTCAAGGAGAATTTTATTTCGGTATATAATGAAAACGGCAGGGAAACTAAAATACGTTTAACAAATAGGTAGCCGAGTAACAAGCAGATTAATTTATGGTCCGAGCTTCCTTACGAGGAATACACATTCAAAGCAAATCAAAAGAATTATTTAAAAATTCAAATGGCGAACAGTGTCTTGATTCATCCAGGTGAAACAAAAAATTGCGATATCGTAATTTCAAATGCTAACGTTGGTCCATTTCATTTTATTCAATTAAATAATGATTTACTATTAAAAAAAAAATTAAGCTTAGTCAGGGATATTAAATTACAAAACAATCGCGGCTCAATTGTAATAAAAAATAACAACGTGAAACCTGAGAAGTTACTCGAGTTCACGACAATTGCTTACCTAGTGAAAAAATTAGAATCTTTTAACATACACGAAATCGACAGTTCAGATTCTATACAAAATATAAATGTATCTAGTGACCTAACAGAAGATCAAAGAAAAAAAATTGACGAACTTTTAAACAAATTTAGCGACGTTTTTGCTAATAATTTGCAGGAACTAGGAACAGCCACTATAATAGAACATACCATCGAAACATCGGAGTGCCAACCCATCAGGCAGAGACCATACCGAGTTAGCCAAAAAGAAAGAGAAATAATCCAACAACAAGTTCAGGAAATGTTAGAAAACGGAATAATCCAAAAAAGCTCAAGGCCCTGGGCGTCACCAGTCGTTCTTGTAAAGAAAAAAAGTGGAGAACTCAGGTTCTGTGTAGATTTTCGGAAGTTAAATAGCGTTACTAAGAAGGATTGTTACCCACTACCCTTAATTGCGGATATCCTAAGCTACCTAGGAAATAGCAAATATTTTACAACTCTAGATTGTAACTCAGCATTTTGGAGCATACCTATAAAGAAGGAAGACAGAAGCAAAACCTCCTTCGTCACACCAGATGGTCAATATGAATTTCTGCGAATGGCATTTGGTTTATCACGCAGTCCTTCAACATATCAGAAGGTGGTAGATCAAATTTTTTCGGATATAAAGTGGAAAGAAGTTATGCTGTATTTGGACGATTTAATAATATGGTCATCTACCTTCGAAGAACATCTTCAACGTTTAGAAACTGTTTTTCGAAGACTACAAAGAGCAAAGTTAAAGTTAAAACCGTCTAAATGTTTCATAGCGACAAGTAAAATAAAGATTTTAGGACACCAAGTAGGTGAGAACGGAATAACGCCCGACGATGTTAAACTAAAAGCAATAAAAGAATTTCCAAGACCAAATACACCAAAGCAGTTACAAAGGTTTTGGGTTTAGTAAATTTCTACCGTCGTTTTATAAAGCAGTTTGCACATTTCGCAATGCTATTATACGATCTAACCAAAAAGGATAGGACCTTTAAATGGGAACAAATACACGAGGAAGCTTTTCAAGATTTAAAAAATAAGTTATGTTCTAGCCCCGTTCTTCAACATTTCAACCCTAACGCAGAAATTATTATTAGGACAGACGCAAGTGCTTATGGAATAGGCTGTATACTTCTTCAGCCAAAGGACGGCGTTCTTCACCCAGTAGCTTTCGCTTCCAGAAGATTGACACAATGCGAAAGATCCTATACAATCACGGAACGCGAGACGTTAGCAATTATATATTGTTTGAAAGAATTTCGGCATTATATTTTTGGAAAAAGCATAAAAATTGAATGTGATCACCATACTTTGTGTTGGTTACGTTCAATAAAAAATCCCAACGGCAAACTAATTCGTTGGTCTCTGGCCTTACAGGAATACGATTTTACAATTACTTATCGAAAAGGCTGCACTATGTCCGACGCTGACTGCTTAAATAGGAATCCCTGTGGGGAAGAAGACGAAGCCAAAGCTACAGAAGCTTTAGATATAGCAACATACACATTGGCAACACCACAATCTTTCCCAGAATCGCGTGAATCGGCGATTTACCCTTGTATTGATGTACACATACATTCATTAAAACCTCGACAAAAACGACAACAGCTATATGGAATATACAACAAAACTCCAAGAACGCCCATGTTGTAAACGAAGATCCTGTGATCACAATCAGCAACTTAATCGACTGTTGGACAAGTGTTACAAAAGAACTACCATCCCGAGTAAAGACCCTACAAACGGGGAAAATACCTCTAGATAAGGATTTTTTAAACTTCAGAATAAATCATACAAATATCCGCTTCCCACTTTATCGCCGAATATACTCGAAGACATACATAAGAAAAAACATAAAATCCACCCTTAATTACGTCGAACATAACTTTCACCATCCTACAATTTACGACTTGCTCCTAGAATATACGAATTTCTCAACCACAATAAACACATACTTTAGTATAAAACATAGACTAGATATAGATACCTTCAAACTTAAAGCAACGGAACTACTATTAATTTATGCTGAACTATATAAGGAACAAATAAAGGGCTGCTACGACAACCGTGTGTTAACGGAAGAAACATCACAGAAAGCAGTTATATATTCTTTAATTTTCAGTAATATTAAGGACTTGCATGCGATGGATAAAGAATTGTCCCAAATAATAAGTTTGAAAATCCCGACGCAGGAACTCCGGCATTAAGGAGACGAATAAAGAATTTTGTAATGGTCGACAACATTTTATATAGGAAAACCCAGACGCATCAGGACAGGACAACCTTTTGGCAATCCCCAAACGCCTTATTAAGAATATCCTAGAAGAATTCCATGACAGCGTTTTTGGAGGTCACATGGGAATTAACAAAACTTACGATAAGATAAGAAGTAGGTAGGTACTATTGGACGGGCATGCTACGGGACTGCGTAGAATTTGTAAAAGGCTGCAGTGTGTGTGGCAAAAGAAAAGGAGTTTCTAACCAAAAACCACAAGGACTGTTACAGCCTATACAAGTAAATAAGGCGTTCGAAATGATTGGAATCGATTTAATAGGTCCAATCACCAAGTCAAAAAGAGGTAAAAGGTATATATGTGTTGCAATCGATTACTTAACCCGTTACTGCGAGTTAAGAGCGTTACCAAGTGGTAAGACTGAGCATATTGTCAGATTCTTGATAGAGTTTATAAGCAATCACAGCATGTTTAAGGTGCTACTCAGTGATCAAGGGGCTAACTTTCAGTCTAAGCTACTAAAAGAGCTTACACAACGACTAGGTATAAAAACCATGCGAACGCCCTACCACCCGCAAACAAACAGTGCGTGTTTGACGTTCTCGCTAAATTCATTAGTAAGAACCAAAAGGATTGGTGTGAATATATCCCTATGATCCAATTCGCCATCAATTCGAGTAAGGCACTTCACGGCTTTACTCCCTTTTATCTGGTCCATGGTAGAGAACCCGATTTCCCTATTGATACCGTGTTATCAACAGAAAAAAAATCGAATCTATTGACACCATGAGAAAGTTGGAATTCGCTAGGGAACTCACAAAAGAAAGATTAGCAGCTCAACAAGAAAAAGATAAAAAAAATTATGATAAAAAACACAGGAACGTGATCTAGGTACTCTGTGGGTCAAAAAGTCAGAATTCTAACTCCTATGAAACAAAAGCATCTAACAGAAGTTTTTACCCCGTTTCTCAGGACCATCTAAAAAATCAGACTTAAATTATGTAGTAAAAAAGGGTAACATATCTAAAGTAGTAAATATACAAAAATTAGCCCCTTATCACGAGCCATGGAAATAATATAACGAGAAATAAAGGAATATAGATATGTACATATAGTAATTATAATAATGATAATATTGTAGTTATACAATAAGTAGATAATTAATTTCTTCATTTGTAGATTGTTAGGTCATTGCACAGGACGAAATATACTACTGAAGCAGGTAGCAGCAATATCCTACTGCGATGAAGATCACAAGGTCACTTTTACTCCCCATTATGTGGAACATTCAATCAGTTCTACTTTTGAGTAACGCGAAAGTTATTCCGTCATTTAAAATAACCAACTTAAGCAATACAAGCGGCCTGCTGTTTGAAAAAGTTGAGGAAATTAGATTTTACAGCGATAAGTGGAAACTTTTTACGGTAACAGATTTGGCCGATTTTCGCGACCAATTCCAAAATTTAGTTTATTATAAGCATAAAATATATGAAATTTGCAGTCATTTTATAAATAATAAAATAGGCCCATATGGGTTCTGTAAAGAATTACCGAAACAAGTTAATAATACAATAGCTGGTATCCTATCAAAAAGTAGTCTAATAAATGACTTATTGGGAACTCCTCATTATATACATGCTGCTGTTGAATCGACTCGGCATAGACGTGGTTTGATTAACTTAGGCGGCGACATACTAAAAACGTTGTTCGGAACCATGAACGACGATGATGCCCAGGTTATCACGAGGGATATGCAAGCTCTAAATGATAACCAAAACACTCTACAGGACTTATTAAATAAACAAACTAGCATCCTTAAAAATTCACTTAACGTTTACAACAGCAGCTTCGTGATAATGAGTGAAGAGTTCTTAAATTTGAAAAAGAATGTAGATGAAATCAGCCATTTTCTCGAAATAATGAAAATATTAGGGAAACTACTACCGACATAGCTTTCATCCTCTCTGAAGCCTTTGCCCTTTTCACTCTAGTGGCAGAACAATACGAAACAACTCAATTAGAACTAATAAACATTATAATGTCAGCAGAACGAGGTAAGTTGTACCCTCTTTTGTTTCCACTAAGCGACTTGTTAAAAAAACTAAAGGAAATTGACATTAATTTAAGAAACGGATTAAGATTGCCAATTTATCTAACAACAGAAGAGATACATAAAATATATAACATCATCGACCTGAAATCAGTATACTACAGAGACAAATTAACCTTTATTTTAGAAATTCCTTTAATAACTCATGGCGTTTTCGAAAATTTTAAAATCACTCCGTTACCACTTACAGACAGGAACAATACATACACTTTTATTTCATTATCGACCAACTTTCTAGCTATTGACAATCTACGTAAGTACTTTATCAAAATTTCTGAGAATAGTTTAAGTAAATGTAAAAACGTAAACAATTTTCTTCTGTGCGAGCAAGAAACACCTACAGAAGTGATACAGACGCCACAGAAATGCGAAATTATTCTGTTTTTGTCGAAATCACGGCAAGAAATTCCAACTTCGTGTGAACTTAAAATATTAAAAACAAATAACCCTATCTTTGTACAACTCGCAACCGAAAATTCATGGCTCTACATTAGTCCAAAAACAGAAGCAGCTAACATTATTTGCAATCGTGAATCATCGACCATTACTGAAATGAGAGGGGTAGGTATAATACAAACAGAAAAAAATTGCGACATTCACACTAGTACAGCAATCTTGAAGTCAAAATTCGCTTTCCAAAGTCAAACAAAATTTTCATTTAAGTCATTCATAAACATTCCAAACAAAAATATTGATTGGAAACTAACACATAAAAAATTAAAAACTATTATTCATACTAAGACTATAATTACTAATCCAGTCGCAGATTTTAATAAAATTAGTCATGATATAGTAAAATTGGAGGGAGATGAAAGTAATTTCAATCCTTTGCAAGTGATACCATTACACACTCATCTCTATTCAATTTATTGCACAATATTTATTATAATAATAATTGTTTGTGTTTTGGTTATATCTAAAACAAAAGTCTACAGAAAGGCAATGTGTACTTTGATGAATTCAAAAAAGAATGAAGAAAACACGGAAACAGGTATTGAACTGCAAGACCTGAGTGAAAATAGTCCCTGTGGTTGCGAATAACTAAGAACTGTGTGGTTAATGCATCCTGTTGACTAAATTGCATTTGCAGATGTAAAGTATTCGCAACCAGAACTTATATAAACAAAAAAAAAAAATATAAACAAAAAACCTAGTTTAAATTAGATATTGTAAATTTATGTAAATTAGATAGAATAAATTAACCAATACTATTTATATATTATTGTTAAGGAATAATATCATATGTGAATGTTATACAAAAAACGAAATAATAGTAATAATAATAAAATAATTTTTTTTTTTGTTGTACAGGTTGTATATATAATAACACAATTTGTATATATGGTAAATTAGGATTTATATGTATCTATGAGTAACTATACCACTCACTGCCTTACCACACTTCTGACTACCTGAAGCCTTCAAATTCAACATCATAGCCCTGGGTTCACGAAATGGGTAAAGAAGCATAAAACCTGACGTAAATGGAGGTTGAAGATAGAATCATCTAGGATAATGAAACACAAATAATTGATTTATCGGTTAGAAGAAGACGTGATGGTATCGAGGTATCAAGGAACATTTTTGGGTTGCAATAGCGTTCAACAACGAGAACTGCAACAGCTAAGACGAGTGTCGGAACTGCTACAGCTGAGACAAGTGTCGGAAGTAATTGTGAATCAGAAAATGATGACATATCACTTTAATTTACTTCCCACTATGGAATCTGGTTATTGAATCCTTATTAAGAAAAATAATTTGTGTTATGGCGGTACATTTGACCGAAATGAACCTAGTACTACTGGAACGCATGTGTTAGACATTGGTAAGATGCCAACAAACTTACAAGAACTAGAAGATCGAAACCTTTATCCAGGGAGTGCTGTGTGGTACAATTTGAGGTGCTATGAACTCTCCAGTGGTAGTTATAAGTTAAGGTAGGGCATAAGTTCTCTGCGGGACTCAGAGTAGCACCGACGGGGGGGTGATGTCGCATATCACCCAGTATATGAGCGTTCTACTTTACCGTTATCGATGTCACCTACTTATTTCGGTTAACCAATGTTTGGTAACTGCGGAATAAGCAGGTGACGGCCCAATAAAAGGGGCCAGCAGATACAATTTGGGAAGTTCGTGCGCGTACCGTCTAGGACGGAATATTGGTGTGTACTTTGGGTCCCTGGTAAGTTTACTCAATTATTCTTATTGTATTTTATTAAGTATCCATCGTCTGCTAGGTTTAATTATTACAACTATTAAATAAAGTTTATTTTATTTATTGTTGGTTGTTCTTGTGCACCTTCGCTTTGCCGAGCGAGTCTCAACCATCTACCAAAAGCTAACCCCCAGGCGATTAATAACCCCATATTTGGCGAAACCTCTCCAATCACCGCCTCAATCGGCGGAATACGTCAAATTTGGTGGTTATCGCCACAATTCGATCTACCATAGATTCATATGATTATACATAAATTACATAATCCATAAAATAGACATTTCCTCTTAATAATATGTTATTTTTTTTTTAGCAACGTCGAAATACTATCCTAAAGGTCACTACAAGCATTCGTAAATTACTAATAAGCTATTCATAAACGTCTTCGAAGGTTTGGTGGTCAATAGTGAATAACTAAATAAATTAGAAATTAGAAGATGGAACACTATTTTTCACTTGTTATTTTTATTGTTACCTAACAATATTGTTTCACCCTACCAGGGCATCTTCAGAGGAAGTAATCGTGAAAAATTGTGTTTTATTTACGTAGCTATTAATTCATTATGAAGTAAATTTTTCACAAAGTAAAGGCTGAAACAATCAATTATTAGAAGATGGAGTTGTGTAGGCAACACGATTACGAAAAAAATCCTTCACCGAAATGAATTGTAGAAATCGATAGGGCATCATTTGCTGGTCCCGAATATATTGATTTCATTGATTGTTGATGAAAATGTTTACTAAAAAAATAATATAAACAGTATGTCAACTCAGGCGCGGTGGCAGATGCGTCGGAAACCACTTCAACTTGAGTTTTATTAACCAATTTATAAACCTCAGATTATTTAATTGATAGAAAAAAATCGCTACCGCAAGTCAAATTATAACAAATCATAACATCCACAAAATACGACTTAGTGTTGAAATTTTTACCAATAATAGCTGAATCTCAAAGGTAATGCTATGACAAAAGTGAAATTAATAATGTATATAGGGCGGTCAGAAATATATTCTAAAATTTAAAAACTTCAAACACGAATTTGTTTTTGCAAATGGCACCTACCATATTTTATTTTTTATTCGATTCCTCTTTTTACCCTTTTTCGATCCATTTGGTTACTTCTAATTGCTTTATTTAAAAAAATTAATTTTGAATTTTTACTTATAATAGCAAATTCTAATATTTTTGCATAAAAAGATGTACCTTGGACAATTAACAACCAACGACAATCAATTCAAAATCAAGCTAAAAATCGTTCAGTTGATTAATTTCTGTTACAAAGAAAAAGTGCTTAAATAAATACTTCAATTGATGTTTTCGTTTTTGGTCATTTATGTAATGTAACAGAAATTAATCGAAAGAAAGGTTTTGAGTGTGATTTGGTTTTGATTATCGTTAATTATCAATTGTCCAAGGTACATCTTTTTATGCAATAAAACGATAAAATTGCACCAACAAACCACCAACAATCAAATAAAATCGCCAAAAATTAAAAAAGGGAAACTTGTTCAACAACTTCAAAGAGCCAGGTTTTTATGGAAACGGCACTGTCAACATTTTTTACCGCAAGAAAATAGAAAAACCAAAGACGGTATTTGCAAAAGTTTATGTTGATTTTGATGGAAATATTTAAAAGGTGAATTGTTGTGTACGTAATAATGGAATTAAGAAGAAAGAACTAAAGAAGCATCAGAAGTACTAACAATAAATATAAGGTATGACTTGCCTCCACTGGTTTGACTCAATTTAAATTCTTATTAAACGAACACATAATGCATGTAGACAATAGGCCCATGTAACCCTTGGTCCTTTTATTATACGTTGTAATAGTCGACAAATTCTAGATCATTCGATCTTCGGAGGATTTCACTTCTAACCAAAAAACCGGTTTTTTCCCGTTTCCATTTGCTAATATCCTTTCAACCGCTTAATAAATCCTGATGAAATTTTGCAAAACCCTACTTCATCTTAATCTTATTTTATATTGTTTGTGGCATTTTGCGGGTCTTTTGCAGTTTTTTGACAATCTTTAACCGAAAATTGTATTTTTCACAACTTTTTTCCATGGCTAAGTCAGGCGTTGCTGGGGTTACGATACATCGCATGTGTAATCGCATGAAAATTGCATCTACTCTATTCTGAAACTTTTGAGAACATTCTAGAACTAGCGATAATGAACCATTTCGGATAATTATAACCTAGATCATTTTGGAATTTTCGAGAACATTCTAGAACATTTGGGAGCATTGTCGACAATTTAGAATATACCCTGATTCATTTTAACGTCTTTGAATAATTTTTGAATGATCTAAATCATTCTGAAATTTTCGAGAACTTTGTGGCAGCATTCTGGACAATAATGAACCCTCCTGATTCATTATAACGCCTTTGAATTATTTTTGAATCATCTGAACTATTCTGGATTTTTTTAGAACATTCTAGAACGTTTAAAAACGTTCTGGACGATGACAGACTACCCTATATTATTTAATTTTTTTTGGATAATAGTAGATCATTTTAGAGAAATTTAGAATATTTTTGCAAAATGTCGAATATTTTAGAAGTTTCCATGTGATGGAAAAGGACAGAAATATATTATACTTTTCTAAATTCTTGTTACACATCTGCATCCACCAAACGCGACCAAACACCCTTACTCACAGCAAGAGATCAAGGGGTATCCACCACCACAACAGGGAGTAAACTGCTGTTGGTGATGAAAGAGAAAACCCCGCACGGACGTACGTACACTTGCATTTTATATAATACTAGCGGTCCGTCCCGGCTTCGCACGGGTAGTAGTGAGGATCCCTAATTGATCACTTATCGAGCGGGATGAAAAATGATTAAATTACTAAATAGGGGTTGGTGATGGAAGGGTGGAAATTTAGGGTTGTATGTATTTTTTAATGCCACACTATAAAAAAAATTAAAAAAAAATTGTGTCCAAAAAATTTAAAAAAAAATTGTGTCCAAAAAATTAAAAAAAAATGTAAGGGATGGATAACGCTTATCACTTAGGGGTATGAAAAATAAATAGTAGCCGATTCTCAGAACTACTGAATATGCATATAAAATTTCATAAAAATCGGTCAAGCCGTTTCGGGGGAGTATGGTAACTAAAACTTTGACACGAGAATTTTATATATTATATATAAGTATGAGTATGATTACTTAGGTGCCGATATTATATTATTATTATTGCAATATTCGTGGGTTTAATAAATTTATATTTAAAGACTACATGTACAGCAATAACAATTTATATACACTAATTACTATTAATTAAACTTAAAACACTATTTAATTATTACTAACTTAGATCACTAACTACACTATTTATTTATACTTTATTCACTTATATGCGCGTCTCAATTTATTTGTCTCGTCACTACTACCACTGTCGATTTATTTCTTATGTCACTACTGCCACTGTCAACTTATTACTGACTCTTCGGCGATCGTCTCTGTGTTTTATAGTATCCGTATTAAAGTCCGGAATTTTCTAGAGATGTTTTGAAACGTCCAGAATTGTTTACTATTCTGCGAACTGCTAAATTACTTTCTTAGAAGGCAGGTACGATACACACATTTACAAATACGACGCACACACCGCCGAAATCGTCCGCGGCTAGTCGAGTCGGCCCGTAACACGTACAAATGTGCCTGATCGCACACAAGTATGCTCCTTTTCGCCACAGTATGTTTTCACGGAACCTTTTTTTTTTGGTATTGTAAATTCCCTTTTTATATCTATAATTTTCAAATTATTTAGTAGATTAGGTTAGGTTAGAAATTCGAATATATCGATAAACCGATAGCTATACCAAAATGTTTAACTAAACACAACGAAATTAAACCGTTACTCTCAAAGAATTGTTGGCAGCCGTGTGGGCTGTAGAGAATTTTCGATCTTACTTAGATCACACCGATTTTATCCTTATTACTGATCATTAATTTCTTCAATGGCTGTATAACATTAAAGAACCTACAGGCATGATTGCTCGTTTAGCTCTTCGATTTTCACAATTTCATTTCAAAATTGTTCACCGCCCTGAGAAGTAGAATATTGTTCCTGATGTCTTTTCAGGAATACTGATTTTAACTTGATTGACCTCCCCATAGAAGATCCCGAATATAATGACTTGTGTGCCAAAGTTTCTGAAGAACCATCAAAGTACCCTTCTTTGAAAGTATTAGATGGCTTACTTTTTGATTGCACGAAGCATTTAAGTTTCGTTAACAATAATATGACACCCTGGAAAGATTACGTCCCTAAAAACGTCCTGGAAAATATTATTGCTCAATTTCAGGAAGACTTCTGCTTGTTTGGGTAATTTTAAAAGGAAATGAATGCGGAACACCATAATTGGCCTAAAATGCGTTTAGATATAACTAATTTTTTACGTTGCTGTAAGATATGTATAGACCAAAAGGTTTCTCCAAATTTGCCATGAGGTTTAATGGATGCTCAAAGTAATGTGTCTTATCCTTGACAGTATTACCTTGCATACCGTGGTCCCCTCCCCAAAACAGTTTCTAGTAATATGTATCTTTTGGTAGTAACCGACTATTTCTCTATGATGGTCTTAATTCACCCACTACGTAAACTTAGTTCCAGAAATATAATTCCAAAATATAATTCGCTGGTAAAAAAATACCGTCGCTTGAATTTTGTTAAACCCTCTTTGGGACTTACTAGTTTAATTTTTCAGTTTTAGATATTTTTAAATTATATCGATATAAATAGAAAAGAAATATCGATATTTCTATGTTTTTTCCCAAGGCGAGTTACCAAAAAATATTGTTAAAATATTTGAAATTTGCAAAATCAAATGCATATTATCTGCTAGTTTTATTATTTATTTTTTAACATTATTATTTTAATCGAACCAATATTAGTAAAAAAAAGAAATATACAAAACTCTTAAAAAATATCGATTATTGATATATCGAGATTTAAAATATCGTCGATATGTCGATTATTTTTTAAAAAAATATCGATATTTTTTACCCATCGCTAGCATCAACATCGGTGATGAAAGAGCTCGAT
This sequence comes from Agrilus cyanescens, assembly GCA_947389935.1. NCBI lineage: Eukaryota > Metazoa > Arthropoda > Insecta > Coleoptera > Buprestidae > Agrilus > Agrilus cyanescens. The sequence continues at coordinate 8,636,482 of OX376704.1, forward strand.
GCGGTTGATCACATAGGATTCCCTCCCGATCCCTGGCTGCGACTAGTTATACCATCAACAGTTCTTGGTTATTGGTAAGATTAACTTAGAAGCTATTCATGTTCAAAATAGGGCTCCAAGCGGGCGCTACAGAATGCACGTGCTGCTGATATGTTCACTTTATATAAACTAATTTTTTTATGGTATTAACTATCGATTTAAAATTTTGAAAAAAACATGGTGTATTCTGAAGACTTCAAAGAATAAGGTCCAGTTGGCAAAAAATGGCTGAAGTATAGACCAATTTCTTTGGTTTTTAATATTGCCAAAATTTCTGAAAATATAAATTATCATAAAATATATAATTTTATAAATAGCAGTAAAATACTGTCTGAATTGCAATTTGGTTTTAGAAAAAATGAAGGAACCAGAGATGCTTAAGTTTTCTAACAAACAATGTATATATGAAAAACTTGATAAGAGGAAACCTGTTGCAGTTACTTTCTTGGACTTGGTCAAAGCCTTTAACACTGTGAACCACTCGATTCTTTTGAATTTTGAAATTTATATTATTATGGTCTAAAACGTAGTGTTCATAAGTTGTTATCTAGTTACTTATCTAATAAGAAACAAAAGGTTATATTAAGTGATTATATTCAAGGTTACAACTGGAGTCCCATAAGAGGCAATTCTACGCCCTTTGCTTATCTTACTGTATGTAGATTATCTACTTCCTGACATGGCTAAAAATTCAGCACTGTCTTTGCATTCGCCATTGTTGTCACAGGTGAAACTTGGAAAGAAGTGCAATTTGTTATGAATCTACATTTAGAGAATGTTTCTAAATGGCGGACAGTTAATAAGTTATCATTAAATATCACAAAGTCTATATATATATATCTTTTGCTAATTACAGTGACAGTATACCTAACAATTTAGATATCAAAATTAATAACACAAATTTAAGCAGGGTAGAAAACTACCTATACTTGGGTATATATATACGATTGACTCTAATTTAAGGTGGTTCAAAAATGTTGAATATTTAACGAACAAACTAAAATATTTAATATTTATCTTTTCTAAACTATCTAAATTTATGATTACAAAAATTTTAAATATGGATTATTATGCTTTCCTCCATTTGAAAAACAGAATACTAAAAAAATAATAAAAACCAATTTTATACTAATACTCGTCCCAATATTAAGCAGTTATTTGCTTACGAATGTTTGAAGTTTAAACATCATAATTTAAAGCCATCATTTATTAATTCAACAAGTAGAACTAGACAGTCGTTCAGTAGCCTAAAATTTCAGAAGAGTAGTTAAATTTATGCTGTGAAACTTTGTAATAACCTACTAAATAATTTGAAAATTATAGATATAAAGGGAATTTACAAAACCACAAACAGGTTCCGTGAAAACATACTGTGGAGAAAACGAGCATACTTGTGTAGCGAACGTAGCAGCTACCATGAAGGTACGTGTAGAGAAATTAGTTCTAATAAGAACCGTTGTATTGGAAGCGTGTTTCAGATTCCAATGAAGAGCGAGTCAGTGTTAGACTTGACTAACTTTATTAAATAAATTACAGCTATTTATACAAATTATATTTACGTTGAACTTATGGCTAATGTGCCGTCAGCGATCTACGATAGTGTGCGTAATTGTTCTGACCTAGTTTTGTGGCCAGAACTGACAATGTTCTCTGTCAGCAGAATTTAAGTTCTGCTGTACAGAGTGAACTAATTTGGATAATTTGATGAGGAGCTGGCGGCGGGTGGTGGCATGCTTAATGAGGGCATGGCGGCGGGTGCTGACGGCGGCGCCGTTGGTGGTGGGGGCGGTGGAGGCGCTGACGGCGGCAGGGCGCTGCACCACGTTGAACATGTTGATCACGTCGAAACGTCACGTCGGGCGGCGACGCTGGCGGCGGCGGCTGTGACGGTGGCGGCTGTGACGGCGGCAGCAGTGACGGTGGTAGCAGTGACGGCGGTGGCAGTGACGGGGGCAGGACGCTGCATTACTTTGATCACGTAACCAATGTTGCGTGTGGCAGGGGCGCTGCTTAATCAATTTCAATTTTGAGTACGTTATATTTAAAATAGTTTGGACGGTTGTGCATAGCATTTTAGAAACTCTAATAAGGGCGGCAATTTAATACCATGACCTTACTTGCTTTTCGCTTGCTTCTTCCTTAATGGTCTATACGGTTAAGCTATTTTGAGAACAATTACACACCTTCTCGAGGAATTTTTTCAAACGTTTCTACGTAATTACTTGGTTTTACCCCCACCTGTCCGATTCGATTTAAATTCTATAGTATGCATGCAGTATGTTATAAAATTCGACGTAGTGAGCAAGAATATATATTTCTCCACTCTCTAGTGGTTGAAGAGGTTAGGGGTTTTAAGGGGGATAAAAACTCTCCCCCTACCACACCCTCGAACCCATTCCAAACTTTTATTCAATCCATTATATTTTACATCCCCTACACTTCCCACCCCTACAACTACTACCAAACCCCACCACACTACATCCTACAGCACACCTCCACCCGCCAAAAAAACATGCTCCGAGAGATCCCAATCTTTCACTCTGTCAATATCGTTAAATCTGCCCTCAAAATCCACCCACCTCCGTCTACATCCCCCAACACCCTTCCGTCGTACCTCCTGCAGTCAGGACGGCAATTTAAAACTATAACTTACATTTGCTTCAAAGTTAAAGTTCTATACAGTTGTGGGAACACTCAGTACATATCAGAATACAAAAACTGGCACACTCTGTACAGCGGAATCTAAATTCTGCTTACAGAGAACATCGACAGTTCTGGCCAATAACTGGGTCAGAACAAATACACACACTAGTGCAAACCGCTGACCATGTACTCACCATATGAACAATGTAAATAGTATTTGTATAAATAGCTGTAATTTATTCAATAAAATTAGTCTAACATTGACTCGTCTAGAACCACCAGCACACGCACCCTATTCACGTTAGCTGCTATCTACGCTAAATTGGTGACCCCGACGTGATATACGTCCTGACGTGATGCAGCGCCCCTGCCATGCGCAACATTGGTGACGTGACCTACATTCCGACGGGATCAACATGATCAACGTGGTGCAGCGCCCCTGTCGCCGTCAGCGCCTCCACCGCCGCCATTACCAACCGCGTCGCCGTCAACACCCGCCGCCAAATCCTCATTAAACATGTCACCACCCACCGCTAACCCCTCACCAAAGACGCCACCACCCGCCGCCAGCCCCTCATCGTCCATGGATCGCCTTGCCGTCAAACTTCCCCCCTTCGTTCCCACCGACCAGGAGATCACCCACGGCGACCTGTGAGATCCGCCAGACGCAACGTCGCCTCTTGGTAACAGACAGAACCACACGCCAGAAATTTTTGGTATACCCGTTGCTGACATTTGCGTATATCCCTAGTCTCTAAAACATTAGCCACGTCAGAAGTCCGATTGCACACTTCAAGCTGTAAACGGTACCACCATCTCTACTTATGGCACACTCATTCTGTCTCACAATTTGAGTCTACGAAGAAACTGTACATTTGACGAAGCATCCGAGTCAGCAGAACAGCACCGCCAGCATCTACATACTGTTTTCACGATTGCAGTCTTACGGAAACCTGCTGAACCAAGCAAAATGCAAATTTGGCATGAAGGAAGTCTCTTTCCTGAGTTACTCGGCCACAGCAAATGCAATACGTCATTTACCTGACCGAGTAACATCAATCAGCAATTACCCAAAAACAAAAACAGTAAAACAATTGCGACAATTCTTGGGTATGCTAAATTTTTTCAGAAAATTTCTGCCAAATGTCGCACGTACGCACTCACCGCTGAATGATCTACCAAAAAGGAAAATTAAAGGTAACGTACCGCTTCAATGGGACACCACGGCTGATGAAGCATTCAACACAAGCTAGCGACTGCTTGCACAAACTGCTCTCCTTTATCATCCACAACCAAACGCTACGTTTGTGACGCTTCCGACCATACCTTGGGCGCCGCGTTACAACAAGGAAGATGGGAGCCACTAGCATCCTTCTCTACGAAACTCTCCAACGCGTAGACAAAATACACTACTTTTGACAGAGAACTTCTGAACTTCAGAACCCTGACAAGTGCTCCCCCCGACAGTCCCGTCATTTAAGTTCCCTCAGTCAGTTTTCCACGAACATTCAGCACATCTCCGGTAAGGACAACCTCGCAACGGACAACACACCAAGGAGGAACTGCAATCCTACCGCAAATCAAACAACTCCGTATCGCTGCAACAGATCCACGTTCCTGGCTCAAACAAGGCTATATCCTGCGACATTTCCACTGGTACAATGACCAACGAGGAAGCCCCACAGAAGAAAACCACCCGCTCCAAGCGACGAGTTCGATTTTCCCAATACTTTCAAGCTTCAACACTGGGAAGGGGATCCTGTGGGAACACTCAGTACATATCAAAATACAAAAACTAGTACACTCTGTACAGCGGAATCTAAATTCTGCTTACAGAAAACATCGACAGTTCTGACCACTAACTGGGTCAGAACAAATATACACACTAGTGCAAACCGCTGACCATGTACTCACCATATGAACAATGTAAATAGTATTTGTATAAATAGCTGTAATTTATTCAATAAAATTAGTCTAACACTGACTCGTCTCTCCATCATCACCAATACCGAAGAAGGTATCCTCCCTAATACCGCAGAAGGTATTGATGGTTCATCTCGATGCTGGCATAAACAACCACATCCCAAACGGTTCTTCTTAGAACCACCAGCACACGCACCCTATTCACGTTAGCTGCTATCTACGCTAAACAGTTAAGCTATTTTGAGAACTACACACCTCTCCGAGGGATTTTGTAAAAGTTTCTAGGTAATTTTACGCTCTTACCCCCACTTCTTCGATTCGATGGAAACTAAATAGTATGTACGAAAATTCAAAATCCCATCACCCACCCCAACAGTATTCTTAACTTTTTTCAAGAATATAAGTGTTGGAAAAGGTTAGGGTAGAGGGTGGGTATACGTACATTTACATACAAACATACACACCCTACCGTAACCGTGTCTCTCTTGTAATCTTGAAAAAGTTTAAGGATACTGTTGGGGTGAATGGTGGGGTGGTAGTTGGGGATGGGGTTGTAGAGAGTGAATTACACACCCACCCTCTACCGTAACTTTTACTAACCCTTGTATTTTTGAAAAAAATTAGGAGTCCTGTTGGGGTTGATGGTGAGGGTTGTAGGAATTAGTGGTTGCAGGGTGTAGGGCTTATAGGGGGTCAAAACCTCACCCCCTTCAACGTCCCACCCTGAAAAACACCCTCGGAAACATCCCATACTTTCACTCTATCGGTAAAATTTAACTTCACCCCACTCCCTCTACCACCCCAATTCCCTACCGCCGCACCTCCTACAGCACCCCCACCCATTTCATTACCTGCATACCCTTTTTTCCTGTCCGAAGCTTTATCCTTTCAGAAAAATCAGTATGTTGTTTGGAATTTGAAAGCATGTGAAGTGGTGGTTTACGAGCCCATGTCTATACAAGGTGGTCCGATTAACTTGAGACAGGCTTGTATGTCGACAATTGTACCTTTTATAAAAATACAGTTTGTATGAAAGTTTAGATATATGAACACTTTCCGGGCTGTTGTGCCGTGGTCGACGTCTTCCTCCTTCTCAATGCGACGTTTCGTCAGATCTTACTTCTGGCATCTTCAGGCAGTGTTACGTTATCTCGATGATTTGTAACTGTTGAGAGATAACGTAACACTGCCTGATGATGCCAGAAGTAACATCTGGCGAAACGTCGCATCGTGAAGGAGGAAGACGTCGACCACGGCACAATAGCCCGAAAATTGTTCATATATCTAAATACAACGCAGGCCGTGTAAGCCTAAAAACAATATATGAAAGTTTTTATTTCAAGGTCATTTCTCTTTTTTTAAATGAAAACGTATGTATATTTTTTTTGTATTATAGTATTCTATGAAAAATAATAATTAATTTTTACTGGAGACAAACCGGTAGGGAGATCGGTACACTACCGACTACGCTACGAGCCTGTTTGATTAGTATATATCTAACATAAAGTACTAAAAGAGGTGGATGAAATTTAAGGGCGATTTTCTCAAAATTGACTGGAGAGTGCATCGTATTACTCATACATGTTAGTATACAAAGGGTGTACTAACAACCCACAAAATTCCAGATTATTCGATCTTCGGAGGACTTTAATGCACGCACATACACCCTATCGTAAACGTTCCTCTCTTGTCAACTTGAAAAAGTTTAAGAATAGTGTTGTGGTGGGTGGTGGTGATAGTAGTGAGAGCGTTCTAGGTGGTAGTTGCAAACGGTGGTGGGATTTGAAGGGGGTCAAAAACTCTCCCCATACGACGCCTACGGAGCCATCCCAAATTTTTACTCTATCCATAACATTTAGCACCCCCCACACTTCCCACCCGATACACAACCCCCAACTCCCACCACATTACGTCCTACAGAACCGTGCCCCTTACACCACCTTCATCCTAATATAGTAACTACTTTAATTATGAGGACCACTTTTTACCGTAACCTCAGGGTGGTGCATAGCACACACCTTATTAGTGCATAGCACTTATCGGTGGTTCAAGGCGAAATTCAGATGTGTTTTTTTCGTTTCGAATGACTTACAAAGCACACAATACTTTAACTGTAACAACATAAAGTGTTTATTATGATGAGCACATCTTATTTATATTAACCATAAAAGTATTGCACGATTATTTATACATATACCTTAATTATTTTCTCATTTTGTACCTTTTATAAACGTTCTTTAATAAACGTCAAACTTTAGAATCTACACGTCCAAGTAATAACAATATAAGCCCCGTTCATCCCTCTGAGCAATTATTTTTTATGAATCCGGACATGTCAAAATTAACGATTTCTCATTACAAATTCTAATTAAACGATACCATCTTCCGTATCGAATGTAAGCGCAAGGAGCCTTTTGGTCCTTAATCGATATCGTTTACGGCATTTTGCGAGTCTTTTGTAGTTTTTCGGCAATCTTTAACCGAAAAGTGTAATTTTAGTTACTCTTTACCATGGTCAACTGAGTGGGGCTCAAACAAACATCCATACACTAGAACATTATTATATATGACTAGTTGAACCCGTCCATCATTGGTGGTGCATAGCATTTAAGAAATAATAATCAGGGCGACAATTTAATACCATAACGTAAGCTCTCCTTTCCAGCCCGAAGCTTCCACCTTTCAGAAAAATCGGTATGTTGTTTGGAATTTGAATTTTAAAGTTGGGACAAATAAAATTTATTTTTAATTTAAAGAAAAACATTTTGGAAATAGAATTTTTAAAATTATTTTGAAAAGACTGTAGCGTTTTAAATAACAATAATAATAATCAAGATTGTATGAGGTACAATCTCCGCTCTCAACAACATTTCCACTGAAGATGTCAGCCGCAGTTGCTGACGAAACGTTTGGACTAAACAGTTCCTATAGATCAGAGGTGCGCAAACTTTTTTCGACTGCGACCCCTTTTGTAGAGAGAAAATTTTTGGCGACCCCTAGAGATAAATGTCTACAAATACGATGTATATTTCGATCATTTCTTTCGTTTCATCGAATAAAAACCTCATCATATCTGACACATATTAATTTTATTTATAATTTTAAGAAAACACTTTTCGTATAACATAAAAATCAGTAAATTGGCTCTTAATGAGATGTATGTTGCTAATTGCAATTCGCATATCATCTTCAGGGTTTGGACGAGAGCGGTATTTAGTTTTTATTGAAACTAGTTTGCTAAATCCAGTTTCACATAAATACGTTGATGAAAATTGTATTAAAATCCTGATGGCATTCTTGCATAAAACGGGATATTGCTTTTCGACGGATAGCTAAAATTTTTGGCAAGGCTGAGTCTTAAATTGTTTTCGAAGAGTATAGTCACTAATTAAATCTATCAATTTGTAATGAGCGTATGTGTGCGAGAGTGGGCAGTGTAGCGAGCGTATATGTGTACGAGAGCGAGCAGTGCAACGAGCGTATGTGTGCGATAGCGGCGACAAGACCCGACAGCAGATAAGCGGAGCTCAAAGAATGCCGGCGTCGGTCGGCGCTTTGATGACGATAAACAAGGCCATAAATTAGATGAACACAATAGGCACTCCAGTAAAGTCTAGTATGTAATTCTGGAACTTTCTGGATTGTTCCTAATCAGTATAAATACCTGTTGACGTGGCCAGTCAGTCAGTCAGTTTACAGTGAGCTTCCGAACGAGTGATATAAATACCGAACTACGATATACCGAGTGATATAAATACGCATTTTCCTTGTGATATAAATAAGTCGTTGAATTATTATTAGTGTTTAAGTATTCTATTAGTGTTTAAGTATTCTATTAGTGTTTAAGTGTTAAATAAATAGTTGTAAAATAAATATCCGTTAAATAAATAAGTTCTACTAGAAAAGTCGTTACATTGGTGTCAGGTGTGGGGTGCTCAGCCAATCAAGAAGTGCACAACTTGTGCAGCCAGCAAAGGACCGCAAAGACGACGGCGTGCTCCTATGCGCCAGTACAATGTCGGCAGTCCATTCGAACGGATTGCCATTGACATCGCAGGACCGTTTCCAGAGACCGATGGTGGCAATAAATACATCCTGGTGGCAATGGACTACTTCACGAAATGGGTTGAAGCGTACGCACTCCCAAATCAGACAGCCACGACAGTAGCGGAGGAGCTCGTAAACCACCTGATCAGCCGGTTCGGCGTGCCCATGGAGCTTCATTCTGATCAGGGTCGGAATTTTGAGTCCGCCGTGTTCCAAGAAATCTGCAAGACTTTAGGCATTCACAAAACCCGGACAACACCTCTGCATCCTCAATCAGACGGCATGGTAGAGCGAATGAACAGGACCATTAACAAGTACTTGTCCAAAGTGGTCTCCAAACACCAAAGAGACTGGGATCGCCATCTGCCACTGTTTCTTATGGCATATCGATCATCGATTCACGAAACTACTGGACAAACACCAGCAAAAGTACTGTTTGGTCGGGAGCTACGGTTACCATGTGACCTGAAATTTGGCTGCAAACCTGGTGAGGACGTTGCCGGAGAAGACTACGTTAGTGATCTTCGCAGAAGACTTGACGATATCCATGAGGAAGTACGTTCCCGGATGCAGATAGCTAGCGACCGCATGAAGGACACTTACGATATACGGGCCACTGATGGAGGTTTCCAGGAGGGAGACATGGTGTGGTTATACAATCCACAGCCCCGTAAAGGTCTTTCGCCGAAGCTACAGCAGCACTGGGAAGGTCCATATACAATCGTCAAGAGAATAAATGACGTTATTTACCGGATTCGACGCACACCAAATGGAAAACCGAAGGTTGTCCATTTTAACCGTTTGGCCCCATATGCCGGTGACAATCACGAAGAAGCACGGATCAGGCTTATGCAAGCTCGTTCTCCGGATCCCCAGTATGACGAGTTTATGGCCACGCCGAGCTTATATGCCAATTCCAGATTCGGTGTCACCTCCGAGAGATCCGAAGATTTGTTTTCTGCTTCGGACTCGCTGGTTCATTGTGTGGCCAAAGACTTGAGGATGGATCGCGGTATTGCCACCGTATTCAAGAAGAAGTTTGGCCGCTTGTCAGAGCTGCGGGACCAACTCGGAGATAGAAAGAAAGTGCTAAGTCTGGTGGACGGGAACCGATCCATTTACTACCTGGTTACTAAGGAGGCGTCGTCTGAAAAGCCCACCTACCGCTCGTTATGGAATTCGTTGGTGGAACTAAGAGACCAACTGCTATCCACAGGTACCACAAGGTTAGCCATGCCAAGAATAGGATGTGGGTTGGATGGACTGAACTGGAGAGTGGTGCGAAGCATGTTGGAGGTCCTGTTCCGGTGGAGCGGCGTCGAAATAACGGTATACACCAATAATCCCCAACGAGATCCCGCACAGCCAAGGACGGTGGATTGCTACTTCCATATGACGACTGGGTGCCTTAGGGGACAGAATTGCAAGTACCGGCATGATCCTTCGAAGGAACGGAAGATGTGATCCGGGACGGATCACCCTTAAGGAGGGGGCAGTGTAATGAGCGTATGTGTGCGAGAGTGGGCAGTGTAGCGAGCGTATATGTGTACGAGAGCGAGCAGTGCAACGAGCGTATGTGTGCGATAGCGGCGACAAGACCCGACAGCAGATAAGCGGAGCTCAAAGAATGCCGGCGTCGGTCGGCGCTTTGATGACGATAAACAAGGCCATAAATTAGATGAACACAATAGGCACTCCAGTAAAGTCTAGTATGTAATTCTGGAACTTTCTGGATTGTTCCTAATCAGTATAAATACCTGTTGACGTGGCCAGTCAGTCAGTCAGTTTACAGTGAGCTTCCGAACGAGTGATATAAATACCGAACTACGATATACCGAGTGATATAAATACGCATTTTCCTTGTGATATAAATAAGTCGTTGAATTATTATTAGTGTTTAAGTATTCTATTAGTGTTTAAGTATTCTATTAGTGTTTAAGTATTCTATTAGTGTTTAAGTGTTAAATAAATAGTTGTAAAATAAATATCCGTTAAATAAATAAGTTCTACTAGAAAAGTCGTTACAAATTGCTCTTTCTCACTATTAAACAAAAATACATATCTCACAGTGTAAATGATCATCGCGGGATATAATTTATATTTCGAGATATAATTTAAATTATATCCTATAGTGAAAAGCCGGCTTAAGTTCAATCCAGAAACAGACAGTGACGGTGCAGTAAAGTGGTGCCAAAAAAAAAAGGAAGAATTAGGAACAACCTTCTAATGGGGCGATTTTGAACAAGTAGCGCGCACCGTCAGTGGACTACAGGGCAACGCAAAAGATTGATATTCTGCATGGAAAACCAAAGCAACAACATGGGAAAATTTCAAGACTGATTTGTCCAATACTTACCCCTAAAAAGAGAAACCTCAGCGAAAAATTCCGCAAGGCCAGCCTGTACACAAGTAATAATGCTGTTTCGTACTGTGAGTATGCGAGAAAGGAAATATAATTTTTAAAGGATTTGCATATAGATTTAACTATTGATATTTTATTCGAACTTATCATTGATGATATTATTGAGGTTCATGTTAAAACTGCTGCTGTAACAGCTTTGAAGTCCGCGCCCCCAAAATTAAACAGTTTAACCCCGGTTAGTTCCGAGACTCGTCGTAATACCGCTCCGGAAGGCGCCACGCGGAATCCGTCGTACGACTTACCATCGCTACCCTACCACCGTAGGTTACCCTCTCTCTGTACCACTACCCCTGGCGGTACCGCACTGAGCTACCCCTATCAAGACGAGGGTGAATAAAAGAAGCTTCCCGTTTTCAGAATAGCAGAGTGCTCTCTACTTCCGACGGCTCTAGCAGCTTTCCAGACAAATGGAACACTAGAGCGGGAAGAATAGAGCAAGAACTCGCCTTCCAGGAGCTTTCCGTGACCGGAACCCTTGGCCAGTGTGTGAGCTAACAGTAGTGAATCAGACAACGTGGACCTAGCATAGAAGATATTGAGTATCTGTTAATAATTGAAGATTAAGTGTTTAGGTCCATAAGTTACCAAGTCTCACGCGGACTCGCTTGTGACTTCTAATAAAGTTTAATTAAAGTGTTTTTTTGTAGTATTATTTTACCCTCACGCTACATTGCGTTTAATAGTAATGTTCGTACCTGCTTTAATCAATCTACTTAGCAATTATGAAGTCGGTAAATCGAAAAACGAAAACTTCCGTATTGGTTCAAAAAGGCCATTTCCCTCAAACTCAAGTTGACTCAAAATAAAAAGGACCTCCTGACCCTTCGAGTCGCTAGGTGGTAGTTATATTTACAATCATACAATTTCGAAATCGAATATCGAAAAGGGAAATATATCGCACATGTTGATTATTTTAGTAGAAACCCGGTAGATGATAAAAAGGAAAACCAAAAATCCGTTAATGACATTACTACAAACAACTGGCTTAAGATAAATCAGGGCAATGACTCAGAAGTACAAAATATCAAAGCAAAATTAATTGAAGGACAGTTAACTCATGATTAATATTGTCAGAATGATATTTTATTCAGGAAAATTAATCCTGGCACCAACCCACCTATTTATCGGGCTTATGTACCCAAAGGAAGCCGTTTAGGACTGTTAGGCATGTTCCACGACGAACAATGTCATGTGGGACCTGATAAAACCTTCGCGAAAATAAACCATTACTTCTGGTATCCCGGAATGACAAAATTCATCCGAAACTATTGCAATGATTGCCTCAAATGCATCGCTAATAAACAATTCACGGGACCACGGCAGAGTTTGTCACATCCCATCGACAAGCAACCGATACCATTTTAGACAGTTCACGCTGATTGTGTGGGACCATTCCCTACTACTCCGGAGGGGTACAAACACATTTTGCTTCTGATCGATAATTTAACCAAATATTTGTTTTTAATCCCATTACAAACGCTCTCTGGACCCGAAATGTCTAACGCTTTACGAGTTCATCTCAGTATTTTTGAAATCACTAAGAGGCTTATTTCTGACCGGGGTACGAATTTTACCGATCGATGCGTTAAAGAAGTTCTTGACCATTTAGGCATTCAGTTACACCTTATAGCTAAATGCGCACCACGTGGTAATGGCCAAGTCGAACGATACGTGTCAACCGTCCTAAACTTGCTCAGGACTGAGATCCATAATAACCCAGAATGGTCGGGCGTTATTCCCAAATTACAAATAGTACTTAATACCACAATTCAAAAAAGCACCGGTGTTATGCCTATTTATCTCTTAACGGGCCAAGATAGCAGTATACCAGAAATACAAGCCTTAACCGATGTCATATCACAAATGACTGGTAATAAAAATAGCACCTTAGAAAAAGACCGCAAACTAGCATACGATTATTCGACAAAAAGCTTGCTATGCACAACAAAAATTTAATAAACCAAGACGAACAAATAAGACAATAAAAGAGAAGATAATAAAAGTGTTGGTCGTAAAAAGTTGTCTCTATTAAAAAATGATCCAAAAACTGCAAAAAACTGCAAACGATATCGATTAAGATCAAAACGAAGTAGGGTTTTGCAAAATTTCATACCGATTTATTAAGCGGTTTAAAAGATATTAGCAAATGAAAATGGGAAAAAACGCGTTTTCTGTTGTCATCGTACAGATCTATCTCGTCCGAAGATAGGATAATCTGGAATTTTTCGACAATTAAAACGTCCAAGTTAAGGACTAAAAAGCTCCTTCCTCCCATTGTCGATACGGAAGGTGTCGTTTAATTAGAATTTGTAATTAAAAATCGTTAATTGTGTGGGGTCAGAAGATGGCGTGAGTAGTAGAGCCAGCAGAAGAGAGCGGGAGTGACGATCGAAAGTCGGCTGTGCGCGAGTGTTCCTTTTTTGTTTGTTATGGTAACAGATAGATTAGTCCTTGTTTTGTGATATAACATGAATATCTTTCTTCAGTACAAATAAAACCTACATATATTTGCACTCTACAAATTTGGGGGCTCGTCCGGGATAATAACGAACTGTGGCGAGAACAAAGAACTGCGTTGTGCTAATTATTCGAAGTGTGAAAATCGTTACAACAATGAATAAGGAATCGGTGAGCGACGAAGGAAAGTCAACTCAAAACAGTCGTTTGGGTGACCTTGTTCCGAAATTTTTGAGTATCGGACAGACGAAGATTGTGTATTTCTTGGTATCAACTAATATTCGAAGAAAATGGACACCGTGGTAGTCGAAAGAAATTGCGTGCCTTTGAGGGATTTAATTTTGACGATGACGAAAGACGTATATTGAAGTTAAGACTATGTAGTAAAAAACATCGAATTTAGTGCATTAAATGATCCGCGTTTATTCACCCGAATAAGGAAATTCAGACGACATTGGTGTGGAACTAACGATTGTGTTATTAAATGACAAGCCAATATACCAAAAGCCGAGGCGCTTGCCATTCCATGAACGTGAAATAGTTAACAATCAAGTTGAGGAATGGATTAAAGATGGAATCGTAGAGCCAAGCACATCAGATTACGCAAGTCCTGTGCCAATAGTCCGAAAGAAGGATGGATCACCAAGAATATGCATCGATAACCGTCAACTTAACCGTGTTGTAATAAAGGACCGGTACCCATTACCTCTGATCGATGATCAGATAGACAAGCTTAAAAATTCCCGAGTGTTTAGCACGTTGGACCTTCGTAATGGATTCTTTCATGTCAAAGTTGCGGAGCACAGCCGAAAGTGTTTCAGAGATTCATCAACTGTATCTTCCGAAAGCTAACCAATGAGGGAGTAGTATTATCATACATGGACGATCTGATTATACCAGCCGCTAACGAGGATGAAGTTATTGAACGACTCAAATTGGTACTAGAAGCCCAGAAGCATGCTCTAAACATCAAATGGGAAAAATGTCACTTCTTAACGAAGAGGGTTGAATTTATTGGCCATGTGATCGAGGACGGTCGCATTTATTCATCGCCTTCGAAAACCGCAACCGTTTTAAAGTTCCTCAACCACGCAACATCCAGCAAGTGCAAAGCTTTCTCGAACTTACGAGCTACTTTCGTAAGTTCATACCTAATTATTCACTGTTGGCACAGCCATTAAGCGATATGCTCAAGAAGGGAACCGAATTCCTATTCGACGATGCTGCTCAACGTAGTTCTGAAGCCCTGAAAGAAGTGTTAGCTCGAGAACCAGTGTTGGCCATCTATAATCAGCGATATGAAACGGAGCTTCATACTGATGCTTCGAAAGAAGGCTTTGGGGGCGTGTTATTGCAGACGGAGCTCTGAATCCTGTATACTATGCTAGTAGATAGACGACGGCCGCAGAAAAGAACTATTCTAGCTATGAACTCGAGGTGTTTGTTCGTTGTCTGGAAAAGTTTAGTGTTTACCTGCTTGGTATTGACTTTAAGATTATCACGGATTGCGCTGCTTTCCAAAAAACTATGTCTTAAAAGAACATATGTACCCGCATAGCAAGATGGGCTTTGCAATTAGAAGACTTCCGCTATACCATCGAATATCGTGCAGGTTCACGCATGCGCCACGTCGATGCCCTAAGCCGACAGCCTGTGATGTTAATTTCTACCGAAGATGTTGTTAGTAAAATTCGACAAGCACAAGAGAAGGACGAATTCATAAAAACGACTTAAGGAATTAATACAGATAAAGCCATTTGATAACTACGTGTTGGAACATGGCTTGCTATACCGCTTTATTGACATGGTCACCATCAAACGGACCCAGACGGGGCCTGGGTTGAAGCTTAAACAAAAGTATTTTGGGCCATATCGTGTGAAGAAAGTTAAGTTCAAAAATACCTACGACGTGGAGAAAATCGAATACGGCGAGGTACTAAATCAGACATCAACGTGCGCCCAATTCATGCAACCCTGGTACCGCGAAGAATCGGAATCCGAAACTTCCGGGACGGAAGATGTTCAGGACGGCCGAGTGTGGGGTCAGAAGATGACGTGAGTAGTAGAGCCAGCAGAGGAGAGCGGGAGTGACGATCGAAAGTTGGCTGTGCGCGAGTGTTCCTTTTTTTTTGTTTGTTATGGTAACACATAGATTAGTCCTTGTTTTGTGATATAACATGAATATCTTTCTACAGTACAAATAAAACCTACATATATTTGCAAACTCTACAATTGTGACAAGCCAGAATTCTAAGGAAACAATTGCTTAGTGGGATGAGCGGGGCTTATATTGTTGTTACTTGGACGTGTAGATTCTCACCTTGGAAGTTCGACGTTTATTTCGTAAAATGAGAAAATAAATGTAATTTATAAATAATCCTGCAATAATATTCATTGCAGTTTTCATGGTCAACATAAAAGCAAATAAATATAGATGTACGAGTCAAATGGGTTCGTAACGTAGTCGGTAGTGCACCGATTTCGCTACCGCAGTAATTGGTTCAAGTGGAAGTTATGATTTTTTATAATTTGGGTTGCGGTAGCGATTTTCTTTTAATAAATTTAATTATCTCAGAAACCGCTCATCCTAGGTGTACAAGTTGGTCATTAAACACCTTAGAATTTCACGTTTTATTCGAATTCGTCGTAAAAAATATATCCTTCCATATAAAATAACAAAGTTGGTATAACCGGAAGTGACAGACGACTACAATTTTTTTAATTAGATAGAGCATCAGCTATTAGGTTATTTGCCACATTTTCAAAACTCTACCGGTATTATAATTTTAAAAACTTTAAAACGAACGGGTTACGTGAAAAACCCTGTATACAATTATGATCTTTATCACCCCTTTTACGATTTTCAAGCTGTAAGAAAGTCATTAAAATAATTTTTTCGCCTCCTTCCCTTTCGAGTAGCCAAAAAACCTTTTAGGTACTGTCATCTAGTGTATAGTAATGTCTGGTAAAAATTTCAGGGTTCGGATACTATCCTTAAACTTACGTTCACAAAGCTTGATATTTTTTGTTACTCTAAAATATCGACACAATTTTTGAGATTGTAGTTTCCCCGACACCCCGCACACAACCTTTTGAATATATTTTTCGCAATATATTTTTCGGTTGCGACTAGACATTAAAAATGCGTCGCGTAAACATACTACAATAGATTGATAAGTGATGTTTGAACGGTGGAAGACAATCGAAAAATATCGATAGCAATTATACGCGCATCGTCGACGCAACGTAATCGCTTAACTGTTTTATTTACAGCCAAAGTTTGTGATGTTTACCAACTGTTTCTTCAAAATCGAAAATAAAAATTAATCTATACTTCTATACTATATAATAATGTTCTAGTGTATGGATGTCTGTCAAACACTCAGTTAGCCATGGAAAAAGTAGCGAAAATTACACTTTTCGATTAACGATTGTCGAAAAACTGCAAAAGACTCGCAAAATGCCGTAAACGATATCGATTAAGATTAAAACGAAGTAGGGTTTTGCAAAATTTCATACCGATTTATTAAGCGGTTTAAAAGATATTAGCAAATGAAATTGGGAAAAAATGCGTCGTTGGTTAAAAGTCATAATTTTCAGGTCTATCTCGTCCGAAGATAGGATAATCTGGAATTTGTCGACAATTAAAACGTCCAAGTTAATGACCAAACAGCTGAATGCGCCTATTTTCGAATCGGAAGGTGGTGTCGTTTAATTAGAATTTGTAATTAAAAATCGTTAATTTTGACATGTCCGGATTCTAAGGAAACAACTGCTCAGAGGGATGGGCGGGGCTTATGTTGTTATCACTTGTCTTGTATACGTGTAGATTCTAACTTTGGAAGTTTGACGTTTATTTTGACGTTTATCAAAGAACGTTTATGAAAAATACGAAATGAGAAAATGAATGTAATTTATAAACAATCATGCAATAAAATTCATTGCAGTTTTCATGGTTAATATAAAAGCAATAAATATAGGGTCACAAGTCAAACCGGTTCGTGGCGTATTCGGTAGTGCACCGATCTTGCTACCGCCTTATCTCCAGCAGTAGTTGGTTCAAATCCCATCCGATAAATTTCTTTTTAATTTTACGCTTTTAACGATAATGGTGGACTTTAGCACGCCAACTTAGATTACTTTGAGCTTGTAGTATGTTGTAGAGCATGTTAAGCTGTAAAGAATATATAAATATACTGTAATGTTATGTGAGAGAATAGATTTTTTTTAAATAGAAACTATTTTATTTAATTTAAATATTAAATTTATTAATTTAAGCATGAATATTATTCTCAAAGTAAGTTCCAAAAAAGTAAATTAACATAACCATTTGTAGGTTATTCGAAATAAACAAAGATATCTGAATTTTGCCATGAACTGGCGATAGGTTACGGTAAAAATTGTTAAAGGCTATGTACCTCCCCGTTTCGATTCAAATATTAGTATGTTGTAGCATTTATCGCCTCTAGCAAGATTCTACATGTATGCTGGGCGCAGAAACCACTCCTTCAGATGGTTTTTCCACATTGAGAATTCAAAATCGAAACACTAAGATCTTCTTGCAGGATAAAAGAGGATGAAGGTGGTGGCAGAGGAGGGACTGCTATAGGAGGTAGTGTGATGGGGGTTGGGGGTTGTGTAGAGGGTGGTAAGGGAAGGGGGGTGATAAATATTGTCGATACAATAAAAGTTTGGGATGGGTTCTAGAGTGTGTTAGGGGGACAGTTCTTGACCCTCTTAAAACCCTCAACCCCTACAACCGCTACCCCTTTGTAACTACCACCTAGAACGCACTCACTACTACTCCCATCACCCACCACAACAGTATTTTTAAATTTTTTCAAGA
Organism: Agrilus cyanescens; assembly: GCA_947389935.1. Classification (NCBI taxonomy): domain Eukaryota; kingdom Metazoa; phylum Arthropoda; class Insecta; order Coleoptera; family Buprestidae; genus Agrilus; species Agrilus cyanescens. The sequence continues at coordinate 8,654,859 of OX376704.1, forward strand.
TGACAAGGGAGAAACGGTTATGATAGGGTGTGTATGTGTGTGTGTGAGTCTGTCTCCGGGCATGTTTTTTGAGAGGCGGGGATATTGTCAAGGATGGGAATCAAATTATGTAAGGGTTGAAGGAAGTTACGGAAGCGGTTGGGTGTACGCGTAAATATACATAGTATTCATTATAGCTTTCATGCTAGACATAAAAACATAAACATGTAAATCAAATAATATATACACAGTAAAATGCTAAATATTATTAACTTTTGCGTAAATAATTGAATAATAATAATAAATATTTGAAGCAATAAAATGGTAAATGCGTTATGTAGAATACGTTTTGGTATTTAAGGGCGGCCTCTTTGAAATAATAGGATGTCCTCTGCGTCATAAATACTAAAAGCTAAATAGAAGTATTATACGATTTTTAGATAAATCAAAATTAAAAAAATACATATGATTTTCGCCATGAACTGTCGATAGGTGCTATGCACTAATAGAAGGAGTGCTATGCACCAGTAAGGTAAGTGCTATGCATGTTTAGGGTAAGTGCTATGCACCACCGTGAGGTTACGGCACAAAGCGGCCACTCTGATTAAATTTGTTACAGTGCTATGCACCATCGTCCAAGCTTTGACGGATAGTATTCATAACAGTAAAAAATGGGATGTGTGGTGAAGGGAAGCAATCAGTTTAAATAGAAACGTTTGCAACAATTTTCAGAGATATGTAACTTTTCTCAAAACAGCATAATTGTTATATAGACGATTTAGAAAAAAGTTTGCAAGATGCAACTGAAGTCATGATACTAAAATGTCAATCGGCGATAGGTTACGGTAAATGCCTTAAATGCTATGCACCACCTTCCAAGTTTTGACGGGTAGTACTATTACAGTAAAATATGGGGTGTGTTATTAAGGTTATGGTAAAAGTACGCGTTTATAGCAAGATTATACATGTATGCTGGGCGCAGAAATCACCCCTTCACATGGTTTTCCGCTTTGAGAATTCAAATTCCAAACACTGAAAGTTGAGAATCATCTAGAAAAAGTTTAAGAATACCTGATGAGACCCAATAGGTCGAAACCGGTAGTAGGATATGGCTTATGGTTCGTTGTGCCTATAGTATAGGACGCGTTCCAAATGTGGGATTTGTAATCCTTAATTGTTTAGACGTTACAGGAATTTTACCTGTTTTTTTAGATTATATTGGTTAAGAAAACTTTTGTGGTGGGTGGTGGGGGTAATAGTGAGTGCGTTTTAGGTGGTAGTTACAGAGGGTAGTGGTTGCAGTTATTGGGGGTCAAGAACTCCCTCTACGACACCCTCGAACCAGTCCCAAACTTTTATTTTATCTGTAATATTTTCCACCTCCTTCCCGTACCACTCCCTTCACAACCCTCAACCCTCCATCACACCACCCCCTATATCAGCCCCGCCTCTGACGCCACCTTCATCCTCTTTTATCCTGCTAGAAGTTCGCCATAAACCGCCGATAGGTGCTATGGACTAATAGAAGTGCTATGGATCAGTAAGGTATATGCTATGCACCACCGTGAAGTTACGGTACAAAGCGGCCCCTCTGATTAAATTTGTTACAGTGCTATGCACCACCGTCCATGCTTTGACGGATGGTATTCATAACAGTAAGAAATTGGATGTTTGGTGAAGGGAAGCAATCAGTTGAAATAAAAACTTTTACAACAATTTTCAGAGATGTGTAACTTTTCTTAAAACAGCATGATTATAGACGATTTAGAAAAAAGTTTGCAGAAAGCAACTGAGGTCTTGATACTAAATTGTCAACCTGATTATTATTTCTTAAATGCTATGCACCACCGTCCAATGCTGGACGGGTTCAACTAGTTTTAGTTAATGCTTGTAAATTTCTTACTTCAGATTGAGGGTTTAAGTAGATTTACAATTCAACTCTTTAACCAAATTATTAATTTGAAAGAGATTTCTATTTTAAATCACCCCGTATATGTGTTTTCGAAACACATACATTTTGCTTAAATCTAGTTACTTAAAGTAAAATTATATCGGCATAGCACAAAATGTATCAATTCTGATTCTTGTCCGAAATCAGCATATACTCCACATCCTGTGAATGGCCTTCTATCACCGTCGTGTCTGGCCTTGTACTCATGATTGTAACGGTTAAACTAGATTTAGACGAATCGTTGGTTTCACTGGCAGGCACTTTCTTTAGTAATGTTATAGCATCAGTTATGGATGAAGTGTTCATGAGCAGAGGACGATTTTTCCCTGTCAATGGATCGACCAAGCCGGTAATGTTTAAATCAATAAAGTCTCTGATAGTTCCTGCAGAATTATTGCTGCAATATTGTTATGATCGTATTGCCGTCAGTCGACACCTGTTTTTTACACTCTGGTACATTAAATATTATTACTTTAGCTTCTCGTTTTTTCCTTTCGTTTATTTGATTTACTTTAGTTATTATCCGATTCATATCAACAAGGAACTCATAGAACGAGAAAAGTTTGTTTTCTGCAAACTTGTTCAGGTCTAACTTTACACTTGCAATGTTGTTTTCGATTTTTGCAGTTGTCTCTTTAATGAGAGTCGAGAGTCAAGTATTTCTTCAAAACCTTCGCTATTTAACTTTTACTGGTTGATACCGGCAAATCGATAACGTCTTCAATATTATCGTCGTTGTTGGATTCAAGAAGTTAATATGACGTATATTTACTATTCGCCATTTTTAATATTCTCTAATCTCAATATACATAATATATTCCTGTACTACCCGTACTGGCCAAAAAAATCCGAAAACATCACGGTCCAAACGATATATGTCGCAACCGTAGGGGTTCACTTCTTCCAAACGCGCTTGTGCACAGTCTACCAACGGTAGAGTAGCTGTGCAGCTGTTCAATGTAGGTAAACAGAATGTTGTAAACAGGTTTTAGTCTTGCGTCTCCATTTTAAGTTGCGTTTTTGGTTTTGTTCGCGGTTTTGTTTGTTGCTGCTCGTTATTACTGAAAATGATTAAAGTTTGTGTCATGTAATTGTAAACAAGGTAGAGGTGAAAAAGACGTCTCTTTGCATCTGTAATCAACATGAATATTTAAATAAGAATATACATAAGGCAGAAGTTCACAAAACTCATACTATTGTAACGACTTTTCTAGTAGAACTTATTTATTTAACGGATATTTATTTTACAACTATTTATTCAACACTTAAACACTAATAGAATACTTAAACACTAATAACAATTCAACAACTTATTTATATCACAAGGAAATTGCGTATTTATATCACTCGGTATATCGTAGTTCGCTATTTATATTACTTGTTCGGAAGCTCACTGTGAACTGACTCTTACTGGCCACGTCAACAGGTATTTATACTGATTAGGAACAATCCAGAAAGTTCCAGAATGACATACTAGACTTTACTGGAGTGCTTATTGTGTTCGTCTAATTTATGGCCTTGTTTATCGTCATCAAAGCGCCGACCGACGCCGGCGTTCTTTGAGCTCCGCTTATCTGCTGTCGGTTCTCGTCGCCGCTATCGCACACACACACGCTCGCCGCACTGCTCGCTCTCGTACACATATACGCTCGCTACACTGCCCGCTCTCGCACACATACGCTCATTACACTATTTAAACGTCAGTGAATGTTTGTCTTTTTTTTTCTTTAATTGTAATTTTTGTAATAGTATTAATATGTAAACAACTCCAATATTCATTTTCTTTTAAACCTGTATATTTATTAATTCTAAATTATAAGCCTCAATTTTGTATCAGCATAACTGGAGCAACGTGGCGCTGTTATAGAAGGTACTAAATAGCTAAAAACCCCAACGCCAACATTACGACCAATACGTCCTAAGCACTTTTCGAATGTAACTTTGTTATCGACAAGTGCTCTAGACGTTTGATTGAAGTTTTGGTGTTGGGGCTTTCAGCTACTTACTGCGTTATTCAATTTTATATAAATTTAACTTTTTTTTTAATTTAATTATTAAGCAGTTCCAAATAAATATGAAACAAAACTGTAGTTTTATTTTACTTTTCATTTCATCTAAATGAAATTTACTAGCACAGAATTTTTTTAACTGCTTTGTATATTAACTTCCATCAGAATGTTTTTTTGTGCATGATAATTGTTAATTTTAACTACATACATGAATATAAGCTAAATGGATCTAATAGTGTAATTTGTTTGCATGATCTTACTACTGTAAATACAACTTGGACTCCACCGCGAAAAGTATTCAGTCCATTATGGGGTTGGTTTGAATTAAATGAATAAAATGTACTTATCGCCGTGCATAAGTGCAAAATACCAATTTATTATACCTGTTGCAGTCTATTGTTCTATTGCACCTTTGATGGTTGATTAAAGCAAATGTGCTAATCATATTGACTCGTATACCATTATTACCAGAAGATGTACTTAGTGGGTTGAGTTTATTTGTTGTCTATCCTTTATTTTCTAAATTTGTTCTAAATTTTTCCTTTCAACAGCTGTTAATTGTCATTCATTGTCATTGTAATAATTATCGTGATTCTAATTGGTAATGGACACGCACGCGCGATTGAAGAATGCGAACGCATACGGTACTAACCCATAGTTTCTGTCTCCTTTTGTTTTCGGACTTCACCTCTCATTGCGGAGATAGGAAGCGGGCAGTATAGGAATATATTATATATATATTCTAATCTCTATGACCTATGACAAACACGGGGAGATTGAAACATTTGTTATAAAAACGTACTAAATAGCTCAAATCCTAAGGACGTTGGGGTTTGAGCACCGTCGAAATTTTTCTAGTTCTGCAGAAAATTATTCGAAGTATATTTGTGAAAACCATATCTAATTTGTTTTATATATATTTATAATAATTATTTTCAGAACTATACAGGGTAGTTCACACTGAGTGGTACATTAGACGTATTGGGAAAACAAAGCACGTTAGATTTGAAAATTTGTCAGTCAGGTTAAGGGTGATCATTCTAAGATGCTTTCAATTGACCACCACTTCCGGTTATACCGGAAGTTGATGTCAACTTTGTTATTTTAAATTGATTGGTATATTTTTTAAGACGAATTTTGCACTAAACACAAAATTTTGAGGTAATTTTGTTAACCAATTTGAATACCTATGATAAGCGGTTTCTAAGATAATTTATTGAAGAAAAAAATCACTATCGCACCGCGAATTATAATAAACAATAACTGCCACAAAATATGACTTTGAGTATTCAAATTTTTACCCGTAGCTGTATCTCAAAGTTAACGCCTTGACAAACTTGAATCTACTAGTTTATATAGGGCGTTCAGATAAAAATTCTAATGTTTGAAAACTTCAAACACCAATAACTTCGTTTCTTCAAATGGCATCTACCATGTTTTATTTTATAATTCGATTTCTTTTTGTATCCTCTTTCGATATATATTCAAATAAAAATATTAAATAAGCTATTTTAAGTAAAAATTCAAAATTGCTCAAAATGTTTCAAATAAGACAAACGGAAATATCCATATGGATCGAAAGAGGATGAAAAAAGAACCGAATCTTCGACTAAGAAAGAGAGGGGACACGTAACTCGTAAGCCGACTCTACGTCGAGCATTCGGACATTATTTTGTACTGGCTCCATAATACGGTGTCAGACAGTGCGTTGGTGTCAGTCAGTGTGAATATTATTGAATAGTGTAGTTAGGTTTTAGTGTATTTTTGTTTAAAACAATGGTGATTTGTTCTCCTTACGGCTGTAAAAGTCGCAGTGAAAGAAATGAACCAGGAATCACATTTCACAGGTAAAAAGAATTTTACGTAGAAGGTTAAGTAAAGTAAATCGCGTTTAATTTGTTTATTGTTTATATACTACTTAAAATATGTTATGATTTACGTACAAAAATCATTAATGCGTAATATGTTTTTTGTTGGAATAGTTTACTTATAGTGTAAGAAACAAAAAATACATTCACAGTTGTAAGAAACATGTGTTTACTACAATATTACATAGGCGGCGTCACTTTTAGTTATAAAAATCTAAAGAATAAAATTCATTAATAAAAAAGAAAAAAACTCTTGAAGTTTAGTTCAGCCACATCATGTTAATTAACGTTAATGAAATAATTCTTTGCATTTGATTTCATTGAATATGTATTAAATGAAATATGAAAATTTATAAAATAAATAATATTTTTCTTAGTAGTCTATGACGGAAAGCAACAGTTAATAATTGTTTACTTTATAAAATAAACAATTGAAACTCTATATGGAATTGGAATTGTACGAATAATGGTAACAAAACTAACTCCATCTTAACATCTGTATATGTTGCGCTACTGGGCGATAACTGCTGGTTCCATTACGTCACAATTTGCAGTCGACAATTATGCGCCCCCTCTCTTTCCTAGTCTAAAGCCGGCCGCACATTGAGCACAGCATAGCCCAGTGCAGCCTAGCGTAGGGCAGCATAGGAGAAATATTTCTCATCTCTGACTCTGTTAGTCACTGCATATTGAAGGCAGTGATTTCAAATTTACGTGTGAATATAGTAGGTCGCTGTATATGTATAATAATGTTTGGATTTAATAACAACCTTTCTCAATCAGAATCGGATTCGGAGATTGACACGGTTGTATTATTATATACTATTACTAAAAAACCTAAAAAAACTGTTTGGATAAATGATTATTTAAAGAAACGAAATACTCGGGGAGAATTTAACTAACTAAAGGATCTAAATGATAATCAAAAGAAAATGTATTTTCGCTTAGATGAAGACCAGTTTGAAGAACTAGCAGTGTGCTTAAGGTAAGAAAGTTCCATTGCTTTATTATTAAATATAATAGTTACAAAGAGCTATAAGTTGTAAAATAAGATTTTACAGCTCAGAACATTTCGACTGTGATAGTGTGGATAGGTGTTCGTGGATTTGCGTCGATGGTTAAGTTGTTGACTGCAAATCAAAAGAGTGTTGTGATAGCTCATGCCGTATTACCGACTCGTACTCGTATGTTGAGCAACTACTAGTTGAATGACTGTTTAATTCTCCTCCATTAGATTGCAGTGAAAAAAATGGCATTCTGCTGTAACATTTCAGATTCAGAAGACATGGCTAGAAGTTCCTCGACTTGGATTGCTTCAAATCGCTTTTTCTTTAGTCACTTTTGACAACTGTTGGGTATCCTGGTACATTGGAAGAGAGAATTGGTACAAACAATCTGACTTCTCGCCTGTCTTTCGTTTTCGTTCTTCTTCTCTTTGTCTTCTGCGAACTGCATGAGTTTCTAATGTTTCTAGCAGCAGTCTATCAATAGAGTTTTGTTTTTTCGCCCTCACAGATTTTATTGCTGTATTGCAGGTTTGAACCTCAGTTGGATGCCCTCTCGAATCTTCACTGTGTTCTCCTTCAACGCGGTTTCTCTCGTCATCATTTTCTTCGCCGTGAGGGATTTCTATAGACGGAAAAGGAACGTCGGTAACATTGTCAGTCTTTTCTTGTTTGCTACTATTTACATTTCCTGTTGTAGTCCTATTTGCCACGTATGGAATAAGAAATTCCATTTGTTTCTTATATGTCCACATCTTAATTTTTTCGCCTTAAAACGTAGAAATAAATAGCCTTATAACAATATAACAGTAATTTATTGGTAACGACCAAATGTACATTTCGACTACCAAGTAATCATTATCAATGATTAATAGTAACTAAAATTAAACACAAGATTTAACATATTTATATCTAAAATTACCTATAGTTATTCAAAAACGTCGAACAAAGGGTTGTTGTTGAATGGTAAATCGAATTTTTTCTAAATATAGATACATTCATAAAATCTAAGATCCATATAATTGTTACATTGTTTCAAAAGTTCAATGTTATAATCGATGGATTGTCCAGTATTGATAGCATGAAAGGCTACTGCAGATTTCTCAGAATTATTATTTTTTAAGTAGGTAGTATAAATGCTCTTTTAAACGTTCGTTTAGTTAAACCTATATAAACTTTATCACATTCTGAACAGTTTATTTTATAAATTCCTGATAATGAAGTTTTATTGTGTTTATCTTTTGGATTATCTAAGAGACTTCCCAACTATATTTATTATTACTAAATACAGGTTCAATATCTAATTTTTTACACGCTGATTTGAATTTTTTTGTTTATTTGCTTTACTTCTATATTATGTTGTTGAGCAGTTTTTACAATAAAAGTTTTTTCTTTTTGGAAATTTTCTTCGGATATTAACTAATCTAAAGGTGAAACCATTGAATGCTGCTAATTTATGTATTTTGCCAGTATAAGAGCTATTTAAAATATATCTATTAGTGTGAGTAGGTTTTCTAAAAATGTTGAAAGTTAACTTATTATCTTTTCTTGTAATTGTCCAATCAAGGAAAGAAAGTGAATTATTTGATTCTTCTTCGTAGGTGAATTTAATGGACTCCTAAAAAAAAAATTTATGTGATTAATACATTTTATGACATCGAAATTCTTATCTACTACAATAAAAACATCGTCCACATACCTAAGCCACAATGTTGGAAAAAAATGATTTTTTATTTAATTTCAAAGAAACTTAAAAATAAATTAGCTAAGAAAGGTGAAGGTGGATTCCCCATAGCCTGTGCCTTTGATTTGTTTGTAGATTTTTCTCTGAATTGAAAAATATTTTGTGACATGCATAGTTTGGTTAAAGTTAATAATTCATTGACCTCTAAACTAGGGAGTTTTAAATCAGTTAACCATAGTTCTAAAAAATTATAAATTTCATTATGAGGAACATTTGGAAGATAACAATTTGTCACCTTCATCTAAAGTGAATTTTTTTTAACTACTTCTATATTGTTTTTATACTGATAAATTTAAAGGTTTTGGGAAATAATCGAATTTATTACTTAACCATTTTGCTAATTTATGCGTTGGAGCGTTTGTGTGATACTATTGATCTGTAACTATTGTCTTTTTTTATGAATTTTTGGTAATCCATATAATTTTGGTATGGTTGGATTATCCACTTTCAGTTTCTTTGCTAATTGAGTATCAAACAAGTTGGTGCAACTTTTTATATTTTTTTCTACATCCCTATTTAGTTTTTGGGGATTAGTGTTGTGGATCGAATAAGGGCCTTTTTTTTATTAGGTCTAATAAACAATTTCCATAGGCTGTTTTTTCCACAATACAAACGGCATTACCTTTGTCAGCTTTTAGGTAACAACAATTTTTCTTGTTTAAATTGTTGACAGTTTCTAAATCCTTATTGGAAATATCTATGTCTACTATACAATCTAATATAGGAAGTTTCTTGGACATTAAACAATTTTTTACACCATTATTCAATAATTTAAGTTCTTCAATAGAATAAGTTATTTTACTTTTATTATGAACGATATTAATGTTTGAAATATGTGAATTGTCTGTCATTGCAACCGAATGTGATTTTGATTTGATATTATTGAGTTTTTTAAAAAGTCTATTATCTTTTTTCTGTGATTTCTTGAGCACTAAGTTTATTCTTTCAAAAATAAAATTGAATTCAATAGGATGTAATGGTTTGCTTACTTTTAAATGCGAATTATAAGCTAACAACGATAGTTTAGAAAATAAATACCTTATTTCGCAATTTAATAGTTTTCAAATCAACAAAAGCGAAAGTTTTTGAAAGATAATACTACATTATAAATAACAGGAGTAAATAGGATTAGACAAAAATTTAACTTTCACACAAAATTTAATGGACACATAAAGAGAATATGTAAAAAATTAGATATTAAACCTGTATTTAGTAATAATAAATATAAATTGGGAAGTCTCTTAGGTAATACAAAAGATAAAGACAATAAAACTTCATTACCAGAAATTTATAAAATAAACTGTTTAGACTGTGATAAAGTTTATATGTGTAAGTTTGACACCTCTATTCAAACTTTGCGCCTGTCCGTTCGGTAGTTTCCGTCGGCCAGACGGTTGAGTGACGCTCATTATAAACTGCGCAACGGCTACGGTCAGGGTGGAAAGACACCGTCCTTACTTGCTGCTTGGCAGTCACGTTTTCGTTCTTATAATTTATTATTGCTTCTCGTTTCACAATTATTATTGTTAACGACACACTCTGTGAAATCCTACTTTGTTGTTTCAGGTATTGTGGTAATCGATAAGTGATCAATAGTGTAAATAGAGTTAATATGTTATATTAATTATTATTCAATTACAGTTATTTTACTGCAACAACTCGAGTTGGTTTATTCACCCACACTCTCATGCAAATTCTCATGTTTCCCAAATTCGAAACTTATACATATAAGTATAAATTAAAAACAAATGTTTCAACGAAATATTTAATGCAATCACTCGACAATTGTTTCGACAAAATCGACAGATATTATCTTTGTACTCTTGATAATGACATATTTGTCGAAACAATTGTCGAGTGATTGCATTAAATATTTCGTTGAAACATTTGTTTTTAATTATACTTATTGAATATGTTTCATCACAATACCACCACAGTTAGTTTTAAGGTTTATATAGGTTTAACTAAACGAACGTTTAAAAGAGCATTTATACTACCTACTTAAAAAATAATAATTCTGAGAAATCTGCAGTAGCCTTTCATGCTATCAATACTGGACAATCCATCGATTATAACATTGAACTTTTGAAACAATGTAACAATTATATGGATCTTAGATTTTATGAATGTATCTATATTCAGAAAAAATTCGATTTACCATTCAACAACAACCCTTTGTTCGACGTTTTTGAATAACTATAGGTAATTTTAGATATAAATATGTTAAATCTTGTGTTTAATTTTAGTTACTATTAATCATTGATAATGACTACTTGGTAGTCGAAATGTACCTACATTTGGTCATTACCAATAAATTACTGTTATAATGTTATAAGGCTATTTATTTCTACGTTTCATAATATACGATATAATTCACTCGGCGAATCTCCACATCTTTATCAATTTTTTCTTCTTGTCCCCACCTTTGGAATTTTTTTGTCGTCGCAAATCATCACGACGACAATCTCGTAATTTTCTCCATACCTCCTTCACTGTTTGACCTAAACGAAAACATTATAGATTACAATTATTTTAGGTACCTGGCAACAGGAGATACATTTCGGTCTATCGGGTTTTCGTACAGACTAGCAGAAAAAACTGTTTCTAAAATTGTGAGTGGTGTGCAGAGCAAAAATTTTCAGCCATTATTTATGCCAAGCCCAACAGTAGATATGTGGAGGAGTATCGCAGTAGAATTTGAAATAAAGTGGCAATTTTACAACTGCTTGGGCATAATTGACGGGAAGCATTTAACGATTAACATATAAGCAGTATTGTTCTATCGTCCTATTGGCTACAGTCGATGCAAACTATAAATTTACCACAATTGACGTAGGTTCAATGAGACGATTTAGTGACGGATATATTTTTTCTAACAGCGGTTTAGGAAAGAAGCTCAACAGTGACACATTAGAATACCATAACCACAACCTCTGCCTGATCAAAATTGCGAGGCCCCTTATGTACTTGTAGGAGATGAAGCTTTCCCTTTGAGGAGTAGACTTGCAAAATGCATTTTGTCCAAATTTTTCATATTTCCGAGAAAGGTGGCATTGCATTCTTGTGGTAAAGCTCTATGTTTTTTGTAAGCACTTGGAAGTTCAATTCACATTAAGTCCCCTTGTTATTTAGTGAATAAAAACTTCTGGACATACAGAGTGAATTTTGTCCGATGGTATTTTACTTTCAAAATGCATTTTGTCCAATAACATTGGACAAAATGCGTTTTGACAGCATATTGCTTCAGTTTATTAAAAGTACTGCTAGTGTGCGTTGTTCAGAGAAGTTTTATTATTGAGTGTGTATCATTGTGAACTATAGTGGTCAAAATGGATTAGTTTCAATGATCCTGGAAAAAAGTTTCAAACCGCTAAAACCTCGTAAGCGTCTGGATCAAATTGTGTTATCAGAGCTACCGTTGGGGCGTGCAATAAAACAAAAAAATCTAAACATGATATGATATAGACCCGGAATTAAAATGGATGACTGAAATGTTTGAGGAAATTGACAGTAACAATAAGGATGAGGAGCCAGAAGAAGAGAAAGAAGATGAAAATGAATGTGAATGTGCTGATACTGACGAAAACGAATTTCTTTAATTTTTTGTTTGATTAAGTTTGATAAGTGAAAAATATATTTTTAATAAAATATTTTAAAATACTAAGCATTGTTGAGTTTATTGAGCACTTTGTCCATTCAAATCGCATAAAGACAAGCAAAATGCATTATGTCCAACACTTTTTTGTTTTTTTCCTTCTTATTTTTTCTCTTTCTTGTCGTATAACAATCTACAATAATATAAGAGCCTGATTGCTACATAACTTATCAAAAAAAATTTTTATATAATGATTACTTTTCCTGTAACAGTTTTTTGCTTTTCCTAAAAATGTACAAAAAAGGACAAAATGCATTTTGCAAGTCTGCTCCTCCTTTGACCAAAAATTTAATGCGGCCTTTTCCAAAGCGTCATATTACCAATAACTACAGAAATAAGGTGTTTAATTACAGGTGAATACATTTCAAGTTTTCATTTTGATTGTAAGACAAAAAGTTAAAACAAATATAGAACCAGCGACTTACCGTTTTCATAGTTCAATTCAACTGCAATATTGTCCCATATTTCGTTTTTATACTTCGTTCTCATGTAGTCTTTATCATCGGTATCGTTCACACGTATACACTCTATAAGTAGTTCCATTTTCACTTTATTTCATAAAGTTAGTATAGGTACTTCATTAAAATAAATGCAACAGAGCAAAAAAATATTCCTATGCCTGTACTACGTATCGGTTGAATGCAATGTGCGCTGGTTGCTTTACTTATATGTGTTACAAAATCGTCGGCTGCCCTACGCTGCGCTGCCCTGGGTCAATGTGCGGCCGGTTTAAGAATCGAATGTAAAAATATGGTAGGTGTCATTTGAAAAAACGAAGTTATTTGTGTTTGAAGTTCTCAAACTTTAAAATTTGTTTCTGAACGCCCTGTATAAATTATTAAGTTCGTTTTTTTCAAGGTGTTAGCTTTGAGATTCAGGTATCACTGGTAAAAATTTTAGCACTCTAGGTCGTACTTTGTGGAAGATATGATTTTTTATAATTTGAGTTACGGTAGCGATTTTTTTTCTTTCTATAACTTAAATTATTTCAGAAACCACCGCTCATCGTGGGTATACAAATTGGTTAATAAAGTCACCTTAAAATTTCCCTAAATGTCTAATGTATCACTCAATCTGAATGACCCTGTCTGTTTAACGCAGTAATACATCGAATAAGTAACAACAAAATTAATGACTACGTTAAAGAGGGTAACTGAAAATTTTGTAGATTTTGGAGTGGGTAAGAGGACACTATAAAGCACAAAAATTAAGTAAACGTTTACGGGTCCGAGTTCACCGTTTTTGAAAAAAAAAAAAAAAAACTGATTTGAAAGATTGGGAGAAATGCAGCCCGGGCCCGTCTTAAAAGTACATCACGCAGTACAGTATTCGATCACCTGGTAATTAAGAACATCAGTCACTAGAAAAAGGTTAATGTGTTACCTGATGTTTTTGAAATAAGACGACGAGATATCATAAATTGTTTTGATTTATTATGTTTCGACGGAGGCTGCGCGATAATCTGAAGAATAACTAGTGTCTTACCTAACCCAATCTAATCACAGGTTTATGAAAACTTAAGAAAAAAGTCGGCACTGATAAAATTGCGACACATAGAACAGTTGTTACAATGGCGTTTACTACAGTAGAATGATGAGATATGAAACTTTTTTGTATGGGGTACGAGTGTTTCAAACGCATGTGCACAACGTTAATGGTCTGTACGACCGTGTAATGAACGCTGTAGGCGATATTCGCCAAATGTCGGGAAGTTTTTGAGAGGGTGAAAAATAATTTTGGTAGACGTATTGAAGCCTGTCTTCTATCTCGCGAATATAATTTCGAAGAATTATTATAATTATGTACGTGTATATCGTATTTGGAACAATCAATTCGTCGCTATCGATCAGTCGGCGGCAAGTTGTTGATGTTTACGTACGTTAGTTGTTTGGTAAGGGGCCCGGTTTTGTGTACATCCCTTAATTTAAACGGCTCAGTTATTGTAGCAATTTGTTGGAGGCCTACGTTGTCGAATCACGGCTTCGGATTGTAAGATGATGCTATATTATCGTGCGATTACAATAACATGACAGCATGTACTATGACTATGACCATCAGATTTGGTATATTCCTCATTTCGTGGTAGAATTTTCACGATTCATTATTAATTTTAATGTATAGTGATGACTCACTTCGCAAAGCAAGAAGGCACGAAAACGAGCAACAACAAAATACTCAACTTTATTTAAAAATTTAAATAACGCCACCTATATAGCACTTCCGGTTATATCGGAAGTTGAAGTCAACGATGTTATTTTAAATGGAATGATACTTTTTTATGACGAAATCGTATTAAACACAAAATTTTAAGGTGACTTTGTTAACCAATTTGTATGCCTACGGTGAGCTGTTTCTGACAAAATTTAACTTACAAAAAAAAAACACTACCAAAACTATAAAAACTCATAACTTTCATAATACACAATCTAGAGTGTTGAAATTTTTACCAGTAATAACTGAACGATAAAGCTAATAATTGATTGTTTCAGCCTTTACTTTGTGAAAAATTAACTTCATAATGAATTAATAACTACGTAAATAAAACACTATTTTTCACTTGTTATTTTTATTGTTACCTAACAATATTGTTTCACCCTACCAGGGCATCTTCAGAGGAAGTAATCGTACAATCTTCTTACAGTCACGTTATTTATACTCTCTAGGTTTTAAGTAGGGGTATTTTTTACTAATTTATCTAAAATTTCTGAAGAATAAACATTTTCAATTTCATTCAAAACCATATTATTTTTGAAATGCTTTTTAATTTCTAAAGATTCAAGTATATCTAGCCGTTTACCTTTTGATTGTTTGTGTAAAATTTTGAAATTGTCTGTTAAATTAAATTCATGTTTATTTATGTTTATATGGTTCATAAATACTAATTTTCCATTGTAGTTTTTTATATGTTCTTGTGTTCTTTCTTTAAATGATCTTCCTGTCTGTCCAATATATAGAGCGTTGCAAGTGTTACAATTTAATTTGTAAACACCACATGTGTTCATTTTTTCTGTTTTATCTTTACTGTTTATTATAAATTTTGATAATTTATTGTTTGTTTTAAATGAAATTTGTAAATTATTATTCTTCTTTACTTTTTTTTGCAATTACATTTGAAATATTACCTATATATGAAATTGATCTAAAGTTAGTATGTTTTACATTTTTAAAGTTTTTAATATATGCAGCTTGATGGCATTTTAATTTTAGTTTTTTATTAATTAAGTCGTCAATTAATTTTGAAGTGTAACCATTGTTTAGTGCAATTTTCTTTATTGTATTTTTTTCTTTTTCAAAGTTTTTATTATTTAATGGTAGTGTAACGACTTTTCTAGTAGAACTTATTTATTTTACGGATATTTATTTTACAACTATTTATTTAACACTTAAACACTAATAGAATACTTAAACACTAATATCAATTCAACGACTTATTTATATCACAAGGAAAATGCGTATTTATATCACTATATATCGTAGTTCGGTATTTATATCACTCGTTCGGAAGCTCACTGTAAACTGACTGACTACTGGCCACGTCAACAGGTATTTATACTGATTAGGAACAATCCAGAAAGTTCCAGAATTACATACTAGACTTTACTGGAGTGCCTATTGTGTTCATCTAATTTATGGCCTTGTTTATCGTCATCAAAGCGCCGACCGACGCCGGCATTCTTTGAGCTCCGCTTATCTGCTGTCGGTTCTCGTCGCCGCTATCGCACACACACGCTCGCCGCACTGCTCGCTCTCGTACACATATACGCTCGCTACACTGCCCACTCTCGCACACATACGCTCATTACAGTAGGTTTAAGAGACGATGTATCATACTATGAAATGCAGATAATTTTTGTTGTAAGGGATGGCATGACTTTTTATTTATTATACAATCTGTCCAAGAGGGTTTCCTGAAAATTGATACTTCTAATTTATTATCTTTTTTTTATAACGTTAAATCCAGAAAATTTATTTTATTATCAGTTTCAATTTCTAACGTGAAATTTTTTCGTTTGTGTAAGTAAGTTTAATTAAAAAGTACACTAAATTTGAGTCATTGTATAGCATACGTAATTCAATTGAATTTGCTAAAGAGATCACAAAGGTAGAGGTAAAACCGAACGATTTACTTATTTCCTTGGATGTTACTAACTTGTTTGGGTCTATACCTGTATCGGAAATACCAGACCTAATTACACAGATGATGGAAGAACGAAATACTTCCCCAATAGTTTTAAATGATATAATAGAGTGTTTAAATGTTTGTTTAAAACAAAATTATTTTCAATTTAACAATAAAATATATATGCAGAATGATGGCCTACCGATGGGAATGGCATTATCACCAATAACAATAGTCAATTTAAAAATTAAATTAAATTTTGGAAACGTTACGTAGATGACATTATAACAATTTGGTCAGGAAAATTAGATGAACTTAATGAATTTACTACTTTTGTCAATAACTTACACAAACGAATAAATTTCACGTTAGAAATTGAAACTGATAATAAAATAAATTTTCAGAAATTTTAGATAAATTAGTAAAAAATACCCCTACTTAAAACCTAGAGAGTATAAATAACGTGACTGTAAGAAGATTGTACGATTACTTCCTCTGAAGATGCCCTGGTAGGGTGAAACAATATTGTTAGGTAACAATAAAAATAACAAGTGAAAAATAGTGTTTTATTTACGTAGTTATTAATTCATTAAAGCTAATGCCGACAAATGTGACCTGAAAAATGTATACAGGGCGTTCAAACAAAATTCTAAATTTTAAACACTTCAAATACGTATAACTTTCAGGATTGTTTTGGTCTTAGTTGGTAGAAATCCATGAAGTAAGAAATAAAAACAAAAAAGATTTTTTAGATGTCTACTATATTGTTATTAAACATAACAGCTGTTTCGGTATAATACCTTCTTCTATTTATACCTAATTTCATAAGTATTACAATAATAAATTGGAAAAACCAGGTAGTTACATTAAAAGTAATTGAACATAACCATATTGATCGAAAGAGAATAATAAAGGAGTCGAATGAAAAAATTAAATATGGTAGGCGCCATTTAAAAAAAAAAGGTATTCATGTTTGAATTTTTTTCTGAACACACTGTACACATTTTTGAGTTCACTATTATCATTAGCTTTAAGATTCAGCTATTACTGGTAAGAATTTCAACATTCTAGGTCATATTTTGTGGAAGTTATGATTTTTTTTAATAATTTGTGTTGCGGTAGTGATTTTTTACCTATCAGTTAAATTATCTCAGAAACCGCTCATCGTAGGTTTACAAATTGGTTAACAAAGTCTCCTTAACATTTTCTGTTTAATGTGAAGTCGTCATAAAAAATAGATCATTCCATTTAAAATAACAAAGTTGGCTTCAACTTCCGGTATAACCTCGGAAGTGCTACATAGATGGCATTATTTTATTCGAGGAGAGCATACCCAATAACGTAACTGCTCAAATTTTCAAGTCAAATCCAAGTCGTTTCCGATATATCGACCACCGCGTCTTAGGTGGGACACCCTGTAGTTAATATCTTAGTCAGAAGCACTCCTTGAAAATTCGTAACATATCCAGTCATGTTTCTCAGTACAACTTGGTTGGTAAAGGTTTCAATCTTTTCCAGTTGTAGTAGCAAAATATGTCTCTAAAGCCTCTTTATTAGTTTATTTGCTCTGTGAAATTTATTTCCTTTTTTTGCGAATTTGGAATATCTTCGGTGGTCCATCCCATACTAAATTCAAGATCATATCAATAAAATGTAGATGTAATGGAAATTTGGCATTCTCAGATTTGTAAAACCTTCAACTATTTTATGCTGTTTATCATATTTAATTTTGCAACCCAGTGGTATACCTAGACGTGCTAGTACAAACACTGAAAAACTGCTACAGTTCCTGGGCATGTTATTTTTAATAGAAGGTTCTGACCAAACGCACTCCGCAATAAACAAGCTGCTTCACAGAGATTTAAAACGCAACGCAGCACTGAATTGGAACGAATTGGTTAACAACGCATTCAACACGAGTAAGAAACAAGTTGTTTTGGCAAGTTTTTGGCAGGTATCGGTACTGTTTACCACTAAGGGGGTGGTCCTGTATGTACCCTCAGTAGATATAGTGCTCATGAGAAAAAAACAACACATTGTACAATGCTCTATTGCACATTCGAATTTAGTCAGCACCATACAACTACGATCGTCAAGAATAACTGAGTACATCCCATCAAAACGTCAAACCTCGAAGCCAGCATTTTACATAATAGAATTTGTATGAATAGCCACAAATTTGTAAATAAAAATCAGTCTGAAATATGAACTTACTCTCTCCTCTCTCCTGACTTCGTATAATGCAATGTAATTGTGTTTATCACCGAATGAAGCCAGTGTTTGGTGGAGCAATTGTCGTGTACAATAAAACTATTTTTTACAAACTTTTAACATACACCATTAAGCTCTTTACGCCACCACATCTTGATCTAACCAATACATCTCGTTATTTTAATAAATAATCTGGTTCCTACTGCTTTACAAATTCAATGGACATATGACTATGCTGAATTTGCAGAATGTATTACGGCGGTAGTACAATTGCTTATGGATACGTATGTACATAGATAGATATACATAACATAACAAAGCAACAATAAAATGTCATACTTTATTTAAGAAATAAAAATAATAATTAAAGATTAAAGTAATAAATAATCCTTAAAAATAAATTTACCTCGGGTGCAGTGGACACTATTATACAGTTATGCACGTAGCCGTTACCATCGTGAGACAAGGCCAGAGTGGAGATGACGTAATAGCTAAACATGACGGTGATAGTAGGCCCATGCATCGTGCTTGTGGTTGGGGCGATTTTGGAACCAAATCAGTGTTTATAAATTCTTTGTTGTGCCGATATACTTTTACTTTAAGTATGTGTGAGAAATCCAAAAAGTCTAAACTCCCTTCGCTCCCTAACGTGGCGACCCTGATTGATTCAAAAGACATTCCTAATATTTGTGTCGCCGTGTTGATATAAAGTGAACACTGAACATGTTAATCAATTCAACTTAATCTCTTGTTTTGTTTATAAAAGATTGCGACGGTTGGTCGGCTGACGTGTTCCACGTTTTGCATTTGGAGAACAAAGAAAACTTTGATTATTCATATTATTATTATTATTAATTCAATAAGTTCACGAAGGAGAACGCAGGACCATTCATTGGCAATCTTTCCTTTAAAAGGTAAAAGTAGTTTTTGATGAAGAATCTGTTTTAATTTTGGCCCAAATCCTGTGGTGTTGTGATCGGTCCCTTGAAACATTCGAATCTCACATATGCATATGTAACGAAAATGTTATGTGTCTCCAAAACACGTATACGGGGTGATTTAAACTAAAATCTATTTAAATGAATTTGGTGAAAGAGTTGAGTTGTAAGTAAGTAGACTTACAAATAATAGTAAAAATAATTTGTCAGTGTTAAAAATTTGCACAAATGCTCTTCTCATCAACTTCTATGAAAATTCGCGATAAAAAAAATTGCACTGTATATTACTGACTAAACACATTCCGTACAAGGGCCTACTAATATCAGCTGCTCGTTTCGGCGCGAAGGCCTTATCTCACGATGGTAACGTCCTAGCACGCACAAAACTCCCTGACGTGTATTTGCTGCCCCCTTTATACCTGCTTGCTTCGCAGTTACCAAACATTGGTTCGCCGGAATAAGTAGGTGACATGGTTACCGGTTAAATAACTGTCCATATACCGAGTGATATGAGACTGAATTTCTTCGTATAAGAAAATCTAACTGAATAGTTCTGCAAAAAAGTAAAACCACCATTGTGCATGTTGATGCCTAAGTGACGTCCTCACCTTGTTCGCAGAAAACCGTATTACTGGAATGTTTTTATAAGTCAAATTGCACTATTAAAAGTTTAACTACCATATAAAATAATTACCACCCCTAACATCAACAAATTGTAAGGTCGCCACTGGAATTGGTCAGAAATCGTCTATCGATATTTGAATTGATATTGTGCATCTTGCATTGTAGGTTACCTAAACACGGATGTCACGTGGATCTCGGACATTTATGAAGGCACTACAATCGCATGGTGACTATTCCATTGGAACTAAGGGACAAAATTTTCTTTCAGAAAATAGCAGCATCTTACAATCTGAAGCCAATCCTGTGCGTGATCCGGCAACATATTGCTACAACTGAGCCGTATAAATTAACGGATGTACACAGAACCGCACCCCTTATCAAAAAACTAACGTAAACATCAACAACTTTCCGCTGACTGATCGACAACGACGAGTTAATGGTTCTAAGAACGATATACTCAAACATAATTAAATAATAAATAATCAATAGCTGCTAATATCGCCAATGACCAACAATTGCGACATTTCGACTGTCTAAGGGCCATGACACACGTGTCGGCGCGACCAAGTCTACTTAAAGTCACACGAGGCGGTTTTACAGTCGGAAGCCGAGAGACGGAATTATAGGGTGTTCAATTTTGTTAAAGTAAAAATGAGGAAGAAGAAGGGACAATATTCTTAACTTTTCGAAAAAAATATTCCACTTCTGAGGGTAGAAAATTGCTTATTATTTTCTTAATTATCATAAGAGACGTAAAAAAGTTAATAGCACATCCAAAATTTGCATTTTTGAGATATATTTACTGCTTAAAATTAAAAATGCTGTAGTATTTTGTTTTTGAATTATAAACAAAAACAAGTTTTCGATTTTTAACTGTACGCAATATATTATTTCAAAGAAATTGTCTGTACAATCGCCCAGTATATTTTATTAGTATTATTTCAATGTCTCGGCTGCCAAGTCGGCCGCGCCGCATCGTGTGTCTTACCACATATAAACCAATGTAAAATCTGAGCCGACTCGGCCGCTCCGACACGTGTGTCATGGCCCTAAAGGCTCGCGCATACTATATCCGCGATAGGCCGCAGCGCACCGCATTGAAAAATTGCGCCAAAGCGCATAGGAGTCGCATCGAGGCGCGCCGCATTACAATACTGGAATCAGTTAATCATTGACAGTCCAACGCGATGGATAGTCCTGACGAAGATTTCTATTTATTCAGTCTGTTTGTCGAAGAGTTAAAACAAAAAAGAAAAAGGAAACGTAGTATATGGGTTCCCGAAATTCTTAAGAAAAATATCACACCCTTTTGAAAGGCTGATTAGAAAATGGACAAACGTTTTTTTTCAATATAATAAAGCCAAAATAAAAAGTTACTGTTGTACATTGAGGCGGGCCATATCGCAACACATACATCGCCGCAAAAATACGCCTAGCAAGCGATTCGAGAAGCGTTGCGATGCGGCCTGGTGCGGCCCGTCTGTAGTGTGCGATAATTCATATGAAATGTACGAAAGTGATGCAGGCAGATTTTTGTTATGCGATGCGGTGCGGCATGACAATGTGCGCGAGCCCTAATTCGGTCATATCGGACAAACAACTAACATCAATAAATTAAAAATTGACATTAAAAATTGACATTAAAAATTTAATTTTGCCCGATGATGATCGAATTAGACGGCCGAAACGTAGCATAATTAAAGTGATCTTTAATAATTGTTGGTTATTGGTGATGTTAGCTTCTATTTATTATAAATATATTAATTTACCAACAAAATTAGATTCTTGTAAGTGAATATATAACTAAAATTACCAAAATTATGTTTCTCTGTCTGTTCGGCATTTGGCGAGTATCATTTTTGCAGCGATCATAACACAGTTGTGCAGATCATTAACACTGTGTACTGGCGTTTGATACGTGCATTTTTTCGTACAACCCTTAATAAAGAAGTATCATTTCACATTATTCTGATTAATAAACACCATTGTAACAACTGTTTTACGCGTCGCAATTTTATCAGTGCTGACATTTTTTTAAGCCTTCATAAACCTACACTTAGATAAATAACGCGTGAGTAACATTCTAATAACAATAATTTTTCCTCATTAATTTGAGGTAATTTGTAGTTGGTTGGAAGATTAAATTTACATTAATGTGTTTAAAATCACCACTCAAGTATTTCTAATATTTCATTGTTAATTGATAAAAAAACGATTTATTATATATAGTACTCTTATTACAAGAACAGCAGGTAACACATTATTCTATTGCCAAAGGCTTATACTGCTAATTACCAGCTGACTGAAAAAGCTGTTACTTTTAAGGCAGGGCCGGACAAAAATTTTGTTTGTTTTTCTCAAAAACGGCAAACATCGGACCTCCGCTTAATTGTTTTATTTTATAACGTATAGTTTCACCTCCTGCAATATCCGCAAAACTTTCAGGTACTTCTTGAAAAATATATCCTTGTAAGTATGTACTTACTTTAATTCCAGCATGCTTTTGTAAAAACAAGGGTCGGCACTTAAGGATCCCACATTCCTTGGTATTTCTTAATATCACAGCTGTTGGTTCGCTAAAGTTATCTTTAAAAACCGTTTTTTCTCTGTCAAAACCACTGGATGGGTTTCGACTATGACATTTAATTACTGTATCACAAAAAGTAGATGCTGTGGATTTCTGGTTCTCATTATTATCTTCAGGGACACTTTCCGAATAAAGACCTGTCATGGCATATATAGATTCTTGTCTGCGATGTCCTTTTCGATGCACAGGAGCATCTCCAGAAGACCCTGGAAGCGCTCCTGTCGTAGACGATCCTCCAGACATTTTCCCCTCTGGGCTTTCTGATTGGATCACAATAACTTCATTCTTACTAAACCTCTCTGAAAATAATATGTTATCACAATTAATTTTTTAACAAGTCAGTCATCAATCGCAAAACAACCTTAATTAAACTAAGCAATGGAGAGCTAGGAATAGGAACCTTGCCACTGTCAAGAGTCTTAAGGCATTTTAAAAACCCAGTTTTCGAAAAAAACTATTAAACCTCGGGTACACCTTGGTTTCAATGGCACATTAATAAATTTGGCACTATCTGTATTAATTTGAAAAGTTAAAGATCTTGCAATAAGATTCTTTAATTTAACTTTACTAACTATATTTTATCAACTATGCTATAATTATAACAATTATCTTTGGCGATACATTTAATTGTTTGAAGTTCTTTGTGATACCTATCTCTATTTTGGGGGAAGCTAAGTAATCTTTTTTCAAGAAAATTAAAACTAGCCATTTTATGTTGCATACAATGATTAGTCGTTGGTTTTAAATTGAGAGATACCACTGGATTTTCTACAATTTCAAATTCCAGAGAATTCCCATTTATTTTTCTACTATAAATTTACCAGAAAGAAAACGTGAGTTTAATTAAGGTAGGAAGTCATTAAGATTAGAAGAATTTAAATCAAAAATATGGTCCACATATCGTAACCTTAGGAAAATACTCAGACCGCTTTCGAAACGGTTCATAAAAAGATTAGCTATGGAAGGTGACAATGAATTCCCCATAGATGTTCCTTCGCTCTGTTCTGACGGGTTTTTTTCAACATCCGAACTAATTTTTTTAAAGTTTTCTTTAATAACATTTATCCTAATCCTGCCACATATTTCTAATGGCTCTTACGAGATTCGTTAATATGTCTACAATTTTCTTATAATTATCGTTTTACATGCTAAATTGCAACTACTCCATAAACATTCCACTGGAGTGCAGGCTAGCGTTATTGTTTTACATAGACGTGAGTAGCATGGTAGGCAGTGTTGCCTAAAGTCACACTATATTTGGTGCTACATGTGTAAGCAGTAAACTCAATTGGGCATGGTTTTCATTTGTGGCATACACACATAATCGTGGATACTTCTGCCTTATGTTACTTTTATGTTGGAACTGTGATAAAAGCTAAAAAAGCGCAGATAAAAGCGGCGATAAGAGCTATTCAAAAAACTTCTTCGGTGTGTTTACGTTGAACCTGTGATACTAAATAGATCTGGGCAACAGTTATCAAAGTGTAGCATTTATAAAATAAGTGATTCTGAAGATTTTTTTTTATTATCATCAATACACTGCAGCTTAAATTGGGGGAATTCCTTCATTTAAATAGTGATTTGAGAAAATATCCCACTAATTTTTTTAAGTACATGTGAGTGTGTTTTTTACACTTTTCTGAAGCGCAGTTAAAAAATTAATTTCTTAATATCCATTTTCTCCATAAATATAGGCACTACTGCTTCTATTGCATGCCGTAACATTAAAATGCATAATTTAATATCAAATTTTGCTAAAGAAAAATACCTACGCGGAAAATAATACAAAGTAAAAGTATACAATTAAACGTTGAATGCTTATTTTACACAATTACACATCTTTTAATAATTTCCATAAAGTCGCTTGTGTGAGTGTATCCAAAATAATTTGAATAGATGAAGCGGTTGGGTTACTATGAAACATTTCGACAAATAATTAAGAAAATAAAATGCCTTTAAATGTTTCAAACTTGATTTATTATCGCACCCTACAGCTGTATAAACTACTCTTGATAAAGACCTAATCGGTCGAAACAACTGTAGGGTGCTATAATAATGCAAGTTTGAAACATTTAAAAGCGTTTTATTTTCTTAATTATTAGTATCCAAAATGTTTCACGGCAGCAATAGTACTAGAATGGAAAATATTATCGACCAGATTTACTTTTTGTCATTCTATATTGTTTGGAAACAAACTTTTAAAATTTAATTTGTAAGCTAATTTCACAACGGAATTTACTTCTTTGGAAAAAGCATCTCTAATTTGCTGAAACTGCATACATTTTTAACAATTGGTATATAATAATAATAATAATAATAATAATAATAACTAAAAGACTTTATTATGATGCATTTAAGATTACAAAAATTATGCATAAGATGGCGAAGTTTAGCTAAATAGCTACTCTTACACTTAACCATCATCGAAACAAAGAAAAAAATAATTAAACAAATAAAAGATTAAATATTTAACAATAAATTTTTTATATATTTTTTAAAAAGATGGAGCGAAAATGTAGACAAGTTACAATTGGAGGTATTAATGATATCGTTGTACATTACACAAGCGTTATACGAAAAACATCTACTAAACAACGAGGAGGAATGGTGTGGCATTGACAGGATAAAGTTGCAACGAATATTTCTATCGAATGTTATGTCTAAAAATTAACTTTTCCCTTAAATATAACGGGTTGTTAGAAAGAATTAATTTATGAATAAAAACAAGGTAGTTATATTTAACCAGATCAGGCAATTTCATCCACTTAATAAACGGATATAGATGAGAGACATGGTCGAATTTCTTTTTTCTAAAAATAAATCTTATACAATTGTTATGTACAACCGATAAACGATTTTTTGTAAGTTGATCTAAACAGGGGTAGTAAACAATATTACAATAATTGAAAACCGACATAACTAGGGGCTCACAAAGGATTTTTCTTAAATTGAAGTTGAGAAGTGAAGAATTAGCATAGAGATTTCTTAAACGAACATAGAATTTTTGAAGAAGGTTACTAGTATGTTTATGGAAGCGCAGCCCATCGTCCAATACGATACCCAGGCATTTGGTATTGTGAAGTTGGTAGTAAATTTGTATCGCGCGACACCTGTGTGTCGAATAAGTTAGTTGTTAGTTGTAGCATGGCTGTTGTCAAAGTGATGATGTAGTATGTTTTTCTTTATAATAAAGTTTATGTTCTGTGTATATGGGAGTACTAAATAATTAATTGAGTTAAAACCCAATTTAATTAACATGGTAGCAGACAGGTGGTTCAAAGAAATCAAGAATTCAGTAAATATTTTTGGCTGGTGAGATAAGCGAAGAAAGACAAAAGAGGAAAAAGTGACGCTTGAAGTCTCCATTTTGTGGAATAGAAATTCGCGGAAGAAAAAAAAAATAAAAATAAAAAAAATAATTTTTTTTTTCAGTTGAAAACCTTTGAAAAAAAGTACTAGTTCTGTGAGCAAAAATGTCAGACGAAATAAAAACTCCTATTTTTGATGGAAAAGACTATGAGTGCTGGAAAAAAAGAATTACAATGATCCTGAAAATGAAGAAATGTGTAGATGTTGCAAATAGAAGAAGTATAGCGGCAGACAGAGAGGAAGATTGGAATGAAATGAATCTGAAAGCAATCAATATAATATACAGTGGAATTTCGAATGATCAGCTACAATTTATTAAAGACAAAGAAACGGCTTACGACATTATGAGAAAATTTGATGAGATGTATTTGAAACAATCGACTGCTCTTCAAATATGTGTGAGAAACAAATTAGAAAGACTTAGATTGAAAGATTTTGAGGATACAGCTACATTTTTTACTGAATTTGAAAAGTTAATTAATGAGTTAAAGAGTGCTGGTGCTACAGTCTCGGAAAAAGAAAAATTAAGTTACATTATTAAAATGCTCCCAAGTTCATTAAGCTATGTTGGGGACCTCGTTGATGTTCTGAAAGAGAGCGATCAAACAGTTGAGTATGTGAAAAGTAAAATAAAAATCGTTGAACAAAAGGAAAAAGAGGACAAAGACAAGAATGGTGTAAGTGTATTCAAGACTGAAAAAAAACAAGATCAAAATTGTTTCAAGTGTGGGAAATATGGACATTTCAAAGCTCAATGTCCGAATACAAAGCCGGGCGGCAATTCATGGAAACCCAGGGGTGGCATGCATCAGCAAGGAGGCGGGCGCCAACAAAATTGGCAGTATCGTGGCAACGGTCGAGGCAGTCGGGGCTTCAGTCAACATCGTCGTGGTGGCGGTTGGCAGCAAGGTTACTATCAAAGAACGGAAGATGGCAGCTCAAGTAGTTTCTGTACAGAGACTGAATCACATGAATCTATAGTTAATGGTTGCTTGTAAAAATAAAAAACAATAGATGATGTTTCACTAGGAGTTTTTATTATACTCGACTATATAGTTTCGATCGGTTCGATCATTATCAAGAGTAACTAGACTAAAGTAAAAACAAATAACAACGAATATATATACTATTTACAAATTACAAAGGAGGAGTGGGGAGTTTGAAGAACTTAATTCTGTTTGAGAATTCACTAAATTTAAATTTTTGCTAAAGGCTTTTTTAATTTCTAAATTCTCTAACATAGTTAAAATACGATTATTACCTATGTTTGAGTGTAAAATTTTTACATTATCAATTGTGACCGAATGATCCGAATCAATGCAGTGCTCAGCGAGACCTGTTTTTTTGAGTTTTTTATGAATTGAATAGCAATGTTCTTTTATCCTGGTTAAAATGGCTCTCCCACTTTTTCCTATGTAAATTGCATCACAATCGTTACATGAAATTTTATAAATACCACTTTTTGTTAAGGGTGGTTGTGATGGTTTATTTTTAACAAGAAGAGTTTTTAAGTTATTTTTATTAGTTTCGACCGCTTTGAGATTGAATTTTCTTAATTTATTTTTAAACTTGTAACTTACGTTATGAATAAATTTGATTGAACAGAATTGATCTACTATTGGTGACTTCAAAAATTTGGTGTTATAAATTTGACTTAAAACTTTATCATTGAGTTTTTTATTGATGAGTTTATCAATGATTGACGTATTGTACCCATTGTTTATTGCTATAAATTTTATGACGTTAATCTCTTTTAAATAATTCTCTTTTGATAAAGGTATATTAATAAGACGGTTAATCATTGCGTGGAACGCTGCATGTTTGGTTTGTATGGAATGTGAAGAACAAAACGGTATGATTGTGTCAGTATAGGTCGCTTTCCGATAAATATTAAATGTTAAATGATCATGGGATCTTGTAATTTCTAAATCCAAAAAATGTAACGTACAATTGATCTCTTCTTCTACGGTGAATTTAATATTACTATCTAACGAGTTTAAGAAATTCGTGAAAGAAGATAATCGTCTTTTGGTCCCAGACCAAATACAAAACACATCGTCGACATAACGATACCAAGAAAAAATATAATTTACAAGACAATTAGACGAGTTAAATAGAGTGTTTTCCAATTGACCCATGAATATTTCTGCCAATATCGGTGACAGCGGGGAACCCATAGGGAGCCCGTTGTTCTGTTTGTAGATTATGTCGTTAAACGAGAAATAATTTTGTTCAAGGCAAGTATTTATTAATATGAGCAAATCTTTTCTTTGTATATTGGTTAAGTTACTGTCTGAAATTAATTTAGAAATAATTGGAATAAGTTTATTACATGGAATAGAGGTAAATAAACTACATACGTCAAATGAAACAAGATAACAATTGGTCGGAATTGTTAGTTTTTTAACTTTATTTACAAATTCTATGGAATTTTTTATGCTATATGGTGAAAAACAATTAAGATTATTAAGCAAAATCGTATTGACTTGACGACATAATTTGTAACATGGCGCTTGTAAGTACGAAACAACTGGCCTCATGGGGACGTTTTCCTTATGTAATTTAGGCAGACCATACAATACTGGGGTTGCAGGGTTCAAGTTTTTGAATTTAAATTTAATGTTTTTGTCTATCCAAACGTTATCAGAATCTAAAATGTTGTAAATGATTTTTTGAAATTTGTTGGTCGGATCAGATTTCAATATGCTGTAAGAATTGTCAATTAAAAGTTTTAATTTTTCATTATAATTTGATCTATCCATCACAACCACCGTATTACCTTTGTCCGCTTTTGTGATAAGTAAATTATGTTCAACACATTTATTTTTGATGGATTTTATAATATGCATTTCGTTTTTACCTTTATTATTATTATTTATATTTATTATAAAATCCATCAAAAATAAATGTGTTGAACATAATTTACTTATCACAAAAGCGGACAAAGGTAATACGGTGGTTGTGATGGATAGATCAAATTATAATGAAAAATTAAAACTTTTAATTGACAATTCTTACAGCATATTGAAATCTGATCCGACCAACAAATTTCAAAAAATCATTTACAACATTTTAGATTCTGATAACGTTTGGATAGACAAAAACATTAAATTTAAATTCAAAAACTTGAACCCTGCAACCCCAGTATTGTATGGTCTGCCTAAATTACATAAGGAAAACGTCCCCATGAGGCCAGTTGTTTCGTACTTACAAGCGCCATGTTACAAATTATGTCGTCAAGTCAATACGATTTTGCTTAATAATCTTAATTGTTTTTCACCATATAGCATAAAAAATTCCATAGAATTTGTAAATAAAGTTAAAAAACTAACAATTCCGACCAATTGTTATCTTGTTTCATTTGACGTATGTAGTTTATTTACCTCTATTCCATGTAATAAACTTATTCCAATTATTTCTAAATTAATTTCAGACAGTAACTTAACCAATATACAAAGAAAAGATTTGCTCATATTAATAAATACTTGCCTTGAACAAAATTATTTCTCGTTTAACGACATAATCTACAAACAGAACAACGGGCTCCCTATGGGTTCCCCGCTGTCACCGATATTGGCAGAAATATTCATGGGTCAATTGGAAAACACTCTATTTAACTCGTCTAATTGTCTTGTAAATTATATTTTTTCTTGGTATCGTTATGTCGACGATGTGTTTTGTATTTGGTCTGGGACCAAAAGACGATTATCTTCTTTCACGAATTTCTTAAACTCGTTAGATAGTAATATTAAATTCACCGTAGAAGAAGAGATCAATTGTACGTTACATTTTTTGGATTTAGAAATTACAAGATCCCATGATCATTTAACATTTAATATTTATCGGAAAGCGACCTATACTGACACAATCATACCGTTTTGTTCTTCACATTCCATACAAACCAAACATGCAGCGTTCCACGCAATGATTAACCGTCTTATTAATATACCTTTATCAAAAGAGAATTATTTAAAAGAGATTAACGTCATAAAATTTATAGCAATAAACAATGGGTACAATACGTCAATCATTGATAAACTCATCAATAAAAAACTCAATGATAAAGTTTTAAGTCAAATTTATAACACCAAATTTTTGAAGTCACCAATAGTAGATCAATTCTGTTCAATCAAATTTATTCATAACGTAAGTTACAAGTTTAAAAATAAATTAAGAAAATTCAATCTCAAAGCGGTCGAAACTAATAAAAATAACTTAAAAACTCTTCTTGTTAAAAATAAACCATCACAACCACCCTTAACAAAAAGTGGTATTTATAAAATTTCATGTAACGATTGTGATGCAATTTACATAGGAAAAAGTGGGAGAGCCATTTTAACCAGGATAAAAGAACATTGCTATTCAATTCATAAAAAACTCAAAAAAACAGGTCTCGCTGAGCACTGCATTGATTCGGATCATTCGGTCACAATTGATAATGTAAAAATTTTACACTCAAACATAGGTAATAATCGTATTTTAACTATGTTAGAGAATTTAGAAATTAAAAAAGCCTTTAGCAAAAATTTAAATTTAGTGAATTCTCAAACAGAATTAAGTTCTTCAAACTCCCCACTCCTCCTTTGTAATTTGTAAATAGTATATATATTCGTTGTTATTTGTTTTTACTTTAGTCTAGTTACTCTTGATAATGATCGAACCGATCGAAACTATATAGTCGAGTATAATAAAAACTCCTAGTGAAACATCATCTATTGTTTTTTTATTTTTACAAGTGTTCAATATGTTTCACAAACGTTGCACTATCGAAAGTCTTAAGTTAATGGTTGCGATGATACAGTAGAATGGCTACTAGATAGCGGATGTTCTGACCACATTGTCAATAATGATGAATATTTTTATGAATCAATTGTTCTTAAAACACCTGTAAATGTCAAAATTGCTGATGGCCGTATATTAAAAGCTACTAAAATAGGTAACATAATACATGAGTTCAATGTTTTTGGTCAAATGATAAGGAATAAAATGTCGAATGTATTTTTTATAAAAGAAATGGATAAAAATTTAATTAGTTATGGAAAAGTTACTTGTAAAAACAAAATTGTATCTAAAGGAAATTCTTGTAAAATTTATAATCCAGCAGGAAAGGTAATTGCAATAGCATTCAAAGTTAATGATGTATTCCGTATGACTAGTAAAATTGTAAAACCTGAAGCGAATGTGACAACTAAAAATAATATAACTGAGAAAGAAAAATATCATAAAACATTAGGTCATGTAAATTTTAATTATTTAAAAACTATGTGTGATAAACAAGTATTAAAAGGACTACCTAGAGAGCTAGAGTCTGATTATTTTAAGTGTGGTATATGTCTAGAAAATAAAATGCATAATTTACCATTTAAGAATGAAAGAACTAGGGCAAATGACATATTAGAAATTGTTCATACAGATCTCAATGGTCCTCATAATACTCCTGGATTAAATGGAGAACGATATTTTTTAACTTTTATTCATGACTTTAGTAAAGCGGCTCAGGTTCATGTAATAAAATCTAAGAGTGAAGTTTATAACTGTTTTGTCAAGTATGTAAATCTAATTGAAAATATGACTGGTAAAAAGATAAAGAAATTACGCTGTGATAATGGTAAGGAATACATGAATAATGAAGTATTTAAGTTTGCGAGCGAAAAAGGAATTGAAATAGAACCTTGTCCACCATATGTTCATGAACTGAATGGAACCGCAGAAAAGTATAATAGGGACATAATGGATATGTCTAGATGTTTGTTAGCAGAAGCAAAGGTACACAGGCGTTATTGGCCAGAAATTGTTAAAACAGCGACTTATTTGAAAAATAGAATTATAACTAATACGATTGTCAAAAATAAAACTCCTTATGAAATAATGTTTGGTTTAAAACCGAGTGTAGAATATTTAAAACTGTATGGTAGTAGGGTCTTCGTAAGAATACCTGAACAAAAAAGACAATCCAAATGGGATAAGAAAGCAGATCTTGGTATTTTGCTAGGTTATGAGAATGTGGGGTATAGGGTCTTGATAAATAATAAAATCATTGTTGCTAGACATGTTGATATAGTTGAAGATGGCACACCCTGTATTGGTCTTGAGTCAGCAGACAATAATGAAAGTTTTTCTAAAATTCGTCTAAATGACAATAATAACGTAAATGATAACAAAAATCGAAGTAGTAATGATGGTTACAATAATGAAGATATGGAGTTAAGACGTTCAACGAGAGAAAGAAAAAAACCTGCTAGATATAATGAAAACGATTTTGTTTGTAATAATATCATCTATGTAAATTATGTAGACGCCAGAAATCCAATTTCTTATACTGAAGCGATGAATAGTAAAAGTCCTGAAAAATGGAAAGAAGCAATGAATAAAGAAATAGAGTGTTTAAATAAAAACAAAACCTGGATATATGTTGAAAAACCGAATAATAAAAAAATGTTAGATCTTAAATGGGTTTATACTATAAAAGCTGATGATGTCTATAAAGCAAGATTGGTTGTACGGGGATATCAGCAAAACGAACTGATTGATGATATTTATTCACCTGTTGCAAGAATGCAAACTTTAAAAATTTTATTGTCACACTGTTGTAATAATAATTTAATCATAACACAAATGGATGTTGAAACAGCCTTCTTAAATGGCAAAGTGAAATCTGAAGTGTATGTAAAGCAACCTCAAGGTTTCGATGATGGAACTGATAGTGTTAAAACTGGATAAGGCATTGTATGGTCTTAGAGAGAGCCCTAGAGCGTGGTACGAGAGTTTTGATGAATATTTGAGATACTTAAACTTTAAGAGAAGTGGAAATGATAATTGCTTGTATGTTTTAAAAGAGGGGGATCATAATATCTACTTAATTTTATTTGTCGATGATTTGTTAATTTGTTGCAAAGATGTAGAAAAGTTAATTAATATTAAAAGATTGTTAATGAAAAGATTTCAAATGAAAGATTTGGGTTATATTAAAACTTATCTAGGTATCAATATTGATTATGACCATGTTCACGGGAAAATGACTTTAGATCAGAAAAAGTATATTATATCATTAGGAAAGAAGTATGATCTTGAAAATTCTAAGTTGTTTGCGACTCCGATGGAGCAAAATTTAAAATTATTACCTGCGGAAGCAGTGAGTGAACAAATTCAATATAGAAATTTGATTGGTGCATTATTATATATTAGTTCAGGTACAAGACCTGACATAAGTTTTAGTGTGAATTATCTAAGTCGGTTCCAGAACTGCTATGACAATACTCACTTTAAATATGCGTTAAGAGTTCTTAAATATTTATTGTTATCTAAAGACTTAAAGTTGACTTATTATAAGAATGTTAAATCTGATATTCTAAGCTGTTATGTAGATGCCGATTGGGCAGGCGATGTGACTGACAGAAAATCTACGACTGGTTGCGTGATAAAAATGTATAGTAATGTAATATTTTGGAAATCTAAGAAACAAAATAGCGTAACAAAATCTTCTACATCTGCTGAGTATGTAGCATTATCTGAGTGTGTGAGCGAATTAAAAATTGTGAAAGATATATTGTCAGATTTGGATATTGAGGTTTTAGTACCTATAAAAGTTTATGAGGATAATTCCGGTGCAATAAACATAGCAAAACATGGAAATTTTACGAAGAATTCCAAATATATTGAAACTCACTATCAGTTTGTAAATGAAAACTATATGAACAGAACTATTGATGTTGTTAAAGTTAATTCAGAAGAGAATGTTGCGGATATTCTCACCAAATCCTTAGGAATTGTTAAATTCGAAAAATTCAGGGAAGCATTATGTATTTTATAATCTATTTTCGATTTGTGTTTGAGTCGCGATGCAAATTTAAGGAAGCGTGTGAAGTTGGTAGTAAATTTGTATCGCGCGACACCTGTGTGTCGAATAAGTTAGTTGTTAGTTGTAGCATGGCTGTTGTCAAAGTGATGATGTAGTATGTTTTTCTTTATAATAAAGTTTATGTTCTGTGTATATGGGAGTACTAAATAATTAATTGAGTTAAAACCCAATTTAATTAACAGGTATGATCAGAGAAAGGCACTATATCACTGTTTATTTTGATTTTAAGATTTGCTTGTACAAAACCTTTTTTGTTCTCTGAGCAAAACAATTGTAAAGACGATTTGCCAGGATTGATGGCAAGATTATTCCTGCTGGAATACTGACAAAGGCTTATAAGGTCATTATTTATTTCAGATGCAGCATTAATAATATCACTTTGATCAAAAAAATAAAGAAGTTGAGTATCGTCTGCATAAGAGTGAAGATGGCAGAACTTTACAGAAGTTGAGATATCCGCAATATATAATAGGAACAGCAACGAACTAAGTACAGACCCTTGTGGAACACCTGACAGAACCAGGTGTTGGTTTGAGAAGTCACCATTTACAAAGACATACTGGTAACGGTGGGATAGATATGATTGAAAAAACATAACTGCAAGTTGGTCGAAGCCGTAATACTTAAGCTTCGAACACAGCAGCTTATGATGAATCTTGTCAAAAGCCTTGGAGTAATCAAGTGAGATTAAGGCAACGCACAATTTTTTGTCAAGGGCCCGTATTATGTCGTCAATTAAATTTAAAAGGGCAGTTTGCGTACTGTGAGACTTCCAAAAACCAGATTGAGTAGTAGGAAGAATTGCATTGACTTCCAAAAACTCAACCATTTGCATGTGAACTACCTTTTCAAGAATCTTAGATAAGACACACAATAGGTATACTAATAGGGCGTAAGTCAGGGTATGTAGTGGGATTATGTCCTTTAGGGATAGGTTTGATAATAGCCAATTTCCATTGTTGTAGAAAATGCCCTTTTTCTAAGCAAAGATTGATAATATGAGTTAAATAATAACAGTGAGACTGAGCTTAATCATAAGTAAAGAAATATTGTCTGAACCACACGCATTGGACTTCAAACTCTTAATTGTTGAAGCAACAACAGAAGGATCGACAGGCGTTAAAGAAAAGGTTTGATTAGAGAAGCGACGATTTTCATAAAAAGCATGCAATGCGGGATCAATATCTTTGGCTTCAAAAACTGATGCAAAGTAATTATTAATTTCATTAGGGTCATTAAGGCTATCAGGAATAGGGTTGGATTTATTGCTAGAAGAAATATTCATATTATTGAGAAGTTTCCATAACTTATTTGACATGTTATGTTGATGGAGAAATATTAAGTGGGCTGCTTTTTCCCGCCTTATAGAAGAGAGAGCGAAATTCCTCTTTGCCTTGTAATCATTCCAATTGGTTTCGTTAGGAGTCGATTTAAATTTCAACAAAGCAATCTTTTTTTGTTTAAGGATTATCCTTAACGGGTAAGTTACCCACGGAGCACGTTTTTTGGAGACCGTAATGACCTTAACAGGTGCATGTAAGTTAAAAGTATTGAGTATCATGGAATTAAGAAGTTCAACTTTACTGTCAATGCAGGTATTGGAAATAAGCGCATTCCAGTCAAGTGACTGCAGATCTTCTAGATATCCGGCTTCATCAAAATTGTTAAAATCACGGAAACTTATAAATTTAGGCGTATGCTTAGGTACGTAAATATTTAATTCGCAACATGTGAGTTTATGGTCAGATACAGAACCAGAATCTAGCACCATAGGGCCAGAAAAAATATGATCTACATTAGTAAAAATTACATCGATTAAAGAAGCAGAATTAGCTGATATTCTGGTGGGCACTTTAATTAATTGTTTAAAACCATAGCACTCAAAACAATGGGTAAGGGGGTGATTGTCACAATCTAGAAGATTGATATTCATATCACCCAATACAATTATATTTTCAAAAGACTTTAAACATAGTGGTAAGGTATAATCTATAGAGGAAATAAATTAGGCAATGCTAGAGTAGGGAGGCCGATAAATAACACCAACACAAAAAGTAGTTTTATGGAGAATTAATTTGACCCATAAACTTTCCATGGAAATGTGACAATCATAAAGTTCAATTACATCAATAAAAAAAACAAGACTTAACGTAAATACCAACTCCCCCTCCTCTGCATCCACGATCCCTACGGAAGAAGTTTCAAGTTAGGGATGTGAACACTACTATCAGGAATGCCTACAGAAAGCCACGTTTCTGTAACAGCGAAAACATCGTAATTACCTTCTAAAAGTATGTCAACGTATTCAGAAAAACTAGATA
Organism: Agrilus cyanescens; assembly: GCA_947389935.1. NCBI lineage: Eukaryota > Metazoa > Arthropoda > Insecta > Coleoptera > Buprestidae > Agrilus > Agrilus cyanescens. The sequence goes on from OX376704.1 coordinate 8,691,097, forward strand.
AGATAGACCGAACATTAAGGCGACCAACTATTACTTTTTTTAACTTATCACAAACCATAATCAATTCGTGATTTTAGCAACTCGATTTGCCTTAGATAAAAAGGACAATTAGGATCTCTCGCAGAATGGTCCACAGGAGAATCAGCTTTACGAGAGTTGTTAGAGGTAATGCAATTAGCACACAGATGCTCACTGTCAGAGCAGTCTTTCAGCGCGTGGTCTTTGGAACACTTTGGACAAGCAGCAACTGCAACTTTACAAAACTTTTGGAGATGACCGAAGTTAGAGCACCTGTAACACTGTGTCAAACGCAAATGATCAGCAACATAGCATTTGTTCCAACCAAGCCAAACAAATCCCTTTTCCAGAAGCAGTTTCCTAAGAGCAGGACGCACTTCAAGAACAATGTGAGCAAGACCTTGGTTTCTGTTTTTAATAGAGTTTTTTAACAACTTTCACTCCACCATTCGCTTAAGTTATTTAAAGAAGTAAGACTAGATATAATTTGATCATCACTAAGTAGATTATCACCCAGCAATACATTTTTTACTAGCAAACGAGGATTAAGCTTCTTGGCTTCTTTTACTACATATTTGTTCCCAAACTGCGATTCAATTACGCCTTTAAGTCTATCCAAGCCATTTTGAACATCACAGAAGACTGCAACACCGTCACGAATTTTCCTAGTCCTATTGATACAAACATTGATATTTGCAGGAGACACTGAATTCTTCAGGTTCTTTAACACATCCTCTTTAGAGTTTTAATCAGGGGCAGTAATCAATAATACAGGTGAGCTAGTAGCAACGGATTTTTTTAAAACACCACTGTAAGATTTGACTTCTGGCTCTCCTTGCGATGGGTTAGCGGCTTTAAGAGCTGATAATTCTTTTTCCAAGGTCGCTATCTTATATTTTTGCAGATCAGATAGACTTTCAAGTTCGCTTAGAAGTTTTTCGAGTAAAATGTTTTCACGCTTAATACTGATGAGATTAGCTTGCAAAACGTCAATGTTATTATCATCAGTAGAGGCAGTAGCAGTAGAATTAAAGTTAGCTAGCCATGGCTTCAATTTTGTGTTACACTGATCACAAAACCAGTAGATATTCTCACAATCACCAAGGAATTTATTGAAATTGTCTTTAATATTTACGCAGTTAGGATAAAAACGTAGATAACAACTGTCACACGAGGTTAATTTATTGTTAACAATGAAATTATCCGAGCACTTGCCACACACGTCCACATCCTTCGACTTGTTCAATCACAACCTTTAATATTATTAATTGGGAAAAGCTTGGAAATTTCACTAAAATTTCCGAATACAGAACAAATCATGAATGCTAGAACGGTTTTAGCTAAATTATTTTCATTAGAAGCTGCTTCTTTATTTCTATAACACAATTTCTGATTTACATAAATTTCATCTATTAACAATACTACAATTTTTTTATCCTTTTCTGATAATGAATTCGAAATTTGGCGTAAATAATGACCAGTAGAAGATGAATCGTTATTGCGAGTGTTAGATGGTTACATTAAAATTTGAAGACAAATATTATAAATATCTTTTAGATGGTAAACACATACATTCCTTTGTAGCATCATATCCGCAAGGGGAAGTTCTATATAACATAAAAGACATAATAACAGTAGCAGAAAAAAATTGATTTAGTTGGTCCGGAATAATTTCAAGTCGATTTAAATTTGCAAAATTTTGCTCTTTTCATTTGATAAATTAATTGCATTGTTTAATAAATTTAAACTTTTCTCTATAAAATCCTCAACTGTCTCATTATTATTATCAAGAGAACATGCCTCTTTATAACTCGGTGAACGTCTATATTACTTTTATAGCATCATAGAACAGTCGGGAAAAAGTCTGGAATATTCGAAAGGTTGTTTACATTTTCGGTGAATCGCTTAATTACTTTCTTGGAAGGCAGGTACGAGACACACGCCTACAAACACACGCATATACTGCCGAAAACCGCCCGCGGCTAATTGTGCCGCCGGCCTGCAACACATGCAAGTGTACCCGATCGCACACAAGCATGCTCGTGTTCGTGCAGTGTATACGTGTGTTTGTAGGGGTGTGTCTCGTACCTGCCTTCCAAGAAAGTAATTAAGCGGTTTGCCGAAAACGTAAACAATATAAACAAACTTCCAGATTTTTCTGGATTGTTCCATGATGCTATAAAAGTGGAAAGACGTTCGACAGTGAGTTAGTAATAAATTGACCGTGACAGTGGTAACATCCGAAATAAATCGAGTGTTAGAAGTGAAAAGACAAATAAAAAGAGACGCGCATATAAGTGAGTGTTGTAAATAAATTGTAAGCTAAGTTCCGTATTAATTAATAGTGTTTTTAAGTAGTTATTATTAAATAAGTATATATAAATTGTGTTCCTGTACTTAAGTCTCGTAAATAAATATTTAATAAACCCACGAATACTACAAGTGGTGTCAGGTGTGGGGTGAAACATAACTATTGAAGACTTTAGTGCGGGTTGAGTAAAATAAATTGCAATGGCAAAGAAGCTGTACGAATTAAAAGGTGCCGAGTTAACAAGAGAATTGGAAGAACGGGATAAAGCGACAAGCGGAGCTTCAGTGGCGGCTCGCGGAGGCGTTGAAAAGGATGGCCACGATCCTGAGACATTCCTTTTCGAAGATGAATTGTCGCGAGTGATCAGAAAATTAGAAGAAAATAGTAAGGGTTTGGAAAACAAATTAGAAGAAAACAGCAAAAATCTGGAATATAAATTAGAAATAGTACAAGTTTGGAAAGCAAATTGGAAGAAAACTGCAAATGCCTGGAAAATAAATTGGAAGAAAATAGTAAGTTTAAAACATGAATTGGAAGAAAAATGAATAGTAAAAATTTGGAAAGCAAATTGGAAGAAAAATTTAATAATAAACCAAGAAAAAGAGGAAAAGATAAAAGTACTGGAAGAAATGATTTTTAATGGCAAAATAAAATCAATTGAAGTGGATATTGCCGCATCAAGTACACTTAACGAAGTCAGCCAAACTAGCCAAGGAAGCAGTATAGAATCAAGAACACGAGTAAAACCACCAACGTTTGACGGAAAATCCTCATGGATCACATACCACAAGCCATTCGAGGCGGCTGCCAAGGCGAATAACTGGGCGCCTGAAGAGAAAGCCACTGCGTTAACCGTTGCGCTTCGTGGGGACGCATGTGACATTTTGAACACCCTATCCCCGGAAGAATTGGCGGATTATGAACCATTGGTAAAAGGGTTGGTATTGCGTTACGGTGAGCCTCACTTAACGGCGGTGTATCACAGTGGCGTGCAGTGGCATTACCAGCAGGGTAGGCAATTCATAATTATTAAGTATTATATATATTATAAGTATTAGTATTATAAGAACTTACACTATATTATCTATGCAACATAGAAACACTACAGGTATATATTTTAATTTAATAACTATCATGTGTTGAAAACTAAATACACAAACACAATTATTTTTTATAAATCAGTTCAATACGGCGGTCTTTCATTAAAAAAGCTTAAAAAAGCTTGTATGACATCATCATAGAATGTGGAATTCAGTTTTAGTTCTTGCAAAAGACCCTTCTCCATAGAAATCATTGACAAATTAGTGAGCCTTTCCTGTGCTTGTGTATTTCGTAAATATGTGTGAATGCGTTTTAGCCCTGAAAAATGATCGCTCTGCAGAAGCAGTACTAGCGGGTATTGTTACAATTAATTTTGCCAGCTTAATTATTTGAGGAAATACATCACAATTTTCTTTTCTTGGCAAAATCTTATAACTTCATAAGCATTCATATTTTCAAATTCCGATGATGAATACAAACAGTTTAGTTCATTTTTTAATCTATCAAAGTCAAATGTATCATATTTAGTTTTTAATTCAGCAAATATGTCTTCGGGAAATCTGAATTGTTTTTAGCCGTTTAATACAACTTCATTACGCTCTTATGAGCCACCTACACAGGGAATATCCTGTGTAGTTTAATGAAATTCAGGGCAGTTTGTAAATAAATCTCGCATTTGTTATTTAAATAGACACGAAATAATAACGGCAGATTATGTGTTTTACGTTTATAATTTTTTATAATTTATTGGGAATATAATAGCTACTCGTAAAGTAATTTTTTCATAATTTTGCCGGGGTAGGCAATGCCTTTTTGCCTACATTGTATGCACGCCACTGGTGTATCACATCCAACTGAAAACCCGTCAACAGAAGGCAACGGAATCCCTACAAGAATTCGAGGCCGATATTGCAAGACTGTCTCGACTGACCTACCCGAATACTCCTGAAGAATTAACGGAAAGGTTGGCAGTGAAAGCATTCACCCATGGACTTCGGGACAATGACACTCAACAACGGATACGCCTCGACCGACCTAAGACGCTAGCTGATGCTTTGGCTCGTGCGTTGGAGTACGAAACGGTTAAACAGGCCTATAGCAAACAAGGAAAGGTTCGTCAGAATCTTTAGAAGAAACCGCCTGCAGAATCATCTCCAAGTTCAACAAAGACAGTCAAAAACTAAGATGTTGAAATTGCGGCGAGTTGGGTCATACGAAGACACAGTGTAAGAAAACTACTCTTTCCCCAAGTACCCGACCTCAACCACAGGAAAACTAGATAGGGTCGACGTAACGGGGCAAACGTTAACCCATAGACAACGAGACCCCGAACTTATCGCATTTACAAAGACGTTGAAGCGCCAGCAAGATGGTCTACTCTTAGGTGGAAAAATAAATGGACAAAGTTGTGTATTTCTTTTGGACACTGGGACCACTAGGAGCATTGTAAAGACCAGCGTAGTTGAGAGTCCTAGCCAGGTTGTGTCAATTAAGTGGGCACTGCGTACGGCTATTGGAGAGAGTGGTTGTTCATAGCGAAGTTAAGGTGTGATATGAAATTGGCAAGACTGTCTTTGATCATCAAGTGCTGGTAGCAGATATTGAAGACGACGTTATTCCTGGACTGGACATATTACTAGTTTAACTTATTTATTTAACGCATATATATTTACAACTATTTATTTAACACTTAAACACTAATAACAATTCAACAAATTATTTATATGACAAGGAAAATGCGTATTTATATCACTCTGTATATCGTAGTTCGGTATTTATATTACTCGTTCGAAAGCTAATTGTAAACTCTGACCACGTCAACAAGTATTTATAGAGATATCGAATAATTCAGGAAAGATCGGGAATGACCTACTAAAATTTACTCGAGCTCCTATTGTGTCTGTTTTATTTATAGCCTTCTTTATTGTCATCAAAGCGCCGACCGACGCCGGTTTTCTCAGAACTCCGCTTATCTGCTTCCGGAACTCGTCGCCGCTTTCGCACCCACACGCTCGTTACACTGCCCCCTCCTTAAGGGTGATCCGTGCCGGATCACATTCTGCCGTTCCTACAAAGGATCATGCCGGTACTTGCAATTCTGTCCCCTAAGGAATCCAGTCGTCATATGGAAGTAGTAATCCACCGTCCTTGGCTGTGCGGGATCTCGTTGGGGATTGTTGGTGTATACCGTTATTTCGACGCCGCTCCACCGGAACAGGACCTCCAACATGCTTCGCACCACTCTCCAGTTCAGTCCATTCAACCCACATCCTCTCCTTGGCATGGCTAATCTTGTGGTACCCGTGGATAGCAGTTGGTCTCTTAGTTCCACCAACGAATTCCATAACGAGCGATTGGTGGGTTTTTCAGACGAGGCCTCCTTAGTGACTAGGTAGTAAATGGATCGGTTCCCGTCCACCAGACTTAGCACTCTCCTTTCATCTCCACGTTGGTCCCGTAACTCTGGCAAGCGGCCAAACTTCTTCTTGAATACGGTGGCAATACCGCGATCCATCCTCAAGTCTTTGGCCACACAAAGAACCAGCGAGTCCGAGGCAGTAAACAAATCTTCGGATCTCTCGGAGGTGACACCTAATCTGGAGTTAGCAGACAAGCTCGGCGTGGCCATAAACTCGTCATACTGGGGATCCGGAGAACGAGCTTGCATAAGCCTGATCCGTGCTTCTTCGTGATTGTCACCGGCATATGGGGTTCCTTCGGTTTTCCATTTAGTGTGCGTCGAATCCGGTAAATGACGTCATTTATTCTCTTGACGATTGTATATGGGCCTTCCCAGTGCTGCTGTAGCTTCGGCAAAAGACCTTTACGGGGCTGTGAGTTGTATAACTACACAATGTCTTCCTCTTGGAAACCTCCATCAGTGGCCCGTATATCGTAGGTGTCCGTCTTATTCCTTGGAGACTACTTTGGACAAGTACTTCTTAATGGTCCTGTTCATTCGCTCTACCATGCCGTCTGATTGAGGATGCAGAGGTGTTGTCGGGTTTTGTGAATGCCTAATGTCTTGCAGATTTCTTGGAACACGGCCGACTCAAAATTCCGACCCTGATCAGAATGAAGCTCCGAACCGGCTGATCAGGTGGTTTACGAGCTCCTCCGCTACTGTGGTGGCTGTCTGATTTGGGAGTGCGTACGCTTCAACCCATTTCGTGAAGTAGTCCATTGCGACCAGGATGTATTTATTGTCACCATCGGTCTCTGGAAACGGTCCTGCGATATCTATGGCAATCCGTTCGAACGGACTGCTGACATTGTACTGGCGCATAGGAGCACGCCGTCGCCTTTGCGGTACCTTTCTGGCTGCACAAGTTATGCACTTCTTGCACCAGTCTTCAACGTCCTTTTTACAATTGACCCAGTAAAACCGCTCACGGACTCTTCCAAGGGTCTTGTTAACACCAAAATGTCCCCCCGAAGCATCGTCATGGAGGCACTTCAAGACATCCTTTACCAGGCTCTTCGGTACAAGCAATTGACGTTTGCTCTCAGTACTATTCTGGTTTTCCACTATTCGCTTCAGGAGTCCATCTTCCTCAACAATAGAGTCCCATTGGGGCCACAACGATTTCACCTCCCCAGATTTAGCGGCGATCTCTTGCCAGGTCGGTCGTCTGCCTTTATTCTTCCATCTTCGGAACAAGCTCAGGACCGGATCAGAACCCTGTTCCGTCTTGATGTCATCAGGATGCCATTGTTCATCCGTGACGGTTACCCTCCGGACTTCTTCATGTTTCTCCAGGCGCTTGCAGTTTCTGGATAAGGCATCGGCGTTCTTATGGCTATTTCCAGCTCGATGTTCTATGTCGAAGTCGTATTCTTGGAGCTTTTCTATTCAACGCGCGACGTGACCCTCTGGATTCTTGAAACTCATTAAGCACAGTAAAACAGTATGATCTGTTCGGAGCAGGAACTTCTATCCATACAAGTACTTATAAAAAGTGCTCCACGCTCTTTACTACTGCCAGTAGTTCTTGTCGGGTTACACAGTAGTTTCGTTCGGGCGTGGATAGGGTCTCGCTGAAATAGCCGATGACTTTTTCCTCTCCGTGTTGTATTTGTGAGAGTACTGCGCCTAACCCAACATTGCTAGCGTCGGTGTCCAAAACAAATTTCCCCTCTGGTATCGGATAACTCAACACGGGTGTGGAAACGAGAGCTTGCTTTAACTTTTCGAAAGCAGCTTGGCAGTCCGGTTCCCAGCAGAATGGTCTGCCACTTTCGGTTAGTCGAGTCAATGGCTTGGCAATATTGGCAAATCCAGGAACGAAACGTCGATAGTAAGTACACACGCCAAGGAAGCTTCTAACCTGATTTACGTCAGTAGGTACTGACCATTCTTGTACGGCTGTGATCTTCTGCGGATCGATTGAAACGCCGTGACTACGTGCCCCAGGTAATTCACGGTGTCTTGAAATAGCTGGCATTTCTTGGAGCTTAATTGAAGGTTGACATCACGCAGCCTTCGAAGTACCTCTTCCAAGTTTTTCAGGTGATCGTCGAAGTCTTTTCCGATCACGATTATGTCGTCAAGGTATACCAGGCAAGTTTTCCCAATCAAGCCGTTCAAGACCGTCTCCATGAGTCGTTCAAATGTGGCTGGCGCATTATACAACCCGAACGGCAGCACGTTGAACTGCCACAACCCGGTTCCGATCGAAAATGCCGTCTTCTCTTTGGCTTCAGTATCCAGGTCTACTTGCCAGTATCCACTTTTAAGGTCTAGCGTTGAGAATATTGTCGACCCCGCAAGCGTGTCCAAGGTATCATCGATGCGTGGCAAGGGGTAGCTGTAATTCTTGGTGACATTATTTAACTGGCGGTAGTCAACACAGAAGCCCGTAGATCCGTCCTTCTTCTTGACCAAAACTACCGGGGACGTCCATGGGCTGGTCGATGGTTCTATTATTCCGCCCTTCCGCATGTCGCTTATAATCTTTTCGGCCTCTTCCTTTTTGGCTAGTGGTAGTCTCGTCGGTCTCTGACGGATGTGCTGCGCTTCGCCAGTGTTGATTTTATGGACGACGATGTTGGTTCGCCATTTCTTGCCGTTGTCCAATGCGAACACGTCCTGGTACTTTTCTAGGAGTTCCTCTATTCGACGTTGTTCAGGGTGATTACGGTTTTCACCCGCCTCCTTGTACAGTTTTAACAACGCCTACGGAATACCTTTGACTTTGCGCATCCCAGAACTCATTCTTTTAACTTGTGGCATGGCAGTCTCCTGGGCGTGTAACTGGAATGTTTCGCCGTTCAGTGTCACATTCTTTTTCCGGAAATTCAAACTGAAGTCATATTTTCGGAGGACGTCAAAACCCAGTATTACATTGTCCTCTATTTCTGCCACTAACACGCAGTGTTTAAAAGACGTTCTTCCCATTTTGATGTTGACATAACTTTCGCCCCTGACTACTACTTGTTCTCCAGTGGCGGTACGAAGCTTCCATTGCGTTAGCAAAAGTTTACTGGGCTTGGTCAATATTCCGGGCCTTATGATTGTTCTGCTAGCTCCAGTATCCAGCAGAAATGAACACTGCTTCCTGTTTATGAGTCCAGTGAGAAAAAGGCTCGATCATTCATTGTCTTAGTCAAAGCTACTAAACCTGGGGCCTCGTGTCCCGTGACCGACGTTTGCCTCGCCGCGTCGTCCCTGATTGGTTTTCCCGGAACGCGGAGCACGCGTTCTTGAGTTACTTCTTCGTTCTTGCAAGCGCTTCTTACATGTCCCAATTTCCCGCAGTTCCAGCGTCTTATTGGCATCGGTTTCTTATTTAGTCTTCCCACTATCCTGCAAACTACTTCCTCTAGTCTGTCTTGGTATCGACCGTCGGGCTCCTCCCTTAGTTCGCGCACTCTATCTTGCCGTTGCGATGCCTGTTTAACGACGTCATACTCCAGTGCCCGAGCCAACATGTCAGCGAGTGTTTTTGGCCTGTCTAGTCGAAGTCGCTGTTGTATGTCGTCATCTCTCAACCCATCGATGAAAGAGTCGACAGCCAACTTTTCTAGAGTTTTCGGGAGTACCTGGATACGCCAGGCGGACGAGACGAGCGTTATCGGCCTCGTTTTCCCCTGCCTTCTGACGTCGGTTTCTTAGCTGCACGTGACTGACGCTCGTCATATGTGCCTGACCATACCGCATCTCTAACTTCTTCACTAGGTGTTCATAGTCGTTCAACTTCTCGGGTGATATGGTATCCAAAATCTCCTCGGCATTACTATGCAGCGCGCAGACCAGCTCGGAGGCTTTATTTTCCAACGTCCATGCGTTCGACTTTGCGGCCGTTTCAAATTTTTTAAGGAAAGTTGTCCATGCTGTTTTTCCGTTGAACTTAGGTGGCTTCGTATATGCTTCCGATGAAACATCGTGCCCATTCTCCCGCTTCACACTTCTAGCTTCATTGTCGATCTGTTCGGACATTGTCGATCTGTTCGGACATTGTCGTTCATAGGAACCTTTCTTCTATTTCTTTAATTCGTGAATCTATTTCTTGAAATTTTCCTGCAAAATTCTATTCTGTTTCTGCCAACTTTGCGTCGAATTTCTCTAAATTTTCTTTAAATTCTTCTCTCAAAATTTCTTTCAGTTCTTCCAGATTTCTTTTTAGTTACTTTGAATTTTCGGTTAATTTCTCTTCCATTTTCTTTTCGTTTCCCTTTACAAATCCATTGAATTTTCCTTTAATTTCTTTTCTAGTTCATCCTCAAATTCGTAGGTATTTGGATCGAAACCCTCTCGTATCAGAGGTTCCTCGAATCGACCTTGTAAGCTGAGCTTGTTACCAGACGTATCTTCGTCTCGCTCCTCGAGTTCACTTTTCATTTCGGCAACTTTCAACTCCAACAACTTTTTCGGCATTTTGATTTATTTAACTATTTTTCTTCTACTAGAAAATTCTCTTCTCTGGGGGACCGATTGGCTGAGCAACCCACACCTGACGCCAATTGTGACGAATTTTCTAGTTTAACTTATTTATTTAACGGATATTTATTTACAACTATTTATTTAACACTTAAACACTACTATAACACTTAAACACTAATAACAATTCAACAACTTATTTAAATGACATGAAAAATGCGTATTTATATCACTCTGTATATCGTAATTCGGTATTTATATTACTTGTTAGGAAGTTAACTGTAAACTCTTGTCACTGACCACGTCAACAAGTATTTATAGAGACATCGAATAATTCAGGAAAGATCGGGAATGACCTACTAAAATTTACTCGAGCTCCTATTGTGTTTGTTTTATTTATTGTCATCAAAGCGCCGACCGACGTTGGTATTCTCAGAACACTGCTTATCTACTTACGGAACTCGTCGCCGCTCTTGTACACATACACGCTCGTTACATTACAAAACTACGATTTTGACATGAATTTAAGAAGAGGCGTTGTGAGACTTAATGGTGAAGAATTTTGTCTCATAAAACATGGACAGGAGGCGGTAACCCGGAAGGTAAATTCTGAAACAGTACCTGCCGAAATAAGAGGAGTGATTGACAGATATTGTAGGAATCTATCCAATGAGCAGAAATGCAAAGTGCAACAGCTACTTTGTCAGAATGTCGACGTCTTTTTAACTGACAAGAATGGTAGGGGAAGGACTAACATCGTAAAACACAAGATTAATACCGGCAATGCGCAGTCCATTCGTCAAACAGCTAGACGACTGCCCCTGGCGAAGAAGGAAAAAGCAGATCGAATAATCCACGAAATGCATAATTGAACCATCATCAAGTCCGTGGACGTCGCCGGAAGTTTTGGTAAAGAAGGATGGGACAACCCGTTTTTTTGTGGATTATCGACAGCTCAACAACGTAACCAAGAAGGACAGTTATCCGCTACCACGAATTGATGACACCTTGGATATGCTTGCTGGCTCGAGAATGTTCTCCATGCTCGATTTGAAAAGCGGATACTGGCAAGTTGCCTTAGATGCTACCGACAAGGAAAAAAACGAGTTTTCGATCGGCACGGGCCTGTGGAAGTTTACGGTTATGCCTTTCGGGTTATGCAATTCCCCGGCGACGTTCGAAAGGTTGATGGAGAATATATTGAGCGATCAAATTGGAAAGACCTGCTTGGTTTACTTGGATGCCATTATCGTGTTTGGAAGAACCCGCAATGAACACCTACAGAATTTGGAAGCAGTATTCCGGCGATTACGAGAAGCTAATTTGAAGCTCAGTCTGAAAAAGTGCAACTTTTTCCGCGAAGAAGTTTCTTACTTGGGACACGTTGTATTAGCGAAGGGCGTGGCCGTGGATCCAGAGAAGATAAAGGCCGTGAAGGAATAGCCAGTGCCTAAACATGTCCACGACATAAGAAGCTTCTTGGGTTTATGTACGTTTATCGTCGCTATGTTCATGGATTCGCCAAAATCGCCAAACCTTTGACACGATTAACCGAAAGTGACCGCAGATTTCATTGGGATTCGGATTGTCAAACGGAATTTGAGACTTTAAAGCAGTGTAGTGAACGTAGCAGCTACCATGAAGGTGCGTGTAGAGAGATTGGTTCTGATAAGAACCGTTGGATTGGAAGCATGTTTCAGATTCCAATGAAGAGCGAGTCAGTGTTAGACTTGACTGACTTTATTAAAAGAAATCACAGGTATTTATACTAAAACTATTTACATTGTACTTATGGAGATGCCATTGTCAGCAGTTTACGTTAGTGTGTATATTTGAGTTTTGACCTAATTTGTGGCTAAAACTGACAATGTTCTCTGTCAGCAGAATTTAGATTCTGCTGTACAGAGTGTACTACTTTCAGAATTACGAACGATACTGAGTGTTCCCACAGGACCCCCTTCCCAGTGTTGAAGCTTGAAAGTATTAAGGAAATCGAACTCGTCGCCCGGAGCGGGTAGTTTTCATCAGTATATCTTCTTCATTGGTTGTTGTATTTGTGGGAATTGTTGCGCGATTCTCGTATGTGGTTACATATGCCGGCTTTAAACGATGAATGGACACGGCTTTTTCTGAATTGGGCAGTTGTAAGGTGAAATGATGTTCGTTCCTTTTAAGGACCCTATATGGACCATCTAAGAGAATTGCAGGGCTTTCTTGGGTCCATCGCGACGGATTAGGACATATTCTGATGTCTGTAGGTCCTTAAAAAGGAAGGTCTTCTTCTCACCAAGCCGAGATGCAGCCAAGGGTCGTAGTGTCAGGAATTGCTGATGAAGTTGCTGTATATATGATGGAGGTGTGGCGTCGGTTGGTTTCGTGGATGGTGCTAAAAATTCTCCAGGTAGACGGAGTGCTTTACCATATAAAATGTCGGCTGTTGTGGCTTTCAGATTTTCCTTCCAGGCTGCACGGATGCCTAGAAGAATAGTGGGCAGAATCTGCGTCCAGCCGTTGGTTTTAATGATATGTTATTGAAGCTTTTAATTGGCGATGCAGTCGTTCCACCGTTTGCTGCAGGGTGGTATGCAGTTGTACGAATGCGTTTGGAGTTCGTCAGGCGAGACAATTCGTTGAAGAGTTGGGACTCGAATTGTCGGCCTTGATCCGTCGTGATTCGTAGCGGTGTGCGAAATCGACAAATCCAACCTTCGTAGAAAGTTCGGGCTACCGATACAGCGTCTTGGTCCTTCAGAGGGAAAGCTTCCGGCCAGCGTGAGAATCGATCGATGCAGGTGAGACAGTAACGTATGGTAAGATGATGATATCGATGTGGACATGATCGAATTTATCTGCTGGTAGATCGAAGGTGCCTAAGGGAACTGAGACATGTCGGGATATTTTGGCCTTTTGACAACTCATGCATTCACGAGCCCATCTTGCACAATCTCTGCTTGCTGATGGCCAAATGATGCGTTGTGTTACCAGTTTGCTTGATGCTCGAATGCCGGGTTGCGTGAGTGAATGCAACTGTTTGAATGCAGCGTAACGAAAAGTTGGGGTCAAAAAAGGTCTTGCAGTTCCAGTGGAGATGTAGCAGAAAATAGCCTTGTTTGATCCAGGAACATGGATCAGTTTCAGCACTAGGGAGTTGTTTGATTCGTGGTAGGATTTTAGTTCTTCATCGGTCTCTTGTTCCGTTGCAAGGGCTTCGTAATCAATGGGGGTTGATATCTCTGATATGCGTGAGAGAGTATCAGCAACCACGTTGTCCTTGTCGGAAATGTGCCGAATGTTCGTAGAAAATTGGCTGATGTAACTCAAATGGCGGGACTGTCGGGGTGAACACTTGTCAGGGTTCTGATGGAAGGCGAACGTGAGTGGCTTGTGGTCTGTGAAGATGATGAAACCACGAGCCTCAAGTAAATGTCGAAAATGCTTAATAGTGCGGTAAATTGCCAGAAGTTCTCTGTCGAAAGCACTGTATCTTGTCTCCGCGTTGGAGTTTTGTAGAAAAGAATGCTAGTGGCTCCCATTTTTCTTCGTGGAATTGTTGTAACGCGGCGCCCAAACTGTGGTCGGAAGCGTCACAAAATATTGCTAGCGTAGCATTTGGCTATGGATGATGAAGAAGAGTAGTTAGCGCAAGCTGTCGTTTGCTCGCGTTGAATGCTTCATCAGCCGTGGTGTTCCATTGAAGCAGTGCGTTGTCTTTTATTTTCCCTTTTAGTAGATCGTTCAGCGGTGAGTGCATACGTGCGGCATTTGGCAGGAATTTCCTGTAGAAATTCAGCATACCCAAGAATTGTCGCAATTGTTTTGCTGTGGTTGGTTTTGGGTAGTTGCTGATTGATGTCACTCGGTCAGGTAAAGGACGTATTCCATTTGCCGTGACCGAGTAACCCAGAAAAGAGACTTCCTTCAAGCAGTATGCCGTACGACTGTAACCGTGAAAACACAGTATGTAGGTGTTGACGTGCTGTTCTGCCGACTCTGATGCTACCAAAATATCGTCGATGTATGCAAAGCAAAAGTCTAGGCCATGCAATACTTCGTCGATAAAACGTTGGAATGTTTGACTGGCATTACTTAACCCAAAGTTCATATAGGGGAATTCGAAAAGACCAAATGGGGTTGTTATCGCTGTTTTCGGGATGTCTTCTGTTGCAACCGGAATCTGATTGTATGCCCGAACCAAATCGATGGTGGAAAAGATGTTGCGGACAGGATATCTGTCGGGGATGGTTCTTGCGTTGAGAGAGCGGTAGTCTCCACATGGTCGCCTTTCGTCTTGTTTCTTGGGTACCATGTGTAGCGGTGATGCCCAAGGACTGGAGGATGGTCGAGCGATGCCCAGTTTCACTAAAGTTTCGAATTCCTTCTTTGCAGCCGTGAAACGTTGCGGGGCTAAGCGTCGTGGTTTACATGACACGGGAGGACCGGGGGGTGGTAGTTATGTAATGCCTTGTTGAATGTTTGGGGACGGATTTTTGGCCACTAGGTCGTAGTAACGATGGATATTCTAGCAGTACGTTGTGGTAGACCGATGTGCCATGATGTGCGTCCGAGATGAATGTGATTGAGGGTTGAATGCTTCTATAGACTTGGCCAGGGGTAACAAGATGCGTCAGCTGGTCCAGTAGTCGTTGCTTGCTGAGATCGACTAGTAATTGATAGTGCGTCAGGAAGTCAGCACCAATTATTGGTTTCGTGACGTCAGCAATTACGAAACACCATGTGAAATTCCTTCGTAGACCCAAATCGAGAGACAGATTGATTGTGCCGTATATGGGAATGGTGGTACCGTTTGCGGCTTGTAGTGTGAAACCGGACTTCTGGCGTGGCCCATGTAATAAAGACTTGGGATACACGCAGATGTCAGCACCGGTGTCAACCAAAAATTTGTGGCGTGAGTTTCTGTCTGTTACGAAGAGGGACGTTGCGTCTGGCGGATCTCACTCGTCGCCGTTAGTGATCTCCGGGTTGGTTTCCCGAGGCCATCTTGCACGGGGGAGTGCATTTTCGTGCTTTATCTTGAAACCGGTTGTGGTAGTAACAAATACGATTTTTGCTGGAGTGTTGTCTGGAGGAGGAGGTAGGAGAGTGGGATCGGTTCCTGTAGTGTGGAAGTCCCGAGTAGCGTTGCTTCATGTCGTCAAGGTCCATTCGAAGGGCGCATATCATCTCAGTTAGCTTCTGAATGGGGTCCGTGACAGGAGCAGTTGTGGGGGTGGCGGTGGCAATGGTTTGCGCCGAACTTGCTGTGATAATGCTGTCAGCAAGTTCGGCGACTTCATCCAGGTCCTTGTCTTTAAGAGTCGCAAGTATCAGCTGGATTGAGGGGGGAAGACGACTTGTCCAGATGGCACGTAACATTTCATCCGGGGTTGAAGGTCCACCAAGGTTACGCAGGTGGCGCAGAAATTGGGACGGTTTCCTGTTTCCAAGATCCTCGTGCTCCAGGAGTTGTCTTGTCCGTGTTTCTGGAAAGCACCAAGCCGACGGATAAGCTCCCTTTTGATCGTGCTATATGGATCTGTGCCGGAGGGTTGATAATAATGTCCCGCACTTCGGCAGCGTAACGGGGATCCAAGTTTCCGAGAACATACTTGACTGACTATTAAAACAAATCACAGGTATTTATACTAAAAATATTTACATTGTACTTATGGAGATGCCATTGTCAGCAGTTTACGTTAGTGTGTATATTTGAGTTTTGACCTAATTTGTGGCTAAAACTGACAATGTTCTCTGTCAGCAGAATTTAGATTCTGCTGTACAGAGTGTACTACTTTCCGAATTACGAACGATACTGAGTGTTCCCACAGCAGGCTTTAATCACAACCCCCGTCTTGGTATATCCTCGGCCCAATGGAATGTCCACTTTAGACACCGATGCCAGCAATATGGGAATGGGAGCCGTTCTTTCGCAGTTACAAGATGGCCAAGAGAAGGTAATCGGCTATTTTAGCAAGACCTTGTCAAAAGCCTTAACAAAACTACTGTCGCCAGGCGAGAGATGCTGGCTGTAGTCAAAGGTGTAGAACACTTTTACAAATACCTATATGGACGGAAATTCACCCTACGAACTGATCATGCAGCTTTAAAGTGGCTTCTGAATTTCAAGAATCCGGAGGGACAGGCAGCTAGATGGATTGAGAAACTACAGGAATATGACTTTGAAGTAGAACACCGGCCCGGAACAGGGCACAAAAATGCCGATGCACTTTCCAGAAGATCCTGTCAAGCGGATTGCAAACAGTTTGATCGAATGGAAATGAACGAAGAAACAATTCCACGCGTCACGGTAATCAATGACCAGTGGCTACCTGAAAATATAAGACAAGACCAAGAAAACGACCCGGGCTTGAAGAAGTTGATGGAATGGAAAAGAGACGGAAAACGACCAACGTGGCAACAAATTTCTTCCTGTATGGACTCAATGGTCTTAGAGGATGGCATCCTGAAGCGTGTTGAAAGTACAGATGGAGAGGAACATAGGAAGCAACTGGTTATCCATCGAAACAGTGTTAAAGAGGTGTTGCAGTGTCTTCACGATGGATCATCTGGTGGCCATTTTGGAGTGGCTAAGACGCTCGGGAAGGTTCGAGAGCGATTTTATTGGGTGAATTGTAAGGAAGATGTCAAGAATTGGTGTAAGAAATGTACCACCTGTGCCGCAAGTAATGGGCCGCAGAATATAATACTATATTCCGTGGAATATGCGAGCTCCTAGGAATCAAGAAAACTCGAACTACTCCACTCCATCCACAATCGGACGGCATGGTTGAACGAATTATCCGGACCTTAATTAAATATCTCTCCAAGGTAGTGTCTGATCACCAAAGGGACTGGGACCGCTACTTGCCTTTATTTTTAATGGCATATCGTTCATCTGTCCATGAAACGACTGGCCAAACACCTGCCAGTGTCCATTTTAGGAGGGAGCTACGACTACTTTGTGATCTCAAATTTAGCTGTAAACCAGGAGATGACTTGGCTGGAGAAGATTATGTTACCAACCTCCGAAGAAAGCTTAACGATAACCACGAGTCGGTTCGCCGGCATGCGCAAATTGCTAGTGACAGGATTAAAGAAAACTACGAAATCAGGGCTACAGCAGGTGGTTACCAAGCTGGAGATTTTGTTTGGTTGTATAATCCTCGTCCTCGGCGTGGACTATCACCTAAGCTCCAACAAAATTGGGAAGGACCCTACGAAATAGTGAAGAGCATTTACGACGTGATCTACCGAATTAAGAGAACTCAAAATGGGAAGCCAAAGGTAGTCCATTTTAATCGCTTGGCTCCATTCGCCGGCGCAAATGAAGAGGAGGCGCGGGCCAGATTATTAACACTTTCACTGCGCCTGGCACGGATCCGTGACGGAAACGTTTTGAGCCATGTGCGCCCGTCACGGATATGTGACACAGGTCGTTTTCCGTTCTATTGCAAATATGTAAAAAAGAACTTCCCGCTTTTGGGTGGGGTGCCTTCACTTGGTAGCAGCGAAAGTGTTAAAGACTATCCCTTCCGAGCCCACATTCGAAGAGTTCATGAAGGAAGGCCCCCATTTCTACAGATTTGGAGTGACACAGGAAATCCGACGAGACCTCTTTACTATCTCCCAAGGAATATTCTCTGACCCATTGCGTTTCAAAGAACCTCAGTATGAGCCGTGGTATCGCGTCCGAGTTCAAACGCAGATTTGGCGGGTTGGAGCAACAGTTCCCTCTATGCTGCGCGGCTGCGCGGCCGCGCACTAACTTTTTGAATGTTGCACAGCCATTTTTGTATTTTGCGCACAATTTTTTTAATCATTTTATGAAACAATTTAAACTAAAAATCCAAATTTCACAAAAGAAATGTTGAAATATTTTGAAATTTGTCTTAGACACTTAAAAAATATTGATGATAATACGTCCAAATGTTACAAGAGGGTTGTAAAAATCTCGTGCAGGTACCAGCTACCCAGCAACAGGAACGGGATTCTGAATTCTGAAATTTTTTTGTTTTGAGAGAGAGCGGTCAGTTACCAGATGTTAAACAATAAATACTGAACAAAGTTTAAAGTATGTTACCCTATAAACGTTAAAAAAAAAAAAGAATATTTCTTAAGGTTACAACGTTAAAGAGCATTGCTTTTTTGTATGTATCCCAAGTTTTGTAGTTTAATTCAAGTGCAAATATTGAAGAATTAAGGTAAACTGTTTGTTGAATTTCTGTATTATTGTTACATAAATACATATAGAATATTATTATTACTATTATAGTTGTGTTTATAAAACATAGAAGAGAGCACTATTTGTGAAACTGCATTTTAAAAATGAAAAAACAGAAAATAAAAACAGAAAGTTTCACTAAAATTTATTCGAGAACCTCAACAAATTTGCTTCGACCCAAACGAAGTCATTTAAGTGGAACAGAAATTTGTCGTGGTTATCGAACAAATTTTAGTGAAAGTACCTGTTTTTTATTTTCTATTTTCTCGTTGTTATAAAAGTAAATTTTAAAACATAAATTTTATAATAGCTCGCCCTAATTAGGCACATATCTGCATATAGGCATTATTTATTTTAGATAAAAATATTTAAACGAAAATTAAACTATTACGAAAATATTGACAAGATTAAACAATAATGTAGAAATCCTCTTCTTGTTCATGTATTAATTAAAATACTTCAAAAAGTAATTATTAAAAAAACTATGGCACCGGACCACCCTCTCACTTGCACACTTATATATACGTTTCGAAAATTTTTGCTACTATACAACTTTCTACCGCGCAGTCAACATAAAAATTAGAGGGAACATTGGTTGGAGCATCTTGAAGACCAACCACAAAAGGGAAGAAGGCTGTTGTGCCTTCCTGAAGGACGACGCAACATCTACCACCTAGTGACTAAAGGAAGATGCTCTGATAAACCGACTTATAGGAACCTCTGGGACGCAGTAATAGAACTCCGCAAACATCTTCTAGAGGATAACGTACAGAAGCTGGCGATTCCGAAGCTTGGTTGTGGACTAGATAACCTGGATTGGAGGATCGTACGAAACATGATTGAAATCCTGTTCCGCCGTCCTGGAGTGGACATTTTGGTCTGTTGCAATAACCCGAATCAAGCCAATCATGAGAAGGCCCTGGACTGTTACTTCTATTCCCGGAGCGGATGTCGTGAAGGCGAGAACTGCGGCGAAAATGTTTCCGGACGAAACATCCTTAAGGGGGGGGGGGGCGGCAATGTAACGAACGCGAGTGCTTGTGTGCGACCGGGTACGCTTGTAAGCGTTGCCGGCCGGCTCAACTAGCCGCGGGCGGTTTCCGGCAGTGTATACGTGTGTTTGTAGGCGTGTCTCGTACCTACCTTCCAAGAAAGTAATTAATAGTGTTTTTAAATAGTTACTATTAAATAAGTATATATAAACTGTATTTCTGTACTTGAGTCTTGCAAATAAATATTTAATAAACCCACGAATACTACAATACTTTGTAGGAACAAAGTTTTTTCGCGTAACTGCTCTTTACCACTTTTCTTTTAAACAATCGTTACTAGGAAAATGAAAAGCAGAAACTAATGTTCATCCTGCTTTCAATTCACTATTGTAATTAGATTTGCATTTAGGAATGCAACAAGTGCGCGGCATTTCTATAGGAACAAGTGCAGTTTTAGGTTAAGACTTACCGCTACTTCTTAACTAGAAGAAAATGTTTATTAACCACTTGATCACTAAAACTTTAAAACACTAGACAAGCTTTTTATTAATTTATTAGCACAAATCAATAGTACAAATAGCTTTTAATAGAAAAAATACCAATTCTCACCCAGCACAAGTACCTACATACACATAAGCGCGTTCACCGACTAAAGTGATTCATTGACCCAGTTAACAGACATGCTCGCTACGTTGCCAGATTTCCTACTTCACGGTTGTGGCACAATAATAAAGTGAATTGTAAAGGCACTCCTTTTTTACTTATTGTTGGTAAAATACACACAAAATAAAGCCGCGTTTATGTTGTAGCTGTGATAAACGATAAATGCGACGATACTAGCGAAGCAGCGAAAAACATTACATGCTTTTCTATGGAGGTGTTTATGCTGAAGCAGCAGAGGCGTGCTTATTATATTGGGTGTTCCACTTAAGCGTATTTCTTTCGTAACTGGGTTAATATTATAAATACCAAAAAAATGTTTAAATAAGTTTCGTCCAATTTGTATCTTCATTTCATAAAATTATTTTTATTTATATAGGGTGTTACATTACGTCTGGGTGATACCAAACTTTTTTAAATGGAACACCCTGTATATTTTTAAATTTTTGAATTAAGCGATAAATCTAAAGGGTAGATTTATAACCATACATTGTATCTTACTGTTGCCGTTTGGGAGTTATTTAGTCATTTTGGAAAAATATTACGCTTGCGGCGCTCTCTAAAATCCTCAGTATCTCCGAAACCAAATTAAAAAAAAAGCCGCGCCTTTTAAATAAGCTTAAGAAGGGATAATTGTTTCAAATCATTTAAAAATTATCATTAGGTTTTTTGAAAAATCATCAAATGATGTGATTCAAAGAAAACTTGATTTTTTTATATGGAACAATACAAATTTTTTGCATAATCAGGTGTAAAATTAAAATATAAATCGATTTTGTAGAGGTATTTTGGCGACTATTGTTGGTGGTTTTCAAGATATTCGGGCATTTGTGCATTTTTTTTAATGTTCTAGTCTTAATGCGTGACTTATCAAACAAACAAAAGGATCTGTTTTTCTATTTTAGCTTGTGGAATTTAAGCAGGTTTAGGACTGACATCTAACTGGTATGTTTGAAAAATGCCTCACAAATTGTAAAAGACTACTCAGCTTTATTCGTAACAATTAAACGAACCAATAAATTGTAGAAAAAAGCTGACTTGATAACCCAAAAAGACTTGATATTAAATGCTCAAAATGTTGTCCATTGTAATAGGCACACTCTCTTACTAGTTTTTTAAAACACTCGTCTATATTTGTAAGCATTTCAGGCGTGATGTCTATAAAAGCTTTAAATATTCGATTTTTTATGTCTTCTGTTGTGGTCGGTGGTAAACATAAACTTTATATTTTACACAGCCCCAAAAGAAATAATCGCACTTTGTTAGGTCAGGAGATCTGGCTGAGCAACCTGTAGGTCCTCCTCGTCCAATCCATCTATTAGGAAATTCTTCATTCAAAAAATCACGAGCTCTTTGGAAATTATGTGCTGGTGCCCCGCCATACTGACATTGCATGACATTCGTGGAAGAATAGCTAAGGGAATATTGTCTAAGATACCGATTAATTCGTTCCTAAGGAATTCTTTGTAACTGATTCCATTCAAAATGGTTCCATGATTTTTCATCCCCCGACATAATATCACCGAACAAAATATCCCCGGACAAAATATCCCCGTGACAAAATGTCCCCGTGACAATATTTTTTCCAATATTTTATTCATCACTAATGCCTGCATGATGAATAATAATTACTACTTTGTTATTTGTATTTCAGCGCGAAAAATTTCTCATACTGACATCTCTTGGTGAATTATTGAAACACTTAATTATACTACATCCACGCTGTCTAGTGTATTTAGTTGCTTTCAATACACGTTCTGTCAGCTGATGACTCATTTGGCGTCTGTCGTTAATAATAACTACCGTATTAAAAATTTTATATTGAAAGTATATATAAATATATTAAACTATTGTTGACATAATATTATAGTAGGTGGATTGTGAATAATAACCTAACCTAACCTAACCAATATATATGCTGTTATATTTATTTGATTATCGATTTAATGACTTATATATTACTGACAATCAAACGTTATTAATATTAAATAAATACAAATATATATATGAAATGAAGTATATGAATTTTATATTATTTATTGTAGTATCGGTTCGAAAATTTATTATCGGGGCTTTTGTTCGGTGATATTTAGTCTGGAGATATTTTGTTTAGGGATATTTTGTCACGGGGATATTTTGTCCAGGGATATATTGTCACGGGGATATTTTGTCAGGGATATTTTGTCCGGGGACATTTTGTCGGTGGATCAAAACGCCTGATACCATTCAAAATACAACACGATCACCAAATACCATCCCCAAACATTTAGCTACCAACGATCTTGGGAGCGTGATTATCGAAGGAAGTGGACGTTTTTATGAAAGATGGACAAAACCTTTGAGAAAAAGTGTTTGTCTTCATTCAACATTTGACAATTCACAAAATATTCGATGACTTTAACAATCAGTATGAAGCAGTTCGTTTGAAAATGATTGCCAATAAATGTGAAGGAAAGACAATTGCGCGAACTACGAAGCCAATCAGCTGCTGCTTTGTAAATAAAATAATGCGTTTAATACAAAACCTGCAAGAATGATACAAACTGTACAAATTGCCTAATATCTTGAAAACCACCAACAATAGTCGCCAAAATACCTCTACAAAATCGATTTGTATTTTAATTTTACACCTAATAGCTCTTACACAATTCATTAATATCACACGAATACAAATAGTAGGTATTTTGACTATAAATTATTATGATACTGTTTTATTTCAATTAAATATCAACTTATTTAAATTAATAGGCAACATCTGATACATACATTCTAATTTATTGTCAAAAAAAGTAACTTACAACAACATTCATCAAACATATACTTGCATACTGAACAAAACCCTGACTGATATCTACTTTATAGACATTTTCAAAACTAAAAAGAATAGGATTTTTATGAAAACTATTTGCTTGGATGTTTAAGCCTTCCCATGCAAAGGATTTTTTATATTTGATGTTATTAGTTTAAACTTATTGAGAAGAAGTATATATATATATATTGTCATGATCACACTTCATCATCACACATACTTAAACACATACAGACTCTTATCATAACATTCTTACTAAAATTTGTAGAATTTTCTTAAATTTTGAGATTTAACCCATTTAAATTATTAGTAATCAACTTAATATTCCTTATTTAATTGTTTATTTTTGAATTCAAGCTAATTTTATGTTTTAGAAAGATTAATTTTGTTTGACACTTGAGGATTTTATTTAACACTTAACGATGAGTACTCACTTTTCTAAATTTGTATAATTTGTAGATTTAATGTAATAATTTTGAAAAAAGATATGTTCACTTCAAATTTATCATTTGGTACTAGAGTTGGACGTTCTATATTCATTGCAGGGAATATTTTCTGGTCATGTCGAGGAGTTCTATATTTTAGTCTTCCGATACTTGGAATTCCTCTGTAAAAGAGTTTGAATTTGCTAAATTAATTCAGGAATTGCTTATTAAACATTCTTATTCAATTTAATAATGATAATAAGTTCAAAATTATAAATTATATTGAAATTTAATTCAAATTTACAACCACATATTCTGTCATGTATAATTTTTGTAATTTCTGTTAAGAGAAAAAGTAGGTACTATGTGTAATAGATCTAAATAGTTACATTTTATTGTAATAAGGGGATTTAATATGGTAAAGTGTTGAAATTAAGCAAAATTTTGGAAAAAGGTAAAATTTTAAGAAAAGTTTGACATTAGTATTTTTTAATTAAATATTTCAGAAGAAGGAAGTAATTTCAAGAAAAATAGTAATTTATAGTTAATTTTTATTTTTAAAAGAGTTTTCATTTTATGTAAACTGTTCCTAGTTTTGTTAAAATGTTGAAAAATATTCAAGATTTTGTATTTAATTTCCACATTTGGATTCAGGTAGTCTTTAGGATATTGCTCAGTATCTAGGGAAAACAATTGCATTTAATGTGGTATCCAAAACATTTCTTCAAGAAAACAGTAGGTGTTTTGGTCTCGTCTAGATAAGGCGTATTTAATTGTGCTCCGAATAATTTAAAAATATCAGTTATCATTAAAATAAATATTAATTTAAAAGCAATATAATTCAACGTCGATACTAACAAATACAAAACATCGAAGTTAAAATTATAAAAGAATTATCAAAGTGAGTGCAACAAAATCTTGAACTTGACTGGCTGAGTTATTAACCAACACTAGCTGATTACTATGTCATCCTATTCGCAGCGATAAGGAAATTCAAATAATACCAGTAAGAAGAGAAGGACTTATGAAAACAAAGTGAGTTTAGAATTCCAAAACTTTGTAAACGTTTTAGTTATATTGTTGTTTTTCCGTTTTGTATTTTAAACTTAATACTTAATTTAACTAGTTAAGAAAGAGTAGGGTTATTTAATTTAATTTTAATTATATTTTCTTTTGTTAATATTTCTAAATTTATGTATTTGATCTCACTATCTGAGATATGAATTTCAGGCGTTTATATTTTAAAATTTTTGTAAACAGTTAAACCATTTAATAATTTTCAATACAATTTTTCATTCTTTTAAAAACTTACATTTTATGTATTTATTTATTGTTTTGATATTCATTAAATGAATGTCTGGCGCCCAACTTTAAATAATATATATATATATATATATAGTACCATCATGCAGCACTTTTCTACTAGATTTAATTACATCTTCCGTGTTAAAATGTTTTTCACACATAAAGCTAGTTTGCTTTAGCTCCTGATTAATGGCACTACTCTATTTTCTTAACATTTCACTGTTCTGTTAATCGAAAAAAAAAACACTTTTTATGTGGTAATATATTCAAACAAAAATATATCAAAAAGTAAACCTAAAAAATATCAAACTTTTGCTTTATTAATACCAAAGTTATTAATAATTTTTAAATTCGGTCACAATTCTATAAATTTATGAAATCAAAAAAAATATTTTCGAAATTAATGAGGTTACATACTTTGGACTTTGAACAACAAAATTTTCTTAATTTGACCGGTTGTATTTCGGCCACTAGAACAACCATTTATTGAACAGCACTTTACCATTTACTTTTTTTTTTTTTTAATTCCAACGGTTTAAAAAAACGCAGCCCAAAGGCCATAGATACCAAAGGCCTATTTATACTATCCGGTCAGACACGTTGCGGGAACGTAGCGTATCCGGTCAGACAAACATTCTTATATTTCTTTATTTATTATTAATTATTTTTATTATTATTTTATTTTCTTTATTCAATTTGGGTAGCGGTAGGGATTTTTTTACTTTAAAATTTCACGTTTTATTCAAAATCAGCGTAAAAATATAGCAATACATTTACAATAACAAAGTTGGTGTTGATTTTCGGTATAAACAGCTATTAGGTTATTTGCCGGATTTTAAAAACTCTACCGGTACTGTAAATTTAAACACTCTTAACGAACGGGTTACGTGAAAAACCTTGTATAATGATAATTATGACTATTGTAGTATATCAATATTAATTGAACCCGTACATTTTTCGACGGTGGTGCATAGCATTTAATATTATTATCAGGGAAACAATTTAAATACCATAACCTCACTTGCTTCTTCCTTAAGGGCCTATGTAGTTAAGCTATTTTGAGATCAATTACACACCTCTCGATTGTACGATTTTACCCACACCTCTCCGATTCGATTCAAATTATATAGAATGTATGTAGTATGTTGCAGTATTCGTCGTCCCGAGCAAGATTATATAAATATTTTTCCACTTTGAAAATTCAAATTCCTAACATATAATCGATTTTTCTAAGCATTGAGAGCTTCAGGCAGGAACAGAAAGGATAAAGGAAGTGTCATAGGTGCTATAGGAGGTACGGTGGTTGGGAGTTGGGGATGGTACAGGTGGTAGGGGATGTTAGGGGAAAGGGGTGGGGTAAACAATATTGACGGAGTGAAAGTTTGGTATGCCTCCGAGCATGTTTTTTGAGGGGCTGAGATGTTATAAGGGATGGGAGTCCAATAATCCAAGGGTTGGAGGAGGTTACGGAGGAAGTGGCTGTACGCGTAAATGTACATACACCCCCTACCCTAATATTTTCAAACTTTGCATTCTTAGAAAAATTTAATACCGTTAGGGATGACGGTGGGGTTGCATCAGCTGGTGATTGCATAGGTGGAGCTTGAAGGCAGTCAAAAACTCACCACTATACCTCCCCACCAACAATCACCCCAGCAGTATTCTTAATTTTTTCAAGAATACAAGGCATGGAAAAGGTGAGGGTAGAGGGTGGGTATACGTACATTAATATACACACCCAACCTCTACCCTAACTATTTTCAACCGTTGTATTACTGAAGAAAATTAAGAAAACTGTTGGGGTGCGAGATAGAGGATTGTACGAGGTAGTGATATTTATTATTTTAAAAATATAATATACTCCAGTACGTGCCAATACATTTGATATTTAAATTTGCGTTTATTTCTTTATTTGCATGCAACTTTGCTTATCATTCAATTTTTTTTGTTATAGAATTTTTCGCTTAAACGTTTTTGAAAATAGATACCTACTATATTAATCTTAAATGTATTTTTAATGCTTCTAATTAATTCCTTAAACTTATTTCACAGATAACAACTATTATTTAATCATCCCTCACTAGTCTTGTTATAAAATAAGTGTTTGGCACTTCATTTCGATGAGAAATTCATCACATCCATTTAATGAAGCAGTAAAGATAAAATACTTCTTAGGAAAGATCAAACCACATATATATATATCTTTATGCTTCAGTGTCACCTCTATTAGTTTGCATACTACATCCTCCAATTTTCATGTGTTTCATTGCAAGGATATTAAATAATTTATATCCCATAATGTGACATCATATATACGGATTGGTTTCGTTATCACATGTGGTTTTAGGTGTTATTTATTAAATGTTAACTTAATTTCTTAGAACTAAAAAATATTGCTTTTCAATATTTATGTCAAAAAAAATACCATTTTACGTTAAAATTATGTTTTTATTTAAATAGTTAACAACTCGATTCATAATGAATAAGTATAATTTGAAATGAATATTTTACAAAAATTTTCACCGTTTTACCAACATGTTAGTTTATTCAAATATTGCTTTATAATATTTAATAAAAACCAATCAAACTGCTCAAAGAAATAGACTAGATTTTTTACCTACGTGTTTTAGGTGCAATAGTTTGTATTGTTACCAATACTAAATACTTATATATATATATACATAATGTAAATATGATCTTTGTTCATTAAGTGAGCTAGATTAAACAAATTGCCACATAACTAGATATATACAACCAATCGTTTTGTTGAACAACAATTATTACTGTATACTCACAATTAAAAGTACTAGATTATAATCGCAACAATCTGGAAACATTCTCAGTAGATGAATCCTTCAAAAAATTTGTTAGGTACCTATGGAATTTTTTTCACAATCACTTACAAATATCACAAAAGATACTCCAATTCAGTGTTTACTACACCATATTTCAGTTTGAGCCACTTATTGTGGTATAAGTATAAAACCTTAGACTAGGAAAGAGAGGGGACAGGTAATAGCCGACTGCAAATTGAGGACGATTGGGATCGCGAGACAGCGCTCAGTATCGCAACATAAAATGTTAAGAGGGAGTTTGTTTTGTCACCATTATTTGTACAATTATCATTCCATACAGAGTATTAATTGTTTATTTGATAACGTAAACAATTATTAAGAACTGTTTTTTTGCGTCTTACGTTACTAAGAAAATATTATTTATTTTATGTCAAAGAGAATACATGTTCATTGAATTAAATGCAAAGAATTATTTTATTAACGTCAATTAACATGATGTGGCGGAACTAATAAACATTAAGACGAATTTTATTAATTAATTAATTTTACTTTTTTAGATTTTTATAACTAAAAATGACGCCGCCTATGGTAATACTGTGGTAAACGCATGCACCTTACAACTTTGAAAGTATTTATTGTTTCTTACACTATCAGTAAACCATTCCAACAAAAAAAATATGATGCATTAATGATTATTGTACGTAAATTATAACATATTTTAAGTAGTATGTAAACAATAAACAAATTAAACACGATTTTCTTTGCTTAACCTTACTACGTAAAATTCTTTTTACTTGTGAAATGTGATTTCTGGTTCATTTCTTTCACTGCGGCTTTTACAGCCGTAAGAAGCACAAATCAGCTTTGTTTTAAACAAAAATCCACTAAAACCTAACTACACTATTTAATTATATTGACACTTTTACACAACGCTGTCAACGCACTGTTTGGGATCAGTAAATGGAGCCGGTACCAAAATATTGCGTCAATTTTCGACGTACAGTCGGCATAGGAGTTACGTGTCCCCTCTCTTTCCTGGTCTAAGTATAAAACACTTACAATGCAGAAACTTGTCGACAGCAAAAACAGCTGTAATCAAAGAATATACTAAAGGAGAATGGTCATTATGTAGTCATAATAAGCAGAGGCGCCACCTCTGAGCATTGTACGGTACTAAACATATAAAAGCGGGAAATTTAAATAGCTCTATTTTTTTGTTGTAATACTAGAAAAAGTTTCTTACACCTTTTTTACAAAAGTTCACTAAACAACGACCGTGTTCCGATATACACTGTGAGCACTGCGACACGTTACGTCACACAGTATACTGTAAATTCCGTTCCTGATTAGATTTTTGTACTGAATCTGCTACTGGCTGTTATATATTAGAACGTATTTCAGTACTGTTTCATACTTTTGTCAAAAATAATTAAGACACTATCCGGTAGAGGCGCTAGATGCACGATATTAACATTTAATATGGCATAAATATTGCTATTTTTGGCAAATAAATCTATTAAACTACTTGAGAATAAAAAAATGTTTATCACGATATAGGTACCTAATAAAATTTCATGATCTTAACTAATGAAAATTACTAACAAGAAAACGTTCCTAGTGACCAATATGTTGTGCTTAGAAGAAAATAAAATAAACAAACCACTTTTAAATGTTTCAAAACGGAGTTTTTATTTAACTCTACAATTTCTCAAGAGTAACAGGATTTTACTAAATTTAATGCGGTGCTTATCATCTATTTATACCTTATCGTCTATTTATACCTAAATCCTGTTACTCTTGAGAAAGGTATTATAATACCGAAATAATTGTAGAGTTAAATAAATACTCGTTTTGAAACATTTAAAAGTGGTTTATTTATTTTATTTTCTTCTATTTAAAAAATGTTTCATAAAGAACCGACCAAAACTACTGTTAATAGTGTAATGAGCGTATGTGTGCGAGAGTGGGCAGTGTAGCGAACGTATATGTGTACGAGAGCGAGCAGTGCGGCGAGCGTGTGTGTGTGCGATAGCGGCGACGAGAACCGACAGCAGATAAGCGGAGCTCAAAGAATGCCGGCGTCGGTCGGCGCTTTGATGACGATAAACAAGGCCATAAATTAGATGAACACAATAGGCACTCCAGTAAAGTCTAGTATGTCATTCTGGAACTTTCTGGATTGTTCCTAATCAGTATAAATACCTGTTGACGTGGCCAGTAGTCAGTCAGTTTACAGTGAGCTTCCGAACGAGTGATATAAATACCGAACTACGATACATAGTGATATAAATACGCATTTTCCTTGTGATATAAATAAGTCGTTGAATTATTTTTAGTGTTTAAGTATTCTATTAGTGTTTAAGTGTTAAATAAAAAGTTGTAAAATAAATATCCGTTAAATAAATAAGTTCTACTAGAAAAGTCGTTACATTGGTGTCAGGTGTGGGGTGCTTAGCCAATCGATCCCCCAAAGAAGAGAATTTTCTAGTAGAAGAAAAATTGTTAAATAAATCAAAATGCCGAAAAAGTTGTTGGAGCTGAAAGTTGCCGAATTGAAAAGTGAACTCGAGGAGCGAGACGAAGATACGTCTGGTAACAAGCTCACCTTACAAGGGCGACTAGAGGAAGTTCTGATACGAGAGGGTTTCGATCCGAATACCTACGAATTTGAGGATGAACTAGAAAAGAAATTAAAGGAAAATTCAAAGGAACAAAAAGGAAATCTGGAAGAACTGAAAGAAAATCTGGAAAAGAAATTAAAGGAAAATTCTATGGAATTGGAAGGGAAACTGGAAAAGAAATTAAAGGAAAATTCAATGGAATTGGAAGGGAAATTGAAAGAAAATCTGGAAAAGAAAATGGAAAACCTGGAAGAGAAATTAACCGAAAATTCAAAAGAACTGAAGGAAAATTTAGAGAAATTCGACGCAAAATTGGCCGAAACGGAACAGAATTTTGCAGGAAAATTTCAAGAAATAGATTCACGAATTAAAGAAATAGAAGAAAGGTTTCTATGTACGACAATGTCCGAACAGATCGATAATGATGCTAGAAGTGTAAAGCAGGAAAATGGGCACGGTGTTTCATCGAAAGCATATACGAAGCCACCTAAATTCGACGGGAAAACATCATGGACCACTTTCCTTAAGAAATTTGAAACGGCCGCGAAGTCGAACGCATGGACGTTGGAAAATAAAGCCTCCGAGCTGGTCTGCGCGCCACATGGTAATGCCGAGGAGATTTTGGATACCATACCACCCGAGAAGTCGAACGACCATGAACACCTCGTGAAGAAGTTAGAGATGCGGTATGGTCAGGCACATATGACGAGCGTCAGTCACGTGCAGCTAAGAAACCGACGTCAGAAGGCAGGGGAAAACCTGCAAGAATACGAGGCCGATATCGCTCGTCTGGTCCGCCTCGCGTATCCAGGTACTCCCGACGACACTTTAGAAAAGTTGGCTGTCGACTCTTTCATCGATGGGTTAAGGGATGACGACATACAACAGCGACTTCGATTAGACAGGCCAAAGACACTCGCTGACACGTTGGCTCGGGCACTGGAGTATGACGTCGTTAAACAGGCATCGCAACGGCAAGGTAGAGTGCGTGAGCTAAGGGAGGAGCCCGACGGTCGATACGAAGACAGACTAGAAGAAATAGTTAACAGGATAGTGGGAAGATTAAACAAGAAAACGAGACCAATACGATGTTGGAACTGCGGGAAATTGGGACACGTAAGAAGCGCTTGCAAGAACGAAGAGGTTACTCAAGAGCGCGTGCCCCGCGTTCCGGAAAACTAATCAGGGACGACGCGGCGGGACAAACGTCGGTCCCGGGACACGAGGCCCCAGGTTAAGTAGCACTGACTAAGACAATGAAAGATCGAACTGACAGCCTTTTTCTCACTGGACTCATAAACAGGAAGCAGTGTTCATTTCTGCTGGATACTGGAGCTAGCAGAACAATCATTAGGCCCGGAATATTGACCAAGCCCAGTAAACTTCTGCCAACGCAATGGAAGCTCCGTACCGCCACTGGAGAACAAGTAGTAGTCAGGGGCGAAAGTTACGTCAACATCCAAATGGGAAGAACGTCTTTTAAACACTGCGTGTTAGTGGCAGAAATAGAGGACAATGTAATACTGGGTTTGGACGTCCTCCGAAAATATGACTTCTGCTTGAATTTCCGGAGAAAGAATGTGACACTGAACGGCGAAACGTTCCAGTTACACGCCCAGGACACTGCCATGCCACAAGTTAAAAGATTGAGTTCAGGGATGCGCAAAGTTCAAATTATTCCGGAGGCGTTGTTAAAACTGTACAAGGAGGCGGGTGAAAACTGTAATCAACCTGAACAACGTCGAATAGGGGAACTCCTTGTAAGTACCAGGACGTGTTCGCATTGGACAGCGGCAAGAAGGGGCGAACCAACAACGTCGTCCATAAAATCAACACTGGCGAAGCGCAGCCCATCCGTCAGAGACCGAGGAGACTACCACTGGCCAAAAAGGAAGAGGCCGAAAAGATTATAAGCGACATGCGGAAGGACGGAATAATAGAACCATCGACCAGTCCATGGACGTCGCCGGTAGTTTTGGTCAAGAAGAAGGACGGATTTACACGCTTCTGTGTTGACTACCGCCAGCTAAATAATGTCACCAAGAAAGACAGCTACCCCTTGCCACGCATCGATGATACCTTGGACACGCTTGCGTGGTCGACAATATTCTCAACGCTAGACCTTAAAAGTGGATACTGGCAAGTAGACCTGGATCCTGAGGCCAAAGAGAAGACGGCATTTTCGATCGGAACCGGGCTGTGGCAGTTCAACGTAATGCCGTTCGGGTTGTGTAATGCGCCAGCCACATTTGAACGACTCATGGAGACGGCCTTGAACGGCTTGATTGGGAAAACTTGCCTGGTATACCTTGACGACATAATCGTGATCGGAAAAGACTTCGACGATCACCTGAAAAACTTGGAAGAGGTACTTCGAAGGCTGCGTGATGTCAATCTGAAATTAAGCCCCAAGAAATGCCAGCTATTTCAGGAGACAGTGAACTACCTGGGGCACGTAGTCACGAAGACCGGCGTTTCAGTCGACCCGCAGAAGATCACAGCCGTACGAGAATGGCCAGTACCTACTGACGTACATCAGGTCAGAAGCTTCCTTGGCCTGTGTACTTACTATAGACGCTTCGTTCCTGGATTTGCCAATATTGCCAAGCCATTGACTCGACTAACCGAAAGTGGCAGACCATTCTGCTGGGAACCGGACTGCCAAGCTGCCTTCGAAAAGTTAAAGCAAGCTCTCGTTTCCACACCCGTGTTGAGTTATCCGATACCAGAGGGGAAATTTGTTCTGGACACCGACGCTAGCAATGTAGGGTTAGGCGCAGTACTCTCACAAATACAACACGGAGAGGAAAAAGTCATCGGCTATTTCAGCAAGACCCTATCCAAGCCCGAACGAAACTACTGTGTAACCCGACGAGAACTACTGGCAGTAGTAAAGAGCGTGGAGCACTTTTATAAGTACTTGTATGGAAGGAAGTTCCTGCTCCGAACAGATCATGCTGCTTTACGGTGGTTACTGAGTTTCAAGAATCCAGAGGGTCAAGTCGCGCGTTGGATAGAAAAACTCCAAGAGTACGACTTCGACATACAACATCGAGCTGGAAATAGCCATAAGAACGCTGCTGCCTTATCCAGAAGACCATGTTCCGAAAACTGCAAGCACTGCAAGCGCCTGGAGGAACATGAAGAAGTCCGGAGGATAACCGTCACGGATGAACAATGGCATCCTGATAACATCAAGACTGAACAGGGTTCTGATCCGGTCCTGAGCTTGTTTCGGAAATGGAAGAATGAAGGCAGCCGACCGATCTGGCAAGAGATCGCCGCTAAATCTGGGGAGGTAAAATCGTTGTGGGCCCAATGGGACTCCATTGTTGAGGAAGATGGACTCCTGAAGCGAATAGTGGAAAACCAGGATGGTACTGAGAGCAAACGTCAATTGCTTGTACCGAAGAGCCTGGTAAGGGAAGTCTTGAAGTGCCTCCATGACGATGCTTCGGGGGGACATTTTGGTGTTAACAAGACCCTTGGAAGAGTCCGTGAGCGGTTTTACTGGGTCAATTGCAAAAAGGACGTTGAAGACTGGTGCAAGAAGTGCATAACTTGTGCAGCCAGAAAGGTACCGCAAAGGCGACGGCGTGCTCCTATGCGCCAGTACAATGTCAGCAGTCCGTTCGAACGGATTGCCATAGACATCGCAGGACCGTTTCCAGAGACCGATGGTGGCAATAAATACATCCTGGTGGCAATGGACTACTTTACGAAATGGGTTGAAGCGTACGCACTCCCAAATCAGACAGCCACCACAGTAGCGGAGGGGCTCGTAAACCACCTGATCAGCCGGTTCGGCGTGCCCATGGAGCTTCATTCTGATCAGGGTCGGAATTTTGAGTCGGCCGTGTTCCAAGAAATCTGCAAGACATTAGGCATTCACAAAACCCGGACAACACCTCTGCATCCTCAATCAGACGGCATGGTAGAGCGAATGAACAGGACCATTAACAAGTACTTGTCCAAAGTGGTCTCCAAACACCAAAGAGACTGGGATCGCCATCTGCCACTGTTTCTTATGGCATATCGATCATCGATTCACGAAACTACTGGACAAACACCAGCAAAAGTACTGTTTGGTCGGGAGCTACGGTTACCATGTGACCTGAAATTTGGCTGCAAACCTGGTGAGGACGTTGCCGGAGAAGACTACGTTAGTGATCTTCGCAGAAGACTTGACGATATCCATGAGGAAGTACGTTCCCGGATGCAGATAGCTAGCGACCGCATGAAGGACACTTACGATATACGGGCCACTGATGGAGGTTTCCAGGAGGGAGACATGGTGTGGTTATACAATCCACAGCCCCGTAAAGGTCTTTCGCCGAAGCTACAGCAGCACTGGGAAGGTCCATATACAATCGTCAAGAGAATAAATGACGTTATTTACCGGATTCGACGCACACCAAATGGAAAACCGAAGGTTGTCCATTTTAACCGTTTGGCCCCATATGCCGGTGACAATCACGAAGAAGCACGGATCAGGCTTATGCAAGCTCGTTCTCCGGATCCCCAGTATGACGAGTTTATGGCCACGCCGAGCTTATATGCCAACTCCAGATTCGGTGTCACCTCCTAGAGATCCGAAGATTTGTTTTCTGCTTCGGACTCGCTGGTTCATTGTGTGGCCAAAGACTTGAGGATGGATCGCGGTATTGCCACCGTATTCAAGAAGAAGTTTGGCCGCTTGTCAGAGCTGCGGGACCAACTCGGAGATAGAAAGAAAGTGCTAAGTCTGGTGGACGGGCACCGATCCATTTACTACCTGGTTACTAAGGAGGCGTCGTCTGAAAAGCCCACCTACCGCTCGTTATGGAATTCGTTGGTGGAACTAAGAGACCAACTGCTATCCACAGGTACCACAAGGTTAGCCATGCCAAGGATAGGATGTGGGTTGGATGGACTGAACTGGAGAGTGGTGCGGAGCATGTTGGAGGTCCTGTTCCGGTGGAGCGGCGTCGAAATAACGGTATACACCAATAATCCCCAACGATATCCCGCGCAGCTAAGGACGGTGGATTGCTACTTCCATATGACGACTGGGTGCCTTAGGGGACAGAATTGGAAGTACCGGCATGATCCTTCGAAGGAACGGAAGATGTGATCCGGGACGGATCACCCTTAAGGAGGGGGCAGTGTAATGAGCGTATGTGTGCGAGAGTGGGCAGTGTAGCGAGCGTATATGTGTACGAGAGCGAGCAGTGCGGCGAGCGTGTGTGTGTACGATAGCGGCGACGAGAACCGACAGCAGATAAGCGGAGCTCAAAGAATGCCGGCGTCGGTCGGCGCTTTGATGACGATAAACAAGGCCATAAATTAGACGAACACAATAAGCACTCCAGTAAAGTCTAGTATGTCATTCTGGAACTTTCTGGATTGTTCCTAATCAGTATAAATACCTGTTGACGTGGCCAGTAAGAGTCAGTTTACAGTGAGCTTCCGAACGAGTAATATAAATACCGAACTACGATATATAGTGATATAAATACGCATTTTCCTTGTGATATAAATAAGTCGTTGAATTGATATTAGTGTTTAAGTATTCTATTAGTGTTTAAGTGTTAAATAAATAGTTGTAAAATAAATATCCGTTAAATAAATAAGTTCTACTAGAAAAGTCGTTACAATAGTATATGTTGTGCTTAGGTATATGCATGCTAATTAATGTTAAAAAGTTAAAATAAAAATATGCATATTTTTTGCAGAGAAACCTTAAGAGTAAATATCACTTCAAAATTTCTATTTCAGTTTTTCACAATTTTCTAATTCATCCAGACCTAGTGGATTGAACACAATGTAAAAGAATGATGAAAAGTTCCTTCTCTTACATGATTGAACAGGTCTGCTTTTAGAATAATTTTAAGTAAAAACGGTGTTTAGTGGTTTAAGTAACAAACAAATTACAAAAACCGTAAAACAGAGCAATAAGAATGTTTCAATTTCTTTCATTTTAAACCTTTTAATGAATTGTAGCTTTTTATAAGTTTGAAGAAAAATATTGGTCCATGTTGTGGTGTGGTCTGTGTTCTTGCTATGTCTGCCATTTTTATCTAGTGGAAACTACTGGAAGCGCCTTACCTCCCAGAGGTAATACGCTCCCAGTACAAAGATGGTGGCAAATATGACGTCATTAGTTTCTTTCTGTCACTGTCACAGTGCACTGGAAGCCTATATCGGAACGCATTTCTGTATACTGGCATTACTGTCCAGTGCTCACAGTCTATATCGGAACATGCCCAACATGTAGCAATTGTGAATTTATTAGTATTATCGCCATCTGTTGGTCCGTGTGTCAACTAGTATATCTCTAAGATTTAGTTACACAGCTAGATACTTACCTTTTTATGAATTAAGTGTGGTTATGTTAGGTTATGGTTTCTTATGTATCTATGGTTTTATGTCACTGATGTAATGTTATGGTATTGATGCAAAGTTATGTTATGTTATATGTATTATGTTATATTATGAGTGAACAAGTTAAGAAAAGTATAATAAAGGAAAATATACATCTATCGAGAACCTACTTTATTTATCAAATCCAATCACTACAAACAAAACAATTTTATCAAATTTGTAATAGGTAAAAGTATTATTAGATATCTGTGTTTTGTAAATGTTGTACCCGAATTTTTTATCTGGAACTCTTCGCAGTAGTTGTGGTTACTTGGCTCATTGGGTTCTTCAGATTGTAATGCGAAATTTGCTACATTATGTATTAGTACCTACCTATGACATATGATCTACATTTTCAAAATATGCTCATTTTTGTAGCACTTCCGGTTATACCGGAAGTTGATGACAACTTTATTTAATAGAATAGTAGGTGTACGCTTTTGACCTACGACGTATGCAGATAATACGTGAAATTCTATAATACTATTCTTAGTGCAATTTTTGTGAAACTGCATGATTAAATCACAATAAGAAATAAAACAACGGTAACATTTCACTATTTATTTAGTCTAACTCGACAATTTTTTTTCGGTGCAATTCGGCCATTATCAAGAGCAACAGATGATTACTAAGTTTAAACCCTTTTTTTTTTTGGTGCATCGCAATTATATGATGTTTCAAGTGCTGAGCACTTATGACTGATCTAACGTCTTATTTTTAATGTTTCCGCTAAACGGGAATACGTCTAAAGCTAATACCCATACCCGGATTCGAACCGACAACGACCAGCGCGGTAATCCGCTGTTCA
This sequence comes from Agrilus cyanescens, assembly GCA_947389935.1. NCBI lineage: Eukaryota > Metazoa > Arthropoda > Insecta > Coleoptera > Buprestidae > Agrilus > Agrilus cyanescens. Next base: position 8,728,382 of record OX376704.1, read on the forward strand.
AGTCGCTCGGTTAATCATCATTGCCTCGCGGCCACCTACCCCTACCCCCTACGCTTTCACTATTTATGTAGTCAAAAGTTGAAGAAAAGTAGAGGGGAATTGTAAGTAGTTATTTCGATTTGGTTACTTACTAAATTAATATTAACGAAAACGGCTCTTGATTTCCAAATTTTCTAACAGAGAGAGTTTTCTAGATTTAGTAATATTATTATTACCAAGCTTAAAATTATTAGTATCTAAAGAGTGGTTGTGTGTAATGCAGTGATCGGCCATTCCACTCGAATTACTTTTTTTATGTTTTATCCCCGCGGAGGGTTCGGCGATGCGCTTCGAAATTGTTCTTCCCGATTTACCGATATATGTGGCATTACAATCTTTACAAAATATTTGGTAAATCCCACATTTATCAGTATCGGGAGTTTTTCCTTTATGGTTCACCAGCATTGCACCAAGGTCTTAGACTAGGAAAGAGAGGGGACGCATAATCATCGACTGCAAATTGTGACGGGTGGGATCACGAGGCAGCGCTCAGTAGCGCAACCACGATGTATAGATAGAAGGAGTCCGAACGGGATAGGGTTTTACATATATAATTCTAACAAAAAACAGTTACATGATCTCAGATTTAGCCGGTTTAGCGAATCCGAACGCCACGGATGGTAGAAAAGGGTACTGACTGATTGTCTATTGTAACGGCTTTTCTAGTAGAACTTATTTATTTAACGGATATTTATATTACAACTATTTATTTAACACTTAAACACTAATGGAATACTTAAACACTAATAACAATTCAACGACTTATTTATATCACAAGGAAAATTCGTATTTATATCACTATGTATCGTAGTTCGGTATTTATATCACTCGTTCGGAAGCTCACTGTAAACTGACTCTTACTGGCCACGTCAACAGGTATTTATACTGATTAGGAACAATCCAGAAAGTTCCAGAATGACATACTAGACTTTACTGGAGTGCTTATTGTGTTCGTCTAATTTATGGCCTTGTTTATCGTCATCAAAGCGCCGACCGACGCCGGCATTCTTTGAGCTCCGCTTATCTGCTGTCGGTTCTCGTCGCCGCTATCGTACACACACACGCTCGCCGCACTGCTCGCTCTCGTACACATATACGCTCGCTACACTGCCCACTCTCGCACACATACGCTCATTACACTGCCCCCTCCTTAAGGGTGATCCGTCCCGGATCACATCTTCCGTTCCTTCGAAGGATCATGCCGGTACTTCCAATTCTGTCCCCTAAGGCACCCAGTCGTCATATGGAAGTAGCAATCCACCGTCCTTAGCTGCGCGGGATATCGTTGGGGATTATTGGTGTATACCGTTATTTCGACGCCGCTCCACCGGAACAGGACCTCCAACATGCTCCGCACCACTCTCCAGTTCAGTCCATCCAACCCACATCCTATCCTTGGCATGGCTAACCTTGTGGTACCTGTGGATAGCAGTTGGTCTCTTAGTTCCACCAACGAATTCCATAACGAGCGGTAGGTGGGCTTTTCAGACGACGCCTCCTTAGTAACCAGGTAGTAAATGGATCGGTGCCCGTCCACCAGACTTAGCACTTTCTTTCTATCTCCGAGTTGGTCCCGCAGCTCTGACAAGCGGCCAAACTTCTTCTTGAATACGGTGGCAATACCGCGATCCATCCTCAAGTCTTTGGCCACACAATGAACCAGCGAGTCCGAAGCAGAAAACAAATCTTCGGATCTCTAGGAGGTGACACCGAATCTGGAGTTGGCATATAAGCTCGGCGTGGCCATAAACTCGTCATACTGGGGATCCGGAGAACGAGCTTGCATAAGCCTGATCCGTGCTTCTTCGTGATTGTCACCGGCATATGGGGCCAAACGGTTAAAATGGACAACCTTCGGTTTTCCATTTGGTGTGCGTCGAATCCGGTAAATAACGTCATTTATTCTCTTGACGATTGTATATGGACCTTCCCAGTGCTGCTGTAGCTTCGGCGAAAGACCTTTACGGGGCTGTGGATTGTATAACCACACCATGTCTCCCTCCTGGAAACCTCCATCAGTGGCCCGTATATCGTAAGTGTCCTTCATGCGGTCGCTAGCTATCTGCATCCGGGAACGTACTTCCTCATGGATATCGTCAAGTCTTCTGCGAAGATCACTAACGTAGTCTTCTCCGGCAACGTCCTCACCAGGTTTGCAGCCAAATTTCAGGTCACATGGTAACCGTAGCTCCCGACCAAACAGTACTTTTGCTGGTGTTTGTCCAGTAGTTTCGTGAATCGATGATCGATATGCCATAAGAAACAGTGGCAGATGGCGATCCCAGTCTCTTTGGTGTTTGGAGACCACTTTGGACAAGTACTTGTTAATGGTCCTGTTCATTCGCTCTACCATGCCGTCTGATTGAGGATGCAGAGGTGTTGTCCGGGTTTTGTGAATGCCTAATGTCTTGCAGATTTCTTGGAACACGGCCGACTCAAAATTCCGACCCTGATCAGAATGAAGCTCCATGGGCACGCCGAACCGGCTGATCAGGTGGTTTACGAGCCCCTCCGCTACTGTGGTGGCTGTCTGATTTGGGAGTGCGTACGCTTCAACCCATTTCGTAAAGTAGTCCATTGCCACCAGGATGTATTTATTGCCACCATCGGTCTCTGGAAACGGTCCTGCGATGTCTATGGCAATCCGTTCGAACGGACTGCTGACATTGTACTGGCGCATAGGAGCACGCCGTCGCCTTTGCGGTACCTTTCTGGCTGCACAAGTTATGCACTTCTTGCACCAGTCTTCAACGTCCTTTTTGCAATTGACCCAGTAAAACCGCTCACGGACTCTTCCAAGGGTCTTGTTAACACCAAAATGTCCCCCCGAAGCATCGTCATGGAGGCACTTCAAGACTTCCCTTACCAGGCTCTTCGGTACAAGCAATTGACGTTTGCTCTCAGTACCATCCTGGTTTTCCACTATTCGCTTCAGGAGTCCATCTTCCTCAACAATGGAGTCCCATTGGGCCCACAACGATTTTACCTCCCCAGATTTAGCGGCGATCTCTTGCCAGATCGGTCGGCTGCCTTCATTCTTCCATTTCCGAAACAAGCTCAGGACCGGATCAGAACCCTGTTCAGTCTTGATGTTATCAGGATGCCATTGTTCATCCGTGACGGTTATCCTCCGGACTTCTTCATGTTCCTCCAGGCGCTTGCAGTGCTTGCAGTTTTCGGAACATGGTCTTCTGGATAAGGCAGCAGCGTTCTTATGGCTATTTCCAGCTCGATGTTGTATGTCGAAGTCGTACTCTTGGAGTTTTTCTATCCAACGCGCGACTTGACCCTCTGGATTCTTGAAACTCAGTAACCACCGTAAAGCAGCATGATCTGTTCGGAGCAGGAACTTCCTTCCATACAAGTACTTATAAAAGTGCTCCACGCTCTTTACTACTGCCAGTAGTTCTCGTCGGGTTACACAGTAGTTTCGTTCGGGCTTGGATAGGGTCTTGCTGAAATAGCCGATGACTTTTTCCTCTCCGTGTTGTATTTGTGAGAGTACTGCGCCTAACCCTACATTGCTAGCGTCGGTGTCCAGAACAAATTTCCCCTCTGGTATCGGATAACTCAACACGGGTGTGGAAACGAGAGCTTGCTTTAACTTTTCGAAGGCAGCTTGGCAGTCCGGTTCCCAGCAGAATGGTCTGCCACTTTCGGTTAGTCGAGTCAATGGCTTGGCAATATTGGCAAATCCAGGAATGAAGCGTCTATAGTAAGTACACAAGCCAAGGAAGCTTCTGACCTGATGTACGTCAGTAGGTACTGGCCATTCTCGTACAGCTGTGATCTTCTGCGGGTCGACTGAAACGCCGGTCTTCGTGACTACGTGCCCCAGGTAGTTCACTGTCTCCTGAAATAGCTGGCATTTCTTGGGGCTTAATTTCAGATTGACATCACGCAGCCTTCGAAGTACCTCTTCCAAGTTTTTCAGGTGATCGTCGAAGTCTTTTCCGATCACGATTATGTCGTCAAGGTATACCAGGCAAGTTTTCCCAATCAAGCCGTTCAAGGCCGTCTCCATGAGTCGTTCAAATGTGGCTGGCGCATTACACAACCCGAACGGCATTACGTTGAACTGCCACAGCCCGGTTCCGATCGAAAATGCCGTCTTCTCTTTGGCCTCAGGATCCAGGTCTACTTGCCAGTATCCACTTTTAAGGTCTAGCGTTGAGAATATTGTCGACCCCGCAAGCGTGTCCAAGGTATCATCGATGCGTGGCAAGGGGTAGCTGTCTTTCTTGGTGACATTATTTAGCTGGCGGTAGTCAACACAGAAGCGTGTAGATCCGTCCTTCTTCTTGACCAAAACTACCGGCGACGTCCATGGACTGGTCGATGGTTCTATTATTCCGTCCTTCCGCATGTCGCTTATAATCTTTTCGGCCTCTTCCTTTTTGGCCAGTGGTAGTCTCCTCGGTCTCTGACGGATGGGCTGCGCTTCGCCAGTGTTGATTTTATGGACGACGATGTTAGTTCGCCCTTTCTTGCCGTTGTCCAATGCGAACACGTCCTGGTACTTTACAAGGAGTTCCCCTATTCGACGTTGTTCAGGTTGATTGCGGTTTTCACCCGCCTCCTTGTACAGTTTTAACAACGCCTCCGGAATACCTTGAACTTTGCGCATCCCTGAATTCAATCTTTTAACTTGTGGCATGGCAGTGTCCTGGGCGTGTAACTGGAACGTTTCGCCGTTCAGTGTCACATTCTTTCTCCGGAAATTCAAGCAGAAGTCATATTTTCGGAGGACGTCCAAACCCAGTATTACATTGTCCTCTATTTCTGCCACTAACACGCAGTGTTTAAAAGACGTTCTTCCCGTTTGGATGTTGACGTAACTTTCGCCCCTGACTACTACTTGTTCTCCAGTGGCGGTACGGAGCTTCCATTGCGTTGGCAGAAGTTTACTGGGCTTGGTCAATATTCCGGGCCTTATGATTGTTCTGCTAGCTCCAGTATCCAGCAGAAATGAACACTGCTTCCTGTTTATGAGTCCAGTGAAAAAAAGGCTGTCAGTTCGATCTTTCATTGTCTTAGTCAGTGCTACTAAACCTGGGGCCTCGTGTCCCGGGACCGACGTTTGCCCCGCCGCGTCGTCCCTGATTAGTTTTCCGGAACTCGGGGCACGCGCTCTTGAGTAACCTCTTCGTTCTTGCAAGCGGTTCTTACGTGTCCCAATTTCCCGCAGTTCCAACATCGTATTGGTCTCGGTTTGTTGTTTAATTTTCCCACTATCCTGTTAACTATTTCTTCTAGTCTGTCTTCGTATCGACCGTCGGGCTCCTCCCTTAGCTCACGCACTCTACCTTGCCGTTGCGATGCCTGTTTAACGACGTCATACTCCAGTGCCCGAGCCAACGTGTCAGCGAGTGTCTTTGGCCTGTCTAATCGAAGTCGCTGTTGTATGTCGTCATCCCTTAACCCATCGATGAAAGAGTCGACAGCCAACTTTTCTAAAGTGTCGTCGGGAGTACCTGGATACGCGAGGCGGACCAGACGAGCGATATCGGCCTCGTATTCTTGCAGGTTTTCCCCTGCCTTCTGACGTCGGTTTCTTAGCTGCACGTGACTGACGCTCGTCATATGTGCCTGACCATACCGCATCTCTAACTTCTTCACGAGGTGTTCATGGTCGTTCGACTTCTCGGGTGGTATGGTATCCAAAATCTCCTCGGCATTACCATGTGGCGCGCAGACCAGCTCGGAGGCTTTATTTTCCAACGTCCATGCGTTCGACTTCGCGGCTGTTTCAAATTTCTTAAGGAAAGTGGTCCATGATGTTTTCCCGTCGAATTTAGGTGGCTTCGTATATGCTTTCGATGAAACCCCGTGTCCATTCTCCTGCTTCACACTTCTGGCTTCATTATCGATCTGTTCGGACATTGTCGTACATAGAAACCTTTCTTCTATTTCTTTAATTCGTGAATCTATTTCTTGAAATTTTCCTGCAAAATTCTGTTCTGTTTCGGCCAATTTTGCGTCGAATTTCTCTAAATTTTCTTTAAATTCTTCTCTCAAATTTTCTTTTAGTTCTTCCAGATTTCCTTTTAGTTCCTTTGAATTTTCGGTTAATTTCTCTTCCAGGTTTTCTTTCAGTTCTTCCAGATTTCCTTTTAGTTCCTTTGAATTTTCAGTTAATTTCTTTTCCAGATTTTCTTTCAGTTTCCCTTCCAATTCCATTGAATTTTCCTTTAATTTCTTTTCTAATTCATCCTCAAATTCGTAGATATTCGGATCGAAACCCTCTCGTATCAATGCTTCCTCGAGCCGCCCTTGTAAGGTGAGCTTGTTACCAGACGTATCTTCGTCTCGCTCCTCGAGTTCACTTTTCAGATCCAACAACTTTTTAGGCATTTTGATTTATTTAACAATTTTCCTTCTACTAGATAATTCTCTTCTTTGGGGGATCGATTGGCTGAGCACCCCACACCTGACACCAATGTAACGGCTTTTCTAGTAGAACTTATTTATTTAACGGATATTTATATTACAACTATTTATTTAACACTTAAACACTAATGGAATACTTAAACACTAATAACAATTCAACGACTTATTTATATCACAAGGAAAATTCGTATTTATATCACTATGTATCGTAGTTCGGTATTTATATCACTCGTTCGGAAGCTCACTGTAAACTGACTCTTACTGGCCACGTCAACAGGTATTTATACTGATTAGGAACAATCCAGAAAGTTCCAGAATGACATACTAGACTTTACTGGAGTGCCTATTGTGTTCATCTAATTTATGGCCTTGTTTATCGTCATCAAAGCGCCGACCGACGCCGGCATTCTTTGAGCTCCGCTTATCTGCTGTCGGTTCTCGTCGCCGCTATCGCACACACACACGCTCGCCGCACTGCTCGCTCTCGTACACATGTACGCTCGCTACACTGCCCACTCTCGCACACATACGCTCATTACACTATAAACAAAAGAAACGGTGTTTTAGAAAATATTAATAAAATCTTTTAAATTGTTCAAATTAAAAAAAAAAAAAATGGTGAAGATAGCTGCATAATAAATGGTTGTTCTAGTCGTGATTCCAGTGGCCGAAATACAACCGGCCAAATTAAGAAAATTTCGTTTTTTAAAGCTCCCAAAGTAAGTAACCTCAAATTAATATTGAAAATATTTTTTTTGGTTTTATAGATTTGTAGAATTTTGACCGAATTCAAAATTATTAATAACTTCAGTATTAATAAAGCAAAAGTTTGATTTTTAGGTTTACTTTTTGATATATTTTTGAATATATTACAACATAAGGAAATGGAGTCGAGGCTTCTAGATATAATCTCGCTCTCGTCAACACAAATGTACTGAAAATATCAGCCGAAGCGAATCGTTTAGAAATAATAGTTCCTATCGACCACGGCCTACAAGACCGAACCGTTGTTTTACTAAAGAATGATTAATTTATGTGATAATTTTTAATGAGTGAATTTAATCTTGTTGGTATAAATAAAATATTTTAACATCAATAAAATCTGATCACATTTTGACTTATTTTACTATGTCATAATGTATTACTTATAAAGTAATTGATGTTGTGTTTTGCCTGACGATGACCGAAATTGACGGTCGAAACGTTGCCTAATTGTTAATAAAAAGTTGTTGGTTATTGGCAAGATTAGATTTTATTAATCTTATGTGAATATTTTTTTAAATTATTTGAAATAAATGTTTTTTGTAATTATATAAATTTTGATTACTTTTAATTTTGTCCTTAAAGCATACCGTGTTTTTTTCGAATTCTTGCCTTGAAAATTACAGAAAAAATTATTTTAAAAAATTAACGAAATTCAAACACCTTTAAATGTTTCTCTTTGAGTTCTTATCAAAATTTTCAAAAAAAGTTCTGCCTATTTCGTTCTTTTAAAAAATAGGAGTTGCTTTTTACTTTATTTACTATTACTATATAATATATTATTTATATTCGTTGCTTTTAGATTTGATTTTATTTTACATTTTCTTAAATATTTTTTATCAGAATTATATGATGTTAATCAATAAGAAAATAAATAAGTTTCTACAATCTAGACAGCCGTTCGCGCGCAAGAATTTGAGCAGGTTTCTTGAACCGCTGCGTTCGGCCGCCTTATCAATACTTCTTGAGCGCAACATAAAATATTAAGAGGGAGTTAGTTTTGTTACCATTATTCGTACAGTTATCATTTCATACAGAGTATTAATTGTTTATTTGATAAAGTAAACTATTATTAAGAACTGTTGTTTTGCGTCATACGTTACTAATAAAAATATTATTTATTTTATGTCAAGGAGAATACATGTTCAATGAAATCAAATGCAAAGAATTATTTCATTAACGTTAATTAACATGATGTGGCGAAACTAAACTTTAAGAAGAATTTTTTTTGTAAGAAAAGAAAAATACACTTCTAATTTAATTAATAATTATTTCGGTATGAATGTAAGAAAGATTTTAATTTTATGCTTATAATATTTACTAATGCTAAAAACAACGAATTTAACGAAGAGAATATTAAGCGACAAAATAACGTAGATATATTTTGGGTCGTTTTTGAGTCGAAAGGCACAAGCAGGCGCCCATTAGTGTCAAAGAATGAATTAGTACTATTAGCGAATGTAGATCAGGGGGTGGAAGAGTGTAACGCACCCTTACTAAGTTGTCGCATTTCCCACGACTTATTCCAGATTTCAGTACGCAAGTGTAAGTGGTAGAGTGACTTGTTTCCTTGTGAGATTTGTGTTTTACTGGATTATCCATTAAATTGATTATTGTCAATCAATTCCCGTAAGGTGAGCTTTCTCACTGAATGTTCTGTTGTCTTGTTTTACTTTTAATTTTAATTATTTATTTATATTAGTTTTTCCATATCTCATTATCATTGGACAGTACTCACAGTTTGATTTCTTGTCGAACAAGTTTTAATAATTATGCTGGTCGAATCAAAAGATCTAAATTATGAATTTTATTATACTTATTTTGGGTTTGATTTTATGATTTCAAATATTGGTAAGGGATAAATTAGAAACTGACCAGAAGAATTGCACTCTCATTTTTGTCTAAGTTATCATAAGAAATGCACCAAACGTAATTTAATATATAATGAACAACTTTGCTGGCCTTTTACAATAATATCAGAATCTTCATAATAATTGTCTAAATTATTCATAACCAAGACCTTTGTGGTCATTATCAACGGGACCTTTGTGGCCAAGACCTTTGTGGTCATTATCAACGGGACCTTTGTGGCCAAGACCTTTGTGGTCATTATCAACGGGACCTTTGTGGCCAAGACCTTTGTGGTCATTATCAACGGGACCTTTGTGGTCATTATCAACGGGACCTTTGTGGCCAAGACCTTTGTGGTCATTATCAACGGGACCTTTGTGGCCAAGACCTTTGTGGTTATTATCTACAGGCTGTGGTGGCCAAGACCTATAGGGTCAGATTTATTTAATTAATTATTTTGGCTTAATGAATTCTTTGTAATGATATTTCGACCAGTACTAATTGTCTTACATGGCCAATTAGAGAATTTGTGCAATGTTGCTTCTTTACAATAGAGTGTTTTGTAAACTCCGTGCTATGTTGGCAGTTCCCGACAACGGAATATTCATGTGTATCTTTCTTTACTTTGCAGACGCCGTTCCAACCCTGCTCGTCCTTAACGCTCACCACATGTCCGCAACTAAGCCAAACTGACATAGTTTCGTATATACATTTTAATATAATACGTTTTCTTTTATATTTCTCATTTTATATTTTGTTTTTTTTTTTTAATAAATCCCGGCCTTACAACTATCAGAAGTGGGATGGGACACATGCACCCATCCGAGATAAAAAAAAAATATATATATAATAAATATTAGTTAATTTCGGTGAGCGAGGAGCGTAGCAGGTTGGCGTACAAAACGAAAAGCTTCTGAATTATTACAATTATTACTTAAAAAAAAAAAAAAATAATAATCTCTTTCTATTTCGTTGTTCTCTTTGTCTATTATTAAAGGTTCTTTATCGCTTTTAACTAAAAGAGATAAAGCAAAAATGGCATCACGCAAACGTGCGGCACCATTATCAAATTCCGTTAATGAAGAGGTTCCCGGACCAAGTAGAACCCGTAGAACCCCTTCTGTATCGTCGGAATCTACGTCTATTGAGCGCTTAGCTGATATCATGGCTAACTTTGTGAAGGCTACCGAAAACCGGGACAAAAGAGTAGCAACGAATGGGGAGGTTGTTCCCGCTTTTGACCCGGAGGACAGGAACCAGACCGCCATCAGTTGGTGCAATAAAGTGGAGGAATTACAAGAGGTATTCAGTTGGTCAGAGGAGGCCACTATTTATTTTGCTCTTTCCAAATTAAAGGGGAGCGCAGAAATTTGGTACAAGGGATTGCCAACTATTAAACATTCTTGGCAAGAGTGGAGGGAAAAGTTGATGACAGCCTTTCCTTCTGGTATAGATTACCATACCATCTTAAAGGAAATGTTTGACCGGACAAAACGACCCGAAGAGAGTTATACCAAATATTTCTATGATAAACTGGCTCTCTTGAATAAGTGCGAGATTTATGGAGCTAAATCCGTATCCTGTATCATTGCCGGCATTTCCAATTTTGTGGTTAAGTCAGGGGCGAAATCTGGAAATCACCAAACCCCGGAATCATTATTCCAGTACCTCAGTACCCACAATGAGACAAGGGACCTTTCAAATAAAAGGAAGAATGATAAGGGGCATTTTAATGATAAAAGGATTTCGAAACACAACCAACGAATTTTTAGGACTAGGACTTGTTACTCGTGTGGCGAAATTGGACATTTTTCCAACAACTGCAGAAGTGCGAAAAATAAATTTTCTAATTCAAGACACGATAATAAGGAACACACCAACCAACGCCCGATGAAACCTTCCGGTGCGATTGCATGACTAGACGGCCAAATGAGAGATGTAAATAGAAAATATTTTAAGGATATTCTGATTAATGGACAACCATCGAAAGCCTACGTTGACCCCGGCAGTTTTTGCATTACTATTAGATTAAGTGAGGTTGAGAGACTTGAACTAACTTACGATAGAAACCAAAAAGTGACAATTCGCGGTTACGGAAATGGGACATGCGAGAGTTTAGGTGTATGTAGTTTTAATTTAAGTGTAGATAGTTTTAATGCTAGTGTTAGTGCTAATGTAGTATCAAATAACTTACAAAATATACCGGTATTAATAGGACGTACTTTTACGGAACTTCCAGGTGTGTTATTAATTAAAGACCATGAGCATCTCATAATTACTGAGGGAGAACTTAGAAATATAGAAGACATTAAAATTAATAATAAGTTAGTGTTTTGGCCTAAGAAGGAAATATTTATACCTAAAGAACATGTAGTGAATATCGAAGTAGAGTGTAGGAACAGTGTATATAGTGGTGACGTTTATACAGAAGCTAGTTTTAGGGCAAAAGAAGGTGAAGAACATTGTATTCCACGAACTATATTCACCGTACAGGAGGATCACAGTGCCAGAGTACCAATAATAAATCTATCAGATTTCGACATTACCATTCCCAGAACGAGACCGATCATTAGGGCTTGGCCTTGCACTCCACAACACGATCATGCGCAATCAGGTGTTATTTTAAGGGTAGATCAAACCGAAATGTCACCGTTAGCTCTAGATGACGTGAAAATAGGACCTTTAACCGCCGAAGAAAGAAAAGAACTCGAACAGCTACTCAAAACATATCGGGACTGTTTCCCCGAAAATGTACAGGAATTAGGTTGTGCCAAATCCGCAGAATTAAAAATTCAGTTACAAGATGACAAACCTTTCACTTACCGTCCCTACAGAATGTCATACAGCCAGCAACAAACAGTTAAGACGATAGTAGACGAACTAGTGGAGGACGAGATAGTACAAGAATCTAATTCACCCTTTTCATCTCCGGTGTTATTAGTGAAAAAGAAGAATGGCGAAGATCGACTATGCATAGATTACCGTAAATTAAATTCAAAAACAATAAAGGAGCATTACCCGTTACCCCGTATAGATGATCGGTTAGATCGACTACATGGCAGTCTATATTTCACCAGTTTGGATTTAAGATCCGGCTACTACCAAATTCCCGTGGCAGCAGACTCAAAAAAATAAACCGCCTTCGTCACTCCGCAAGGACAATACGAGTTCAATAGAATGCCTTTTGGCCTTGTCAATGCACCGAGCGTGTTCCAAAGACTGATGGACAAAGTATTGGTTCCGGCTAGAGAAATGGCTGCAGTTTATCTCGACGATGTACTGATACATACTAGTACCGTTAAAAAGGGGTTGGAAAATCTAGAAACAGTTTTGAAACTGTTGAGAAACGAAGGATTGACCCTGAATTTGACAAAGCGCACCTTCCTATTAACCTCTGTCACTTATTTAGGATTTGAAATTTCAGGACAAGTGAGGCCAGGTGAAAATAAAACCAAGGCTATACAGGAGTTCCCAACACCAACTTCCCCGCACAACATAAGACAGTTCATCGGTTTAACAGGGTATTTTCGACATTTTGTTAAGGATTATGCCACATTAGCGAAACCTCTTACTAGATTGATAAAGAAAGATGTCAAGTGGGAGTGGTCAGACCAAGAAAATAATGCTTTTGAAAAATTGAAAAATAGCCTTACAAGTAAACCGACCCTAGCACTTTACAACCCACATGCAACGACCGAAGTACACACCGATGCTAGTTCCCACGGACTTGCCGGAATACTACTACAAACTCAGAAAGACCAAAGATTACATCCCGTCGCGTATTTCAGTAGACAAACCACCAAAGCCGAGACCAAATACCATTCGTATGAGCTTGAAACCTTAGCAGTGGTGGAAAGCCTGAAGAAATTCCGCGTTTATCTCCTGGGAATCAATTTCGTGGTTGTAACCGATTGTAATGCCCTAAAATCCACAAGCACTAAGAAAGAAATTATCCCTAGGATTGCTAGATGGTGGTTACAGCTCCAGGAGTATACTTTTACAGTCCAGTACAGACCGGGAAATCGTCTAAAACACGTAGATGCCTTAAGCAGAAACTCCTCAACAACCGAAGAAGCAATGCCTGAAGAACAAATACTAATTTTGACTGAAGCACACGATACCATTTCAATTCAACAGGCAGACTGGGTGTTATCAGCCCAGCTTACAGACGACAAGATCACAAAAATCAAAGAAACCCTTAGCAAACCCCCCGAAACTGACGATGACCGTCATGTCTACGCAAACTACGCATTACGCGATAATAGAGTGTACCGCATTACAGTCAAAGGGATACTATGGTTAGTCCCGAGAGGAATGCGCCACCGAATTGTACAAGCGGCACATGACGATTTTAGTCACTTTTCCACCGAAAAGACTCTTTCTCGATTGACCAAACATTATTGGTTCCCCAGGATGCGAAAGTATGTAGAGAACTATATATCCTGCTGCATACGATGTCTCTTTTATAAAAAGAACAGCGGTAAGAAGGAAGGTTACCTACATCCTATCGAGGTCACCGAGCCAATGGGGACTTTTCACATCGACCACCTGGGACCCTTCCCAAAATCCAAGAAGGGCAATATGTATGTTATCGCTGGAATTGATTCTTTCACGAAGTTTGTCTTTCTCAAAGCAGTAAAGTCAACATCCGTAAAATATGTCCTAATCTACCTGAAAGACATATTCTCCACGTACGGAACTCCCAAAATAATTATTTCCGACCAAGGAAGTTGTTTTACCTCTAAATTATTCAAAAGGTTTTGCGAACAGAACAATATAAGACACGTACTAAATGCAGTGGCTACTCCCCGAGCAAATGGCCAAGTCGAGAGACTAAATAGAACACTTTTATCTGCACTACTAACAACAACTTTAGAAGAAGAGCTATGGGACGAGAATATCCAAAAGGTCCAATTTTCCATAAACAATGTGTCTAATAAGACAACTGGCAAAACACCAAGCCAGGTTCTTTTTGGATATGCACCGAGAGGAGGCAACGATGCTCTATTGAAAGATGAAATTTCAAAAGTACCGGTAATAATTACAGATCTTTTAGAAGAAAGAAAGAAGGTAGCCGACCGAATAGCTAGCGCTCAACAGCAGCAAAAACAATACTTTGACAGAAAGAGAAAACAGCCGAAAGAATACAAAGAAGGAGATCTAGTTGCGGTCGAAAAACAAGCAGGTGAACCGGGGACGAGCCATAAATTAACACCACCCTACAGCGGTCCATTTGTGGTCAAGAAGGTACTCCCGAACAACCGTTATGTTGTGGTAGACATGGAGGGTTCTCGGCGAACAAGGCGAAGATTACAATACAACAAAGTAGTAGCAGTTGACCGTATGAGACCATGGGGATCATCAGCAGAGCTGTCCGACGCTACTGACAGTGAAAGTGGGAAAGACGACGTGGCGCTATCAGAGAGTGAAGATAGCGATACCGACAAGCAATAGACATCGCACCTCGGGGGCGAGGTGAATGCAGGATGGCCGAATGTAAGAAAGATTTTAATTTTATGCTTATAATATTTACTAATGCTAAAAACAACGAATTTAACGAAGAGAATATTAAGCGACAAAATAACGTAGATATATTTTGGGTCGTTTTTGTGTCGAAAGGCACAAGCAGGCGCCCATTAGTGTCAAAGAATGAATTAGTACTATTAGCGAATGTAGATCAGGGGGTGGAAGAGTGTAACGCACCCTTACTAAGTTGTCGCATTTCCCACGACTTATTCCAGATTTCAGTACGCAAGTGTAAGTGGTAGAGTGACTTGTTTCCTTGTGAGATTTGTGTTTTACTGGATTATCCATTAAATTGATTATTGTCAATCAATTCCCGTAAGGTGAGCTTTCTCACTGAATGTTCTGTTGTCTTGTTTTACTTTTAATTTTAATTATTTATTTATATTAGTTTTTCCATATCTCATTATCATTGGACAGTACTCACAGTTTGATTTCTTGTCGAACAAGTTTTAATAATTATGCTGGTCGAATCAAAAGATCTAAATTATGAATTTTATTATACTTATTTTGGGTTTGATTTTATGATTTCAAATATTGGTAAGGGATAAATTAGAAACTGACCAGAAGAATTGCACTCTCATTTTTGTCTAAGTTATCATAAGAAATGCACCAAACGTAATTTAATATATAATGAACAACTTTGCTGGCCTTTTACAATAATATCAGAATCTTCATAATAATTGTCTAAATTATTCATAACCAAGACCTTTGTGGTCATTATCAACGGGACCTTTGTGGCCAAGACCTTTGTGGTCATTATCAACGGGACCTTTGTGGCCAAGACCTTTGTGGTCATTATCAACGGGACCTTTGTGGCCAAGACCTTTGTGGTCATTATCAACGGGCTGTGGTGGCCAAGACCTATAGGGTCAGATTTATTTAATTAATTATTTTGGCTTAATGAATTCTTTGTAATGATATTTCGACCAGTACTAATTGTCTTACATGGCCAATTAGAGAATTTGTGCAATGTTGCTTCTTTACAATAGAGTGTTTTGTAAACTCCGTGCTATGTTGGCAGTTCCCGACAACGGAATATTCATGTGTATCTTTCTTTACTTTGCAGACGCCGTTCCAACCCTGCTCGTCCTTAACGCTCACCACATGTCCGCAACTAAGCCAAACTGACATAGTTTCGTATATACATTTTAATATAATACGTTTTCTTTTATATTTCTCATTTTATATTTTGTTTTTTTTTTTTAATAAATCCCGGCCTTACAGTTGAGTGAATTTGTGTATTACTGGATTATCCGTTAAATTGATTGTTGTCAATCAATCCCCGTAAGGTGAGTTTTCTCACTGAATGTTCTGTTGTCTTGTTTTACTTTTAACTTTAATTATTTATTTATACTAGATTTTCCATATCTCATTATCATTGGACAGTACTCACCGTTTGTTTTCTTGTCGAATAAGTTTAGATAATTATGCTGGTCGAACCTAAAAATCTAAATTATGAATTTCATTATACTTATTTTGGCTTTTATGATTTCAAATTATAGTAAGGGAAAAATTAGAGACCGTCCAGAAGAATTGCACTCTCATTTTTGTTATCACACGAAATGCACTAAACGTAATTTAATATATAATGCACAACTTTGCTGGCCTTTTACATTAATATCAGAAACTTCATAATAATTGTTCGTCTAAATTTATTCACAACCAAGACCTATATGGTCATTATCTACGGGCTTTGGTGGCCGAGACCTGTGTGATCATTATCTACGTGCTTTGGTGGCCGAGACCTGTGTGGTCATTATTTACGGGCTTTGGTGGCCGAGACCTGTGTGGTCATTATCTACGGGCTTTGGTGGCCAAGACCTATATGGTCATCATCTACGGGCTTTGGTGGCCGAGACCTGTGTGGTCATTATCTACGGGCTTTGGTGGCCGAGACCTATATGGTCAGATTTATTGTTTTGTAAACTCCGTGCTATGTTGGCAGTTCCCGACAACGGAATATTCATGTGTATCTTTCTTTACTTTGCAGACGCCGTTACAACCCTGCTCGTCCTTAACGCTCACCACATGTCCGCAACTAAGCCAAACTGACATAGTTTCGTATATCCATTTTAAATTAATAGGTTTTTTTTTATAATTCTCATTTTATATTTTGGTTTTTAATAAATCCCGTCCTTACACAATAAACAAATTAAACGCAATTCACTTTGCTTAACCTTACTACGTAAAATTCTTTTTACTTATGAAATGTGATTCCTGGTTCATTTCTTTCACTCCGGATTTTACAGCTGTAAGCAGAACAAATCACCATTGTTTTAAACAAAAATCTACTAAAACCTAACTACACTATTTAATTATATAAGAACTTTTACACACCGATATCAACGCATTGTTAGGGACCGTTAAATGGAGGCAGTACAAAATAAAGTAACAATGTTCGACGTACAGTCGGCTTACGAGTTACGTGTCTCCTCTCTTTCCTAGTCTAAGACCAAGGTTAACAGAGCAGTTTTCAATAATTCTGCAATTGAGTTTTTTCTGAAAGAAAGATTAAAAATTTATACTAAAATTATTAATAAATCTAATTGAACCAAAAATATGTATTGTTGTTTCGTTTGACGTAAATAGTCTATTCTCGTCTATACCTGTTTCTGAACTTATTAATCTTTGAAAACATAACATTTCAGAAAAGTTTTCAAATCCGGTCTGCAGTAATGACTTGGTCTCTTTAATAGAAATTTGCCTAGAACAAAATTATTACATGCTTAATGGTACGTTTTACCGACAATTAGAAGGACTCCCTATGGGGTCACCTCTATCGCTAGTGTTAGCTGAGATATTCAATGCGTGTTTTGAAGATAAACTTTTCAATTTGGATAACCCCTTAATAGAAATAGTCCATACCTGGCAAAGGTATGTAGACGATATTTTCTGCGTATGGAAAGTACCAAACGATAACTAGATAATTCCTTAATACTTCTAAATTCTTTAAATACTAATATTTCGTTTACAATAGAAAAGGAGGTAAATAGCGACATTAATTTCCTGGATAAATCCTTATCAAAAGACACAAATAGGTTTAAACTTGATATTTTTCGAAAACCTACCACCAGACACAATAGTACCTTCAAATTCCGCACACCTTTTAATACTGAATTAAGAATATTTAAACATATTGCATCCTCTAATGGATATCAACCTCTTTCAGTTGAAAAATTATTAAACAAAAAACTAAAAAAACAGGTATCTGGTCTACTTTACAACAGTGCCCCCCTTTGCCAACATAAACTTATTTTTGGTTCAATTAGATTTATTAATAATTTTAGTATAAATTTTAAATCTCCTTCAGAAAAAAATCAATTGCAGAATTATT
This sequence comes from Agrilus cyanescens, assembly GCA_947389935.1. Taxonomy (NCBI): domain Eukaryota; kingdom Metazoa; phylum Arthropoda; class Insecta; order Coleoptera; family Buprestidae; genus Agrilus; species Agrilus cyanescens. Next base: position 8,746,284 of record OX376704.1, read on the forward strand.
GAAAACGGCTCTATTAACCTTGGTGCAATGCTGGTGAACCACAAAGGAAAAAACTCCCGATACTGATAAATGTGGGATTTACCAAAGTTTTTGTAAAGATTGTAATGCCACATATATAGGTAAATCGGGAAGAGCAATTTCGAAGCGCATCGCCGAACACTCCACGGCGATAAAATATAAAAAATGTAATTCGAGTGGAATGGCCGAGCACTGCATCACACATAACCACTCTTTAGATACTAATAATTTTAAGCTTATACATAGTAATATTCCTAAATCTAGAAAACTCTCTCTGTTAGAAAATTTGGAAATCAGAAAAGCCGTTCTCAATAATATTAATTTAAGTGAAAAGGAGTTTAATGTTTCAATGGTTATGATGATAAATAAGTTGATAACCGATCTAAACCATTCATTTATTGAAGATCATAATAAATTAATTAATACATACGTTTCGATCACTAAGCTTTGTGATCCTTTTCAATGTGAGGAATAATAAATCTAAAAAATAATAATTTAACAATACTTAATTTTTAATTTCAGAAAACCTAATGAATTTGATATAAACATTGAAAGTACCTACCTAGGGGATGAAGAACATATGGTGATATCAATACACCTTTACAAATTAATCATTAAAATACTATGAGGTTTGCATTTAAGGAAGTTTTTATAAGCTACACTATTTTAAAACTTTAACAAATAAAAATGAAGAGTGGAATTATATTGATGGTTTAGAAAATTTGAAATAATTAAGGATATTAAATCATATTGAATAAATTATAAAACAACTTAAGTGGATGTTAACTCCTCAAGTTAAGAATAAGGAAAAATTACATTTTTGAGTGATAGTAAAAGGTGACACAAATGAGGTCAATAAAAAAAATTATCAAAGAAGTAAGTTTCAGTTCATATGTTGGATCAGAACAAAAGACAGTCAGAAAAGAATTTTAAATCGCTTTAAGTAATTTATCATAAATTTTATTAAGTTGGTCCGAATCTTTTTTATCTTAAAACTTAAAAAGATTATAAAATAATATGAACGTTAAGTAATTTGTTAGATACATTAATTTAAGATAAAATATTTAACTGAATAAATTTGAAAAGTTTTTTTATGATTAGGTATAAAAATTGAAAGTTACAAAAGTATAATTTAATAAAGAATATTAATACGAAAATTTAAACATGTGTATAATTTAATTATATATACCTCATTTTCTAATTTCTTTCTTTTCGTTGTAACATAATATGTTTAAAACCCGAAAAAAGGTTGGGTTAGTCAATTACAAAAGGGCAACTGTACATCACTCACTTGAGTTTAAATTTTCGTATTAATATTCTTTATTAAATTATTCTTTTGTAACTTTCAATTTTTATACCTAGCCATTGAAAAACTTTTCAAATGTAATCAGTTAAATATTGTATCTTAAATTAATGTATCTAACAAATTACTTAACGTTCATATTATTTTATAACCTTTTTAAGTTATAATTTAAATTATTCAATGTTAAATGAGGTAAACACACATATCAATATACATAGTAGTTACTTTATAACAAACTTTGTAGTTGCTGAAGAATCTACAATAAAGTGGCGAAACGTCCAACGAAATTTTCAAGATACCTTTCTTTGAGTTTTTCTAACCTGTCCAAATCCCCACGATTCACCGACTTTAATGAATTACATGGACATGAACACAAACAGATTATCGTTAAGTTTTCGACATATATGTCTTCTGAAGATGCCCATGTTGGGCGAAACAATTGTAAAGATTTTTTGAATAAATAGTGGAAAAAGTTAGTTACAGTTTTATTTATTTTTCTAGTGTTAATTATGTTTTTCCATAAAGTAACGGCAGAAACTATCAATTTTCTAAGAATGAAAACACTTTGAAGTTTCACTTAAATTTTTATTCACTCTATACGTATTTCTTCTTTTTAGAGCATCTTCAGGAGTTTAGAGATTCTAACATAAACTGTCCAAGTGTTTTTATTCTTGTTTTATATTATATTCAAACATGTATCACCAAAAGATAACCGTAAATACTTTCAACTGAGGTTTAATTGTTTATATGGACCGTATATTATATCGAATGGTCGCATCTTAGTAGTGGATTGAATGGTGTTATTATATATAAATACAGTTTGGGTAATAATGTCGTGAATAAAACTTTTAGGTGTTTTTTGTTTAAAGATCCTCATTTTTCTATTACTGTACTATGAAATCATTCGACCGGACTTACACAATTAGGATTTCCATGCGCGCCTAAATGTATGTCTATATTATATAGTTTACTAAATTTTAACTTGTTGACTTTTTTATAACTTTTCTAAATTCACGTAACTAATAAAACTTTAGTTTTGTATTCGACTAGTTTCGTTTATTAAAACATTTTCAAGAATACATAATGTTACACTGTTTACAGGCTATTTTATAGTTAAACTTAATTTAAGTGAATCATATACAGGTAAATGGGTAGGTATACAAATGCATTTTAAAATTATAAATTCAGTTTTGGGGTTTCCCAATTATAAATAAAGGACCTTAGTATATTGGTGGTGTGTTGGTTTCTATTGAATTTAGCTTGGGGTGAACCAAAATTGCACCCTTCTAATCGAAATAAATTTTAAAATAAGTTGAGCAACGGTGAATTGTTTAACTCTATTTGTTCATTCAATACTAATAAACTTTTGTTTTTATTTATTTTATTAATTTCTAGACTCTAGAAGGTCTAATTTCTTTCCTTTTTTGCAAGTATGTAATATTTTCGGTGCGTGGTCTGAATTTAATGTGTGTCCTGTTTCTATTAAATGTTTTCCGAAGTTTGAAGAATTTTTATTTTTAATATGTTCTTTGTATCTTATTTTAAAGTTTCTTCCGGTTTGACCTATATAGTTTCCGGGACACTGGCTGCATTCTATCTTATACACTCCTGATTTTTCCATAGTTTCCGTTTTTTGTTTGGCATTAAAAAATATTTTGCTGATATTTGGTTGGTTGGAAAAGGCTGTTTTTAAATTAAATTTTGAAAAATTATTTGCAATATTGTGTGAAATTATTTATAAATAAAATAAAATTTGCTTTTTAGATTTAGAAATTACCCGAGAAACTAACAATTTTTCGTTCAACGTTTATAGAAAACCCACACAAACAGATTCCACTATCCCATACAATTCATTTAGCCCTATGTCACACAAATTAGCAGCCTACAATTCAATGATACATAGAGCTTTCAGCATCCCCATGTCCACACATAATATAAATAGAGAACTTGATATTATAAAAAAAATCGCAGCAAGTAATTTAGTACCAGTTCAAATTATAAACAGATTAATTTACAAAAAACAAATGTCAATAAATCAACAAAAAATTTACCCTAATAATAATCCAAACCCAGAAAATTACTTTAGCCTAACATACACCGGCCCAATTTCACACAATATTGCAAATAATTTTTCAAAATTTAATTTAAAAACAGCCTTTTCCAACCAACCAAATATCAGCAAAATATTTTTTAATGCCAAACAAAAAACGGAAACTATGGAAAAATCAGGAGTGTATAAGATAGAATGCAGCCAGTGTCCCGGAAACTATATAGGTCAAACCGGAAGAAACTTTAAAATAAGATACAAAGAACATATTAAAAATAAAAATTCTTCAAACTTCGGAAAACATTTAATAGAAACAGGACACACATTAAATTCAGACCACGCACCGAAAATATTACATACTTGCAAAAAAGGAAAGAAATTAGACCTTCTAGAGTCTAGAAATTAATAAAATAAATAAAAACAAAAGTTTATTAGTATTGAATGAACAAATAGAGTTAAACAATTCACCGTTGCTCAACTTATTTTAAAATTTATTTCGATTAGAAGGGTGCAATTTTGGTTCACCCCAAGCTAAATTCAATAGAAACCAACACACCACCAATATACCAAGGTCCTTTATTTATAATTGGGAAACCCCAAAACTGAATTTATAATTTTAAAATGCATTTGTATACCTACCCATTTACCTGTATATGATTCACTTAAATTAAGTTTAACTATAAAATAGCCTGTAAACAGTGTAACATTATGTATTCTTGAAAATGTTTTAATAAACGAAACTAGTCGAATACAAAACTAAAGTTTTATTAGTTACGTGAATTTAGAAAAGTTATAAAAAAGTCAACAAGTTATAATGGAATTTCACAAAGTAACAGCGTTATCTATTAATTATTTGTTTACAAAATTGTTTAAAATTAATATTATCAAATTTATTCCCAGGTCAACATAAAATTTTCCAGGTAGATTGTGATGATTTATATAATGACGTATTTTCATAATTATTGTGGTGGAATTTTTATCTTGTATTTCATATGCTTGTGCATACTTACTAAAATGATCGAATATAGTCAGGTACATATTATTGCTAATTGTAAAAATGTCAAGAAATATCATTTCAAATGGTTTAGTGAACATATAAGGACCTTTATATGGAGGTTTATATAAGGATTTCGTTCGTATTTGGCGTTGTTGCAGAGTTCGCATGTATTAATATATCCTGCAATTAATTTCTTTAGATACATTAATATGAATTCGATTAAAGAACCAACTACAAATTACCACAAATTAATGTGGAAAAAGGTATTGTTCTTTAATCGAATTCATATTAATGTATTTACAATACGCCACTATTAAATATTTCATTGTTAATGGTTATTAAAAGTCATAAAATCTTAAAATCTATTAAAGAAACTTCCAATAAAAATAACATTATAATTAAAAAAGCAGATAACGGTAACTCAACAGCAAACAATTTTACACTCAAAAAATGCAATCTTTGTTAAACAATTGCTTTATCATTTTACCCAAAGATCCTACTGCCGAATTTCAAAAATGTGTTTATAATATCCTCAAATCTGAAAACATATGGCTAAAAGGTCATAACCAATTTAAATTAAAAAATCTGAACCCTAGTGCACCTACTCTTTATGGTCTCCCTAAATTGCACAAAAAAGATATACCATTAAGGCCAGTAGTTTCATATGACACTGCACCCGCATATAAATTAGCAAAACTAGTTAATAAACTTCTTTTACATAATGTAAAATGCTTTTCACCTTATAGTATAAAGAATTCTCTAGATTTATGCAATAAAATAAAAGATTTTGTACCACCCGAAAAATGTATGTTAGTCTCTTTTGATGTAAGTAGCCTTTTTACGTCAATTCCAATTAAAAAACTGCTAAAAATTATCCAACAGAAATTAAAAGAAAGCACACTAAATAACATTCAAGGCTCAGATTTATTTAAGTTAATTCACCTGTTTATCGAACAAAATTATTTCAAATTCGAAGAAACTTTTTATAAACAAGAAGATGGTTTACCCATGGGATCACCTTTATCGCCGGTACTATCTGAAGTTTATATGGCATGGTTTGAAGAATGTTTATTCACCAAGGAAAACCCACTTGTAAATAATGTCTACAAATGGTTTCGCTATGTAGACGATGTCATCTGTGCATGGAGTGGTACGAATCGGCAATTAGATTTATTTTTAAACTTTCTCAACACAATAGATAAAAATATCCAATTCATAATTGAAAAAGAAATAAATAACAGTATCAACTTTTTAGATTTAACACTAACTAGAACCATTAACAACATTAAATTTAGTATATACAGAAAACCTACCTCAACAGACGTTATCATTCCAGCAGATTCGTACCATCCATTACAAACAAAACATGCCGTCTTTAATTGTTGGCTACATAGATTATGTAATATCCCACTGTCCCCAGAAGAATTCAACAAAGAACTTGATATTAAAAAATATATATCTTCAAAAAATGGTTATACACACCAACCAATAGATAAGATTTTGAACAAAAAACTTAAAAAGAAAATTACAAGAAAATTATATAACAGTGACAGTTACAACGATACTCAAGATCATAAATATGCAAGCATTCGTTTTATTGATAAATTAAGCGCGAAAGTTAAATATAAATATAAAATACAAAAATGTTCTAAATTTAAAATTATTGGAACAAACAATTTCAACCTACCCTCAATATTGATTAATAATAAAGAAAATACAGACCCTCTGGAGACAAATGGGATTTATCAAGTGTTCTGTGATACCTGCGATGCAACTTACATAGGTCAAAGTGGCCGCTCTATTCAAAAACGTATCCAGGAACATTTATACTCCATAAAGAAAAAAGACTGCAAAACGAGTATAGCAGAGCACTGTACCTTATATAATCATAATATTAAAATAAACCATACAAAAAAGTAGGAAATTATCGCTATTAGAAAACCTAGAGATTAAGAAAACCATCCATAAAAACATCAATATAGTAAACAACCAGAAAGAGCTATGTACCTACAACTCCCCACTAATCCTACATAAATTGTAACCCACCCTTAAAGTATTAGACCTAGTGTAGTGTTGGATATTTTAAAATTTAGTAATCTTTGTACTCTCTTGAGAATGGCCGATTTTGGCTGAAACAATATTGTTGAGAAATAAAGTCTTTAAAAGTGAAACTCTCCAGTGTTTTTATTTAATTTTATACTCCGTTATTAATTTCTTTAGGTTTGGCTAATAAAATTTAGTTTTGAAATGCTCGTAAGTTTCTAGTATTTCGTTGTGATTGGTATCATGATAGTGGGCGATCGATTGTAATGCGTCATCTTTATTTTTGGTTTTCAAATTATACTTGGCATGATAAATTTTTATTTTATTTCTTTTTGTTAATTCTTCGTTGATTACCAGGAATATTTGTTCGCGTTGGTTTTCTGAGATAGGTGTTTCGATATATATGCCTATTTGATTGGGAATTTTACATTCTATATCTTTTAATTCAGATCGTAACCAATCAGGGTCAGGCATTGTTAACATAATTTCATGTTTATTATCTATCGTTCTAAAACTTGATCTTTGTCTTCCCAATTTTATTCGTATTTGTAAAAGAAAGCTTTGTAAAACTTTATCATCAGATAATTTAAGGTTAGGTACTGGATATTCTATATTACTATGTACGGTCATTTGATCTAAAGGAGTGTCCCTTATGATTTCGTCAAGTTGTTCGTTAGTCAAGTCTTCTACATCGAAGGGTGGTTCGGGAAATAAGGAGCATAATTCTATGTCGTCTAAAATTTCATCTTCCAAAGCGTTTAATTCGACTTGTGACAAAGCGTCAGCCACCTCGTTTTCCTTTCTCTTAATATGTTCGAAATCGTATTCGCCCAATCTGATTTTCCATCTTAATAATCGATTTACTGGTTCTTTAAGAGAATGTAGCCAGACTAGAGCTTGATGATCGGTTTGCATTGTGAATTTTCTTCCAAAAAGATAAGGTCTAAAATTTTTCTACGATTGTTAATAACTCTTTCTCGGTAGTGCTATAATTTTGTTTAGCACTATTCAGTGTTCTCGAATAAAACGAGATTGGATGTTTATTTTGACTAAGTACGGCCCCTATGGCTTTGTTGCTTACGTCCGTTGTTAGAGTAAAGGGTCTGTCAAAGTCAGGGTAGGATAGAATAGGTGGGTTTCTGATTAATTCTTTCATTTTAATAATTGTGTCAAAAAATTTTTTGTTCTTAATGTCGATCTTTGAATTTTTCTTTACATATTTTGTGATAGGTGTCACAATTTTAGCATAGTTATGTTTAAATTTTCGGTAGTAACCCGAAAATCCTAGAAATCCGCGAATTTCTTTAACATTTTTAGGTATATGAAAGTTGTTTATAGATTGAATTTTGTCAGGGTTTGGTTTTATTCCTGAGGTGGTATTTATATGACCGAGGAAAGGCACTTCCTTTCTTAAAAATTCAGATTTATCAAGCGAGACTTTGAGATTAGCAAATTGTAATTTAGAAAATATTTTATCTAAATGTAAAATTTCGTCCATCATACGTTGAAAAGTACTCGGTGAATTTTTGAGGCCAAACGGCAATCGCGTATATTCATAGTGTTTATTTTCAATAGAGAAAGCTGTGTTTTCAATTGAATTTTTGTGATTAGATAAATAAAAGAGAGTAATAGTTTCAAAATAAATTTAATTGTTCACAACAATTGTTTCACCAAAACATTGGCTTCTTCAGGTGAAGATATAACTGGATATAATAATTACAAAATTAACTTAAATACTAAGGTTGTTGGTAATGAGAGTAGGCGAGGGTTTACTTCAATTTGATCGTTTAGTAAAGTATTTGACTAGTACTACTAGTAATTCCTTATCTAAATTTGTTAAGAGAAATGAAGATAAAACTGATAAAGTATCAAAATAAGGTGTTTATCTATTGGAATGTGGAGATTGCGATCAAGTATATGTAGGACAAACTGGTAGAGCCTTCAATCAACGGATTAACGAACATAAACGAAGCTACATCAAAGGAAAAACAGATTCTACATACGCAAAGCACCTTTTAAAAGAAAACCATTCTTTTAATGAAAATTTTAAAATTCTAAAAGAACTACCTAAAAGTCGAAAATTAAACTTAACAAAAAGTCTCTTTATAAACAAATATAACAAATCAAATACGTTACTAAATAATCAAATTGAAGTAAACAATTCTCCGCTGTTAAATTTATTTTAAAAATCGAAATATTATATCCACTTACACTAACCCTCGCCTACTTCCATTACCAACAACCTTAGTATTTAAGTTAATTTTGTAATTATTATATCCAGTTATATCTTCACCTGAAGAAGCCAATGTTTTGGTGAAACAATTATATTTATTTTGAAACTATTACTCTCTTTTATTTATCTAATTGATTATGAAGTTTCAACAAGTACAGCCTACAACCTTTAATTAATTAATTTTTGTGCATAGGTATTTGGTGGAAGCTCGCCGTTAAATCGAGTGTAGTATAATATGAACATTTACCAAGTGAGTCTAGTACATCATCGATTCTGGGCAAAGGATATTTATCCTCGATGGTCTTTTGGTTCAATTCTCGAAAATCTATCACAATTCTCAACTTCTTAGTGCCCGTTGCATCTAATTTCTTCGGGACAATCCAAACCGGTGAGGAGTAAGGGGAAATTGAAGGTTGTATAATACCGTCAGTCAACAATTTATTTACCTGAATTAAACAGAGGCACCTGTGTCAATTAAGATGTCATGTTGGTATTTTTGGGATGTGATAAAGGGTAACTTAGGACTTTTCTTTAGCAAATTATTGATTTCGTCAAAGTCTAAGTTGTGTTCTCGTTCGAGGCTAGTGTCGTAAAATTTTCATCATACTGTTCGTCTGGACTATTTTCAATTTCGTTTTCAAAATTCTCGTTTTCTAAATTTTCAGCGGGTTTAATTAAAGCAAAACAATTTCTATATTCGTCATAATAGTAATTATCGTTATCTTCAGGATTTGTTAATTCTTAATATTTTGTGAAACTTATCAAATTGTGTCTTTGTATTCATTTCTGATTTTTATTGTTAATTCTTGTACATGAAATCGCGGTGGGCCTGTGGACTTGAAATGATTCACAAATTGTCCGCGTCTCTTATTTAAACTTCCGACTGTTCTCATAGATACGTCTCCAGTATTCAGTTTGAGATAATTTTTTGGTTTTTGAAAAGCGGGATGTGGCTGAGGTGCGAGTAGAGTAAGATAGCCGATTCTAGAACAAGGACGGGGGAGGAAGGTCCTAACCTAACCAGTCGGGGAACGACCTTCCTCCCCCGTCCTTGTTCTAAAATCGGCTACCTACTATAGGTAGATGTGTATACATGATATTTAGAAAATACAACAGCAAAGCCCCCCCCCTTTCCCACCCAACCATTCACTCCAGTTAAGTAATTATTGGTTACATTATTTTTATCAGGAGGTTTTAGAAACGGCTTACTGTATGTAGGATATTGTATTATCTGTATTTACCTGTCGAGACGTTAGAATTTAATGGAAACGTTGTTAAATTAAACGATTCTTTATTTTGATATAAATAAAGTATGTAAGTGCTACAATTAAAATATTGAACAATAGGATTACATTAATAGTGCTAACAACTTGTAGAAATAGGAAAGAATCTGTCAAGTAACCCGTTGTAACAATAGCTTTTCTGTTTTGATCATCACGAAGATGAATCCATCGGCTTTCGATATATTTTCGTGATTGCCCATCTATTGTTATAGAGATATGTTAAAATCAGTAACAACGATACACTGATCATGATCAGCTTTTCCATTACAACTGAGATGGTCAATACGGGTAGCATATTCTTATTACACAACCCCCTCTCCACAGTTACTGGTTTTAGTGGAAGGGGATTCTGCATAAGTTATGCGAATGAGCGAAGGAGCGGTAGATGTTTGTTAAGCAGAGTTGAGTGCGTTTTATTCAGAAGAACATGGAAACCTTTATTGAAAAGTTTAATAGTGTACGAGTGGGTTATGAAGAAAAAGAAATACGTTCTCTAAAATCATTAGAATTGAATCAAACATATCCCGTGCAAAGCTTCAAAAAGGTGCATACAAAACGGGGACCACGCCTGTCAACCGATTTGTACAACTTCGTTGTATTTCTTCCATGTGGACATGCAGAAGCCTTCACAGATACAGAGATCGAGGATATAAATGATAAAATTGATAAACAAGTGGGTCAACCATCGATTCGTCTTAAAGGATTTGTGGGAAAATCAACTGATATAGAAATTCAAATGTAAAATCTATAATGTTGTTTTAAGGGAATAAAAACAATTTTTATGTTGAATATGTTTTATTTATTTGAATAAAAAAATACAACGCATTTATGAGTGTAAAGACAACCAATATTTTAATACTAGAACATTTTTATAAGCACAAGTCGGTTCAAGATCTGTTTTAAATAAATGATAAGAACACACACTAACTTTAAAATCAGTTGCTAAATTTGAAAGAGATGGGCAACCGATGTCTTCGATGTTTACAAAGTTGATATTAAGTGAAGTCTTACTGTAACACGCTCTCCACGGAAATTAACAAGATTACCGTCTTGATCAACTATTTTAAGGGAAATGTAATCGATGACACGAGTGTGAAATAGATAAATATATAAGACTTGTAGGATTCTCAACAATTTTAAATCCGGAAGGTACATTGGGAAAGAATTGATGTAGTATATGCCCATCTTGTCCTTTAGCACCATCATTAGTATGTATATAGGAGTTGGATACAAGGTTACACATTACTGATATCGCGTTTACATTGAAAATGTCAGCTACATGATCGGACACTTCTTGAAACGTCGGAAAAAGCTTATTTTCAAAACCCAATATCTTTGCGGGAGAATCTGCCGGAGTAAAGTCAACTTTTTTAGTACTCTTTATACGACTTTTTAATGTAGTGTTATCTCCAGACAAGAGAATACCATCAGTAGTACCTCCCAATTTCTCTTGAAGATAATCATTAATTTCGTTGATTTTATAGGATCCTTCTGGAAGAACTACGACTGGTTTCGTGGAACCTTCAAAATAGAACTTGTTGTTGTTTTCATCTATATTAGGAATACTGTTATAAGCCTCAAAATTTAATAACGCTATTTGATATTCTTCATCATCGCTTAAAACAATCAGTGGACTTATTATTATTTGTAGCTCGGAATTTGTACTAGTCAAGGCGAATGTATAAGACATGTTTTCGTTTTAACGTTCTGTGTAATACAGAGAAATAAGTTTGATGTTTCCTTTTAAAAATGGGTTTTCGTAATCCTTCGTAGGAATTGTAGAACTAAATGACTACAGTTAAAATTGGCAGGATTCTGAACACGATTATAGTTATAAGTGATAGCACAAGGTCCAGTAGATTGTAAATATTGAACTAGTTCTTTCGGTGGACGGAGATCACCAAAACTATCGAAGTAAATAGCTTTGCTGTTTCGTTTAACATACGCTGTCCAATGTGTACCACTACCCGTGTCTAAATTAACGATTCCACATTCACACCTTTTAACTTTTCTTGGTAATTCATTGCGCATGAAAATTCCACGGAAATGTGGAATTTATAAATGATGAATATAATTATACAAATCTAAATCTGTTAGAGGATGATTAGGTAGCTTCATGAAAAATTTGGTGTTTTGTTTTGTTGAAACGGTCTGAGGTATAAGCCGGAGCCGTTACAATTAGGTTGCACTGAAATATTTTTTCCTAGAGCAATGGCTTCCATGGAAGCGTTATGACGCTTAGCTTCTTCTAGTTGCTGCTGCGCTGATTTAGCGTCTTTTACAACTTTAGCTATCCCAGCGGCACCACCAGAGAGAGCTCCAAGTGCCGATAGTCCAGCAAAAATAGGAATTAGCGGTAGAAAACCACCTGTTTTCGGAATAGAAATGATTCTAGGATATTTGGAATGCGTTCCAAGTTTCCGAATTTGATTTAACGCAATTTTAGCAGCATCCAACAAAGGGAGCGGCTTATTTTTCTTAAGAGCAAGTTTCGCAGTTTTTACTAGTTTACTAAACGGTAGAACTCCTCCTTTTCTAATTCGTTTTCTCTTATTTATTCTCTTAAACGGAATCGAACCGGTGACTATGGTGACTTACTCGATGCCTTCCTTTATGTCCCACTCCAAGTTTCGTCTTAGCCTTCATAGAGGAAACGATTGTTAAAGCTGCTAAACGTTCACCTGATGACTTCAGTCTTTGTAAAGATTGTTGTACTAAAACCTTGTCTGCTCTTCGACGTTGCGGAATGTCAGGCGAAACCCCTTTGTGAACGCCCAAGAACCCGCCTATGGAGTAAAATGGAGAGAGAACGGCAGAAGATTCGCGAGGGAAAAGGGGGACGAGAGAACCAGTGAGCAAAAAGCAGCGCCCACTGTCCGTTGCGTCAGCGAGTAAAAAAAAAAGGGTTGCAAACTAATAGTGCTTGGATAATATTATTACACAAGAATTATACTTGTTGCCACTGTATTTGTGTTTTTGTGAATAAAAGCAAAATATTGGGTGTTAGTGATTGTTTTGACAATTCCAATCAACTTTTTTTTAATAAAAACTATCAGTATGCAATATCATGTAATTTGTAATGTTCGTCGAGAGGATTTATACTAGTATCACCTCGAGCTAATCGTTTGTTTAATCGTGTCCCTGGACCACAAAAGTTATAGCCTGGTAGATGTAATTCAAAAGGTAATCTATCTATAACACTATTCAGAACGCTACGTTTCATGTAACAGGTATGGTGTGAGTGCTTTCACTATTACGAACCAACTGACTATATAAATAAGGGTAACACTAAATTTATATATCCGTGAACACACAGCGAAATCGTTTAATAATAAATAAACATGCGGATAGTACAACATCCATCTGCTCTACCGATAACCAATCGTGACTTCAACATCCCTTCGAAAATAAATCGTCATGGTCCTTTATTACCATCAACAATACGATGTATCGTTGCAGGACCTTCAAATTGCGGAAAAACAAATGTGATTATGGGACTTTTGGAGCAACCAAACGGTTTACGGTTTAAAAATGTATTATGTTTATTCAGTCATTGTATCAACCAAAATATAAGTATTTAGCAGAATTGTTGCAACCAATTGCTGGAATAGGTTATTTTCCTTACAGAGACTCGGATGAAGTAATCGGTCCATCACACGAAGGATGCTCTACTGTTGGAGCAGATACATCGAAAAGAGAAGGAGTTGGAGGATCTGAAGAAAAGTCGTGAAAGCAGCAACAAACTGGTGGTGGAAGGTAGAAAGCGAGTAGAAGAGGTGGAGCAGCAGTTAGTTAGTTTACGCACACATTTATTGGATATATTTGAATGAAATTTTGTAAAAGAAAGATGAAATAAATGCATGTAATGTAGTAGAAATTTTATATTAAATTGATAAATACGTATAAAATTATAATATATAATATTTTTAAATATAAAAATGTGACGCTACACATATACCATATGTCACATATTGCGCCACACCGGAACCCTTAACCTGCAACAACCGAAGATTTTTTTCTAGTTCCAAAACGAACTCTACAGGAGGCATCTTGTCCTTAATCGTTAAAGTGGTGACTACCCCTTCTGATGTCACCCACTCTCGGTGTAGCAACACAAAAAAATACTTGTTGAGGTTTGATAGGTGTCCCGGTGAATGTGATAAAATAATGCATTTTTTTTGAGTCCAATACCAATTAGCTAAGAAGAAAATAAATAGAGTGAACACTTGTCCATGCATCACCAAAAATACTTGCGAATTTTAATTATCAAACCTACATGTATGTACATATATTCATTTGGCATCATTATCTATCGTAATTTTATTATACAAATGACGACTACCTCTGCAAGGCAGACTGAGGCTATCAATGGGTTAGATAACTATACGACTGCAGCCCACAGTCCCCATTGCACCGCAGCGCTTTAAAAAACCTTAGACCCCAATATTGACTGTGTCACCGCAGCTTAAGGGGATTCAGTAGTACAAACTCCATGGCATAAAAACATGTTGATTGGTTCTAAATATTATGAGTTTAATATACGGAATATAGATTTGAAATTTTGTAATAAGATAAAGAAAGGTACGTTCTAAAAACTGTAGAATGCCGTTTTTAATTTTTTTTTTTTGTCGAAAATAAATGGCCTATAAGAAGCGTTATGTTTAAACCCCTATAAAAGTTTTTAACGATGGAATTATTCAAAACTAAAAACTTACCGAGTTAGAATGAACCTTTATCTCTTAGCGAAACCAAAATTACGTGTTTAGGTCTCAGCGTTGAATCATGATATTTAGAACCAAAACTCATGTTTTCCGAAAAATTAGGGCAAAATGCTGCCTGGACAGATAACTCCTCCCATGTACCAAGCACATGAGACTCTGTTTCTATCTCTCATTTCACCGTAGATGAATGATTTCTTTGTCATATCCCTGCTAGCATTATAATATTATATTTTTGGTCTAGCCGACTGCCTTCCCATATACTGACTTATACGAAGCAGTACTTGATAGGTAGCTGGTCAAGAAAGAATAGGTATACCTAGGTATTGTTTTCTATATCCGTGTGTTTTGTAACTGCGTAATGGGTAAACGAAAATCTAAAGCGGCTTATTACCGACGAAGTGTGAAGAATAAAATTAGGCATATGTTTGAATAAAGAAACTTTTATTTTTAATACAAATCAATCTTTATCTATATTTTCTTTAGAACTGTTAATTTTGTATTCATAATCAGTAACATTTAATTTGTGTCTGTAACTTAGGTACTGTTGAAAAAGATAGATAGCAAACTGTGAATAGGTATATTCGTTCATTACAAATTAATTCAATTTTATTTATTTATTTATTTATAACTCAGTTTTTATTACAATTTTGTACAATAGAGGCAAGCTAGCTGTCTGAATGTAGGACTGGTGAAACTTAAAACTCCCTAATAAATATATAAATTGTCTTGCTTGGAGATGCTCACAACTCGTAAGTGAGAGAAACACGTGTCCGCGTTTGTTAAAAAATGTTGTGGTGTAATTGGGGTAAAAAAAAATTCCTTTTCATTATTTTAATCACCACTGCCTCCTTTATATATTTTTTCATTTATCAAAACTCCCTTTCAACTAATTAATTATAATCTAAATAATAAATATTTATTCACCAAATTACTACCTTTATGACATCGAATATGCTTATTCTTCGCTTGATTTCGAATTTTTACGGTTACCTATATGTGATCATAAATTTCATTATTTTAATTATGTACAATTCTATATACCTACTCGCTACTCAGGATGATGACCATGGTTAAAAAATTACGCCAAGAAGAAAAATTCGACGTCAATCAATGCGGAGGCGCAGAAGTTGTAACACATAGAGAAAATGTGTCTGCCCTAATGTAGTTATATAGGTACATCTCAAATAGATAATATATTGCAATTTTTTGTTTCTATTAATGTTAAATAATACTTATCTGCAGAATGACATCAACTAAAAACCTACAATCACGAGAAGGTACAGAGGAACCAACACCTCTACATCGATTAAATTCCTCACCCGATTTAGAAATGACGCAATCACAAGATTCAAAAATTGCTGAAAACTCCTTAGAAGGAAGGCGTATTGTTGATATTGGGTTTCTTTTTAATCAAATTATAAATCTGGAAAGTCATTCGCCTTTCAAATATTCATGGAGGGAGATGGAATTTGTAAATGAGAGACGATTGGGGTTTAGAAGCATTTTCAAATTCAAATGCAAAATGTGCAATAAAGTGGAGCAAATTTTTTCTGAACATGAACCAGCAACTGTCAATGAAGCAGCGGTACTAGGTGTTCTTTCCACTGGAGGTGGATACAGTGGTTTGGAGGAATTGTGTGGACATATGGATATTCCATGTATGTCCCAAAAAACCTACGAAAGCTGCCACAAAGATGTATGCACCACCCTACATGCTACTTTATGGGACAATATAAAGCGTGCTGGAGAGGAAGAACATCGTCTGGCAGTAGAATTGGGAGAGGTGGATAGTACCGGCATTCCGAATATTGCAGTTGTTGCAGATGGAGCCTGGTGCAAGAGATCCTATAGAACAAATTATGATTCTAGTTCTGGCGTAGGATGCATAATTGGAAAGCGCACCGGCAAAGTACTATATTTAGGTAAAAGCAAAAATGGGAATCTTAACATATAATATTTCATTGACACTAAAGATTACCTAGATAAAAACATTGAAACATAATAAGCAATATTATTTATTTTACTTCATACTAGGGATATTGCGAATGCAAAATTATCAAATTCCTCAGATGCGGATGCGAATATTTCAGTTAAAGAAGTGGTAGTTTTTGGTTATATTTTTTAATAAAAAAAAGTAGGTAGTAGAATTTGGTGCATTTTATTTTATAAAAAGTAATATACTGCTTTAGTCCCGCGCACCTAAATAATTGAGTGACCTAAATGAAGATTCCTATTGGGTGATCAGCAAAAATATTAAACGGGAGCGGCACGCGCCGCTCGCTTACCCCGTTCAGATTTTCTTTACACGATTTAAACAATTGATATCTGCATCCGCAAAAGCTCTGCACTGGTTGTTGCGGATGAGACTGTGGAAATTGATATCAAGATTAGTGCGAATGTTCCGCAAATACGGATGCGAATATTCGCAATATCCCTACTTCGTACAGACGAAAACTTCGGAAAAAACAAATAATAATAAACAATATTGAAATAACCATGTTTCACATTTAGGCATTAGAAACAAATACTGCACTTTTTGTGCAAAATATGAGGGCGACAATAAGGACATTGTACAACACAACTGTTGTAAAAACTGGAGTGGCAGTTCAAGTAGTATGGAGGCAGATATTATTGCGGAAGGTTTTAAAGGAAGTATAACAATGCACGGTTTAAAGTATACAATTCTTGTTGGAGATGGTGACAGTAGCGTGTATAGGAAATTACAAGACTGCAAGCCATATGGACATCAAACTAACATCCGCAAAATTGAATGCCGAAACCACCTATTGCGGAATTTTTGTAATAAACTTAAAGAACTTACAACAAAAAGGATAAGTTCTACAAACCAGGTGGTTCCAGTTCGTTTGCGACAATTGCTGTTGTCCAAATTATTGAAAATTCGCACTGCTGTTGTTTCTGCTATTTTGCATAGAAAAAATGAAGAAAAACCTGTCCACGAAAATATCGAAGAATTAACAATCGATATAAAGAATGCAGTAAGTCATACATTTGGTGAACATGAAAAGTGTAATGAAATTAAATATTTCTGTGAAGCAACCTGTGACAGAAAAATCGCTGAGGTTGTTGAAATGAAGTCCTGTGGATTGTGGAAGGATATATTGTCAATCACCAACAGATTATCGTTGCAAGCGTCAAATTTAATCTTGAACATGGACTCCAATATAGCAGAATGTTATAATTCATTGGTCGCAAAGTTCACAGGAGGTAAACGCATTAATTTTTCTTTGAGGGGATCATACCAAGCGCGTTGCGAAGCGGCAGGTATTTCTTTCAATTCCGGAGGAGAATATGCGAACATTGTCCAGCGTGCAATTATTAAAAAGAGCCCAGGAAAGTACACCAAATCATTTACAGCTAGAAAGATGGCCTTGCGAGATAAATACAGATGTAGACGAAATCTATTCAGGAAAAGCAGGAAACGTAGTATAAATATTACACCACTCGTTGATCCAGACTATGGTTCAGATATATCACAGTCTAACTGTCTCCTGCTGAGTACGAAGAAAAAGTCAAGAGTTTCTTGAAAACATACATCGAAATACCTGCGAGTCAAATTTTCAATATTGAATTAACGACAAAAGGGCAAAGTAGCAATCCCAACTGGATAGCCGAAAGAAATTATAGAATAACATCATCTAATTTTGGTAAAATTTGTAAATTATGGGCAACTACTTCATGTGCAAATACTATAAAAAATTTGCTGTACTCGACATTTACTGGTAGTGCTGCGACCCATTATGGCAATGAAAATGAAGTAATTGCACGTGACGAATTTTCAAAACTAACAGGGCTGGATGTAACGGAAAGCGGACTAGTGATCGATAAATGCCACCCGTTTTTGGGTGCTAGTCCAGATGGCATAATTGTAGAAGAGGATGCTATTCTGGAAATAAAATGTCCATTTTCTGCTAGAGACTTTACACCAGTAGAAGCAATAAAACAGAAAATTATTAAATTTGCTACAATATCGGAATCTGGCAATATAGAACTGAAAGTAAACGACAATTATTATTATCAGGTACTAAATTTAGTGCATTCGTCAAAAACTTCCTCTTACATCCTTTTTTGAATACAGGTACAAGGGTTGCTACATGTTACCCAAACAAAACATTGTTACTTTGTTATATATACTCCGAAAAAAATTGAGTTCCTTAAAATTTTAAAAGATGACGAATTTTGGTTCACGAAGATGGAAAAAAAATTGAAGAATTTTTATTATTCATGTCTTCTTCCTGAAATTATAGATCCTCGTCATACACGGGGGCAAGAAATTCGAAATCCATCCAGGGATTAGTAGAAGTATGTTCACTCACGCATCTTTATTTTTCAAAAGTAATTATGACGTTTTTTATACAAATGTTAATTTATCTAACCTACTGTATTTCCTTATTATCATTTTTTATAGCTGACTTCGAAAAGAAGGAACAGTTTTTTACGAAATGACTGGGCCAACCGAATAATATACTGTATTAAAATTCGTATTAAGATAAAAAAATTTAAAATATTCTACAAACTATAAAATTTTCGAAAATAAAAATCATCGATCGAAAGTATTTAAATACTTTGGTTTAAGAGAAAAAATTTATGCACATTTCAGAATTTGGCAATACAAGCTAAACAAGTTTTCCACTTCGTGATCTGGTTCTACGCTAAATCTTTGATATAAGTACATAAATAGGTATGCATCTCTACGCGAGAACCGCTTTCCGTGAAATTAAACGAAAAATGATATGTGCATGATGGGAGTGATCAGAAATGCGAAAGAGAACTATTAGTTTCGATTAATACCGACTAAGTCTCCGCCTTTATGCTCAGATTCCCCTTACGTCGCGTACCCCTGAGAAACTTTCGTTGCACTACTGAATCCCCTTAAAGAAATTTTTATTAGCTTCAGTTTTAGCTTGTGTGCGATGATAAGTGTTTAAATCGATATACTTTTTCAACCAACGCGATTGTTTAAATTGTAAACATCTGTGTATTTTAATTAATCTAAGACCGTGTTGTAAACATTGTTATAAATTTCTATAATGAATAACATACTTGGTTTTATTATGTAAATCTGCTATTAGTTTTTGATACTCAGAAGTAGGACTACATTTATTTTCAGCACAAAACGGAATATTATCATGATAGTCGTGTATACTGTAATGAGCGTATGTGTGCGAGAGTGGGCAGTGTAGCGAGCGTATATGTGTACGAGAGCGAGCAGTGCGGCGAGCGTGTGTGTGTGCGATAGCGGCGACGAGAACCGACAGCAGATAAGCGGAGCTCAAAGAATGCCGGCGTCGGTCGGCGCTTTGATGACGATAAACAAGGCCATAAATTAGATGAACACAATAGGCACTCCAGTAAAGTCTAGTATGTAATTCTGGAACTTTCTGGATTGTTCCTAATCAGTATAAATACCTGTTGACGTGGCCAGTAGTCAGTCAGTTCACAGTGAGCTTCCGAACAAGTAATATAAATAGCGAACTACGATATACCGAGTGATATAAATACGCATTTTCCTTGTGATATAAATAAGTCGTTGAATTATTATTAGTGTTTAAGTATTCCATTAGTGTTTAAGTGTTAAATAAATAGTTGTAAAATAAATATCCGTTAAATAAATAAGTTCTACTAGAAAAGTCGTTACATTGGTGTCAGGTGTGGGGTGCTCAGCCAATCAATCCCCCCAAAGAAGAGAATTTTCTAGTAAGAGGAAAATAGTTAGATAAATCAAAATGCCGAAAAAGTTGTTGGAGTTGAAAGTTGCCGAACTGAAAAGTGAACTCGAGGAGCGAGACGAAGATACGTCTGGTAACAAGCTCACTTTACAAGGGCGACTTGAGGAAGCTCTGATACGAGAGGGTTTCGATCCGAATATCTACGAATTTGAGGATGAATTAGAAAAGAAATTAAAGGAAAATTCAATGGAATTGGAAGGGAAACTGAAAGAAAATCTGGAAAAGAAATTAACTGAAAATTCAAAGGAACTAAAAGGAAATCTGGAAGAACTGAAAGAAAACCTGGAAGAGAAATTAACCGAAAATTCAAAGGAACTAAAAGGAAATCTGGAAGAACTAAAAGAAAATTTGAGAGAAGAATTTAAAGAAAATTTAGAGAAATTCGACGCAAAATTGGCCGAAACAGAACAGAATTTTGCAGGAAAATTTCAAGAAATAGATTCACGAATTAAAGAAATAGAAGAAAGGTTTCTATGTACGACAATGTCCGAACAGATCGATAATGAAGCCAGAAGTGTGAAGCAGGAGAATGGACACGGGGTTTCATCGAAAGCATATACGAAGCCACCTAAATTCGACGGAAAAACATCATGGACCACTTTCCTTAAGAAATTTGAAACGGCTGCGAAATCGAACGCATGGACGTTGGAAAATAAAGCCTCCGAGCTGGTCTGCGCGCTGCATGGTAATGCCGAGGAGATTTTGGATACCATACCACCCGAGAAATTGAACGACTATGAACATCTAGTGAAGAAGTTAGAGATGCGGTATGGTCAGGCACATATGACAAGCGTCAGTCACGTGCAGTTAAGAAACCGACGTCAGAAGGCAGGGGAAAACCTGCAAGAATACGAGGCCGATATCGCTCGTCTGGTCCGCCTCGCGTATCCAGGTACTCCCGACGACACGCTAGAAAAGTTGGCTGTCGACTCTTTCATCGATGGGTTGAGGGATGACGACATACAACAGCGACTTCGACTAGACAGGCCAAAAACACTCGTTGACACGTTGGCTCGGGCACTGGAGTATGACGTCGTTAAACAGGCATCGCAACGGCAGGGTAGAGTGCGTGAGCTAAGGGAGGAGCCCGACGGTCGATACGAAGACAGACTAGAAGAAATAGTTAACAGGATAGTGGGAAAATTAAACAAGAAACCGAGACCAATACGATGCTGGATCTGCGGGAAATTGGGACACGTAAAAAGCGCCTGCAAGAAAGCCGATGCCCTATCCAGAATACCATGTTCCGAAAACAGCAAGCATGGCGAGCGTCTAGAGGAACATGAAGAAGTCCGGAGGATAACTGTCACGGATGAACAATGGCATCCTGATAACATCAAGACGGAACAGGGTTCTGATCCGGTCCTGAGCTTGTTTCAGAAATGGAAGAATGAAGGCAGCCGACCGACCTGGCAAGAGATCGCCGCTAAATCTCAAGAGGTGAAATCGTTGTGGGCCCAATGGGACTCTATTGTTGAGGAAGATGGACTCCTGAAGCGAGTAGTGGAAAACCAGGATGGTACTGAGAGCAAACGTCAATTGCTTGTACCGAAGAGCCTGGTAAAGGAAGTCTTGAAGTGCCTCCATGACGATGCTTCGAGGGGACATTTTGGTGTTAACAAGACCCTTGGAAGAGTCCGTGAGCGGTTTTACTGGGTCAATTGCAAAAAGGACGTTGAAGACTGGTGCAAGAAGTGCACAACTTGCGCAGCCAGCAAGGGGCCACAAAGACGACGGCGTGCTCCTATGCGCCAGTACAATGTCGGCAGTCCATTCGAACGGATTGCCATAGACATCGCAGGACCGTTTCCAGAGACCGATGGTGGCAATAAATACATCCTGGTGGCGATGGACTATTTCACGAAATGGGTTGAAGCGTACGCACTCCCAAATCAGACAGCCACCACAGTAGCGGAGGCACTCGTAAACCATCTAATCAGCCGGTTCGGCGTGCCCATGGAGCTTCATTCCGATCAGGGTCGGAATTTTGAGTCGGCCGTGTTCTAAGAAATCTGCAAGGTTTTAGGCGTTCACAAAACCCGGACAACACCTCTGCATCCTCAATCAGACGGCATGGTAGAGCGAATGAACAGGACCATTAACAAGTACTTGTCCAAAGTGGTCTCCAAACACCAAAGAGACTGGGATCGCCATCTGCCACTGTTTCTTATGGCATATCGATCATCGATTCACGAAACTACTGGACAAACACCAGCAAAAGTTTATGGCCACGCCGAGCTTATATGCCAATTCCAGATTCGGTGTCACCTCCGAGAGATCCGAAGATTTGTTTTCTGCTTCGGACTCGCTGGTTCATTGTGTGGCCAAAGACTTGAGGATGGATCGCGGTATTGCCACCGTATTCAAGAAGAAGTTTGGCCGGTTGTCAGAGCTGCGGGACCAACTCGGAGATGGAAAGAAAGTGCTAAGTCTCGTGGACGGAAACCGATCCATTTATTACCTGGTTACTAAGGAGGCGTCGTCTGAGAAGCCCACCTACCGCTCGTTATGGAATTCGTTGGTGGAACTAAGAGACCAACTGCTATCCACAGGTACCACAAGGTTAGCCATGCCAAGGATAGGATGTGGGTTGGATGGACTGAACTGGAGAGTGGTGCGGAGCATGTTGGAGGTCCTGTTCCGGTGGAGCGGCGTCGAAATAACGGTATACACCAATAATCCCCAACGAGATCCCGCACAGCCAAGGACGGTGGATTGCTACTTCCATATGACGACTGGGTGCCTTAGGGGACAGAATTGCAAGTACCGGCATGATCCTTCGAAGGAACGGAAGATGTGATCCGGGACGGATCACCCTTAAGGAGGGGGCAGTGTAATGAGCGTATGTGTGCGAGAGTGGGCAGTGTAGCGAGCGTATATGTGTACGAGAGCGAGCAGTGCAGCGAGCGTGTGTGTGTGCGATAGCGGCGACGAGAACCGACAGCAGATAAGCGGAGCTCAAAGAATGCCGGCGTCGGTCGGCGCTTTGATGACGATAAACAAGGCCATAAATTAGATGAACACAATAGGCACTCTAGTAAAGTCTAGTATGTAATTCTGGAACTTTCTGGATTGTTCCTAATCAGTATAAATACCTGTTGACGTGGCCAGTAGTGAGTCAGTTCACAGTGAGCTTCCGAACAAGTAATATAAATAGCGAACTACGATATACCGAGTGATATAAATACGCATTTTCCTTGTGATATAAATAAGTCGTTGAATTATTATTAGTGTTTAAGTATTCCATTAGTGTTTAAGTGTTAAATAAATAGTTGTAAAATAAATATCCGTTAAATAAATAAGTTCTACTAGAAAAGTCGTTACAATACTTTCGGGATATTCCAAGTCAACTTCAAAAATGTATCCAATGTCCGAATCTTCTCCAATAGACATAACATCAATTTTGTCACAGTTTTCTAACCACTTAAAATCTCCGTAAGGGAGAGGTTGTGACATTGCCCATCCGTATAAATTGTTTGCATCTAAATAAATTAAATACTTAGACGGTTTAGTTTTATCATAGCTTTCCATATATTTATTATTTGCTACCGAATGTCTGTGAGAACATTGTGTAATTCCACCTCTAATACCCTTTTTTATAAATGTAAACATATTTATGTCTGTTAAAAGTTCTAATTTTATTTCTGTATATTTTAACATAGCATCCCATGTTAATCCTGGAGCCGTATAATAGTGACATGGATCTAGTCCGTAAATGTTATAACACACTGTTCTTAAATTTTCAAATACGTCAGTTAAAAGTAGTATGTCAGTGGTTAAATAAATTTTTAAATATTCCCATAAATTTCTACAATTAAATGTATCCCAAGCGTTCTTAACATGTTCGTAATCTTCATTGGAACACTGTTTATTTATTAATTTATTATTAAAATTTATCTGAGTCGGTAAAGTGGTTTCCTCTAGTCGTTCCCAAGAATTTAAATATTCATAAGGAAATATACCCTTTTTCCGCATCAATTCAAAGATGCCATTTGTTCCGCATTCCATTATATCAGTCTAAATTTCCGACTACCCTAATATACCGATACCTGCATCCCATCCTATCTTTATTTCTAGAAGTTCCGCTTTCCATTGTATTAACCAAAATTTCCGACTGCCCTAATATACCGATACCTGTATCCCATCCTATCTTATTTCCAAAAATTTTCTTATCAATATAACCCTCATAAAATTCTACTTACCCTAACGACCTGAAACCCCAAAATATCTGTCGTTCCCATCAATGATCCTTTTCCACAAATCTTTTATTACATTTAACCCTGACTTCACATTCCCTTTTTCGAAAGTTACTGCTCCTCCTTCATACCACCCTTTTTCCCATTCTTTCTATTTTTAACCAATCGCTTCAAAACTTTATCCAAGTTCCCACCTTCTAATTTTCATACTTAAATCAATTTTTTGCCAACATCAGGCAGTCCGAAAATCAACAAGTGAAAGTCTTGCTTCACCCCGCGTAAAGATATTTTGTCGTATGTGTCTATCATCCGTTAGTGATTGTTAATCTATTTGTAAATTTAAGTGTAAATAGGTCGATTTAATTTGTGTTTTCATAAACTATATTTGATTTAGTGATACCAACTGCTTTCTCAACTGTGTTTTATTTCATGAACAAAATAATAACCACCTAACAAAGTGTCAAACCAACAGAGCGAGACATTTAATGGTCCTTCGAGCCGGATATTACTAACGAACGTGTGCAATATTCAAGTAAAATAAACATTGTTTTTGTTTGTGTTTCTTACGCGCAAGTCCAAGACTACTTAAATTAAAAACCAAACATGTCTCAAGTGTTCCGACGGGGGCAAATTCGGGCAGCCGTAACTAAATTTCAAACCTTCGTGGGTGAATTCAAGGATTCTCCAATCAATCGAGCAAAACTTCAACAGCGAAGACAAAATCTCCAAGAGATATTCAAAACTCTTCCGTCACTAACCGAAGACATCATCAAGGCTGATCCCGAAGGCAAACAAGGAGACCACGGCGCAATCGAAGCTCAGTTAATTGAAGATTACATGGATCTGTTAGCTGAAGCCGAGCTCCTACAATAAAGCATCAACATGAAACCTTCGCTTCTTAATCAAACCGTGAGTAGAATGCCAAAATTAAAGTTAAGAACTTTCGACGGAAAACTTGAAGAATGGAAATCATTTTCCCACTGGTTCCGTTCTACCATTCATGACAGAGAAGGGCTTACGGATTGCGTGCGGTTATCCTATCTTCAGGGCTCTTTAACTGTGGAGGCGGCAAAAACTATTGCCGGATTAGAAGCTACAAACGAGAATTACAAAGAAGCATGGAATCTACTAGAGTCAACTTACGACAACAAAGAAGCTATAATCTCACGGCACTTCGAGCTGCTCGTCGCAATTCCAAAATTGCAAAAGGGCTTAGGAGATTCAGTGCGTCAGCTTATCAATGAAACCTTAGTTCATGTTCGTGGTATGAAAGTTCTGGGTGAACCGACCGATAAATGGGACACACCATTACTGTACCACACCATTGCGAAGCTAGATGAAACAACCAAACGTGAATGGCATCGCAAAGGGTCTGGTACGCAACGACGAACATTCGATGAACTTATCACATTCCTGGGGGAAGAATCAATGAAAACTTAAGCCACTGACGCTAATAAAATCCATCCAAATTCATCTACAACCAGCAGTAGGTTCCCGGTGAATGACAAGAAACAACCGCAGAAGTCAAAATAGATCCTCGCCACGACTATCTTCAAGAATTGTCCGATTTGTAAACAAACCGGGCACCCAACATTTCGGTGCGAAAAACTACTTACCATGTCGGTTCCACAACGTATAAATGCGGTAAAACAAGCTAATTTATGCTTCAATTGTTTACGTGCTAATCATCGAACCGACGAATGCCGAAGTAGAAATTGTCTCAAATGTAATAAAATGCATCATACCAACCTTCATCTCAACAAATCAGATGTCAATGAGAATCAACAGGAAACAGCATGACTAGAACATTCGCCTGGTCCTATCAATACAAGTGCAGTATTTATAAATCGAGGTAAGGTGGAAGAAATAATGGTCACCGCTCTCGTGAACGTTATTAACGCGCAAGGATATCCAATTCGGTGTAGAGCACTACTCGATACAGCAGCTACATCTAACCTTATGACCGAACGTTTAGCGAACACTCTCCACCTTCCGAAAGAACAATACAGCCTAGCAGTTGGTGGACTCGGTGGTCTACAAACATCAACCTCCTACAAAATCACGGCAATCATCCAATCAAGATATAGCAGCTTTGAGAAAAAACTAGATCTCTTCACCGTTCCAAAAATAACCACAAAACATCCATCAACTCATTTTGACAAAGGTGCAATAAAACTTCCGTTAGACGTCAATCTCGCAGACCCAACATTCCATGTGCCAGGAAACATCGACATACTAATTGGAGCAGGACCAGCACTCTCAACATTTCTTTCCGGGCAGCGAAAGTTATCTACTTCTAACAAACTAGATCTTTTTATGCAAAACACTCATTTTGGTTGGGTTATTGGCGGCGCAATACAAATTCCAGATGTTTCCGATGATAACCTAAGGCAAACTCAACAATCCTGTTGCGTAACGATTACGCAAGCTCTTCAACAACTCAGCAAACTTTGGGCAATTGAAGAAGGGCCCAAAATCAAACATCTCTCCGAAGAAGAAACAGCGTGTGAAATTCATTATCAAAACAACACAAAGAGATGCGACGACGGAAGGTATGCGGTTGCATTACCATTCAATTCTAAGAAATTTCTACTTGGTGAATCTCGAACAAGAGCCCTCAATAGACTACGAACGCTAAAGAATAGGTTCAAACGACAACCAGAGTTTAAAAAGGAATATTCCCAGGTAATTCAAGAATACATAAACATGGGTCATTTAGAAATTTCCACAGAAACCAAACCAAACACAGCAGACTTCTATCTTCCTCACCACGCCGTCATCAAGGAAGCCAGTTCAACCACAAAAATTCGTGTTGTCTTTGATGGATCGGCGAAATCCAGTTCAGGTATATCTTTGAACGAAACTCTCTTGGTAGGACCAACCATCCAGGGCACCATAATGGCTCATCCCATGCAATTCAGACTGCATGCTATTGCAATCTGCGGCGACATTGAGAAGATGTACCGTCAAGTTTGGATTCGGCCACAGGATAGAAAATATCAAAAAATCTTATGGAGGGATGACTCAGGAAACATTCAGGACTATCAACTCAAAACGGTCACATTTGGTTTAGCAGCAGCTCCATTCCTGGCAATACGCAGTCTCCACCAGCTAGCCGATGACAAAGAAAACAAGTATCCAGCAGCGTCAAAAATAGTAAAACGAGACATGTACGTTGATGATCTTATCAGTGGCGCAAATACCATAGAGGAGGCTGTACAGATCAGAAACGAAGTCAACAACCTACTTCTTAGTGGTGGCTTCAATATTAGAAAGTGGGCGTCAAATGATCTGCGACATTTAGAAGGAATCCCAAGCGAGATGATCAACGAAAATTTACAACTCGAGGCCAATCCAGTGCTCAAAACCCTTGGCATTCATTGGCACTCGCAATCGGACACCATCATATACACCTTCAAGAAGTTACCCACTGAAGTCACCATGAGGACAATACTTTCTGAAGTGGCACAGATCTTCGATCCACTAGGCTTACTCGATCCAGTTGTCTTAGCAGGCCGATTAATTCTTCAAGAATGTTGGCGACAGCAAATAACATGGGACCAACCACTTTTTCCTAATATCCTTGTATAAAGGTCGAACAATTAGACGATTCCTTCATCAAGAACTTCAAAATGGCTAGCAGTCTTCATCGAACGATTGCTTATTGTCTGCGTTTTAGCACACACCATCGTCGCAGTGGTGAACTCATTCCCGAGGAACTTATGAAGGCTTAAGGTAGAATTATTCGATTAATACAAACAATAAATTTTCCACAGGATCTTCATAGTCTGCGACATAATGCTGTATCAGAGAACAGCAAATTAAAGCTTCTCACTCCTTTCATAGACGACAGTGGAATTCTCCGTGTAGGAGGACGATTACGTCATGCTAATATTTCATTTGATCAAAGGCACCCCATCATTTTACTACCGTCTCATCCATACACAACTTTGATTATCCGCGAGATGCACGAGATATACTTCCATGCTGGACCCCAAACCACCCTTTATGCGGTAAGGAGTCGTTTTTGGCCCTTTGGAAATCGTTAGCGATCTGACCAGTGAGGGATTCATAGCAGCACTTAGAAGATTCATTTCCCGCCGTGGGAAATGTAGAAGCATACATTTCGACAATGGGACAAACTTCGTCGGTGCAAACAATCAATTGAGGGAGATCTACCAACAAATTCATACCGATGAACATCAACAAAAGGTACGAAGGTACCTTACCACCGAAGGCATTGAGTGGAAATTTATTCTAGCTTAATCTCCACATTTTGGAGGCCTATGGGAAGCGGCAGTCAAGTCTTTCAAGTACCATATGAGACGAGTTGTCGGGGAGAGTTTGCTCACTTTCGAGGAATTAAACACTTTCGTAATAGAGGTTGAGGCAATCCTCAATTCAAGACCCATGACTCCTTTGTCAAGTGACCCGAATGACCCTTCCTCTCTCACGCCCGGCCATTTCTTAATTGGGGATTCGATGACTAGTTTACCCGACTGGAATTGGACTAACACCATCTAATCGTTTGTCTTCATGGCAACAAATTCAAAGATTAAAACAATCATTTTGGAAGCGGTGGCAGAAGGATTATCACAATGGTTTAAACATGCGCCATAAATGGTTTAAAGGAAGTCACAAAATCAAGGAAGGCACGATTGTCATTATCAAGGACGACAATCTCCCACCACTTCGTTGGCCAACGGGAAGAGTCATCCAAACACATCCAGGATCAGACGGAGTGATTCGCACGGTTACCTTAAGGACTCCCAACGGAATCATTGATCGCAATGTGCGACGACTCGCTCCACTACTTCCAGTAGATGAAGATCCAATTGATCGGTAATCCTCTCAAGGGGGGCAAGATGTTCCGCATTCCATTATATCAGTCTAAATTTCCGACTACCCTAATATACCGATACCTGCATCCCATCCTATCTTTATTTCTAGAAGTTCCGCTTTCCATTGTATTAACCAAAATTTCCGACTGCCCTAATATACCGATACCTGTATCCCATCCTATCTTATTTCCAAAAATTTTCTTATGAATATAACCCTCATAAAATTCTACTTACCCTAACGACCTGAAACCCCAAAATATCTGTCGTTCCCATTAATGATCCTTTTCCACAAATCTTTTATTACATTTAACCCTGACCTCACATTCCCTTTTTCGAAAGTTACTGCTCCTCCTTCATACCACCCTTTTTCCTACTCTTTCTATTTTTAACCAATCGCTTCAAAATTTTATCCAAGTTCCCACCTTCTAATTTTCATACTTAAATCAATTTTTTGCTAACATCTCCGAAGTCTGAAAATCAACAAGTGAAAGTCTTGCTTCACCCCGCGTAAAGATATTTTGTCGTATGTGTCTATCATCCGTTAGTGATTGTTAATCTATTTGTAAATTTAAGTGTTAATAGGTCGATTTAATTTGTGTTTTAATAAACTATATTTGATTTAGTGATACCAACTGCTTTCTCAACTGTGTTTTATTTTCATCAACAAAGTAATAACCACCTAACAAAGTGTCAAACCAACAGAGCGAGACACCATTATTAGTGAAAAATCTTCGTGTACTATGGAAGTCTAAAGGCGATAAATTTTGAGCCAATTCATCTAAGCTTGATTGCATAAATCTGGCAGAATCTAAAAAACGTAATTCTACCGATGTGTTACTATTAACTATTATATGTTTTGATAGTGATACGTACAATTCCTTATTTAAAGGAATTAAACTAATTTTACCATCAACTTCGTTCAAAGCTTTCACTAACAAATGACAACCATAACCAGAAAAATTATGAAAGAATATTGGGAAAAATTTAGGAATACGATACTTAATATTGCATTCATTATGAGCTGGGCCTCGATAATTTCCATTAAGATGACAGTGATCAATTACTCTGATACTTCCTAAACTTTTTTTGCAAATATGACATTCAGTTGATTCGTTTTGAATTTTTAATTCTTCAGCACCTAAAGGTTTCAATTTTTTTGGTTTCATGATAATATTGTTATATATGTTTGTAATGTCACTAACTAACGAATGTACAAACTTTTGAGGAGAATCAGGTCCTCTGTATATTTTTATTTTGCTTAGATTATCATCGTATGAGCATTTAATGTGATAAGCAAATGCACATGGCACATGCTGTTGTATGTAAGTTGTCGAAGATGTTGTTGGATTAGGTAAACAAGTATCAAAGTTCTGTAAAATATATTCAAAATCTGCGTACACCACAAATGGTATTTTAACTCCTCGTTCATAGTTTTTAAATTCAAGTGTGCAGTTTTCAGGAGATGGCATTATAGTTACAATTTTTCCGCATTCATTCTTGTGTAATCTTAAAGCTGATTGTGTTTGAAAATGTTGTAAACAACAATTACATATGTATACTTGTCGTGTACTTGTTGTTATTTGACTTCGAATTAACCTCGATATATTTCTTATCCATACATAATGGTATTTTTCGTCGTCTTGCAATAACAAAAGGTTAATGTGATTATTTTTTTCTACTTTTGTACAATAGAAAGGACCTACAACATCTTCTCCTTCTATTCCAAACACATTAACACTAATCAACTCATTTAATTCTT
Source organism: Agrilus cyanescens (assembly GCA_947389935.1). Classification (NCBI taxonomy): domain Eukaryota; kingdom Metazoa; phylum Arthropoda; class Insecta; order Coleoptera; family Buprestidae; genus Agrilus; species Agrilus cyanescens. The sequence goes on from OX376704.1 coordinate 8,777,472, forward strand.
CAAAAATTTGTACATCCGTTACTTGCAATGGAAATTATAAAGAATCAAAATTAATTGTTATATTATTGTCTAATGTAATAATATTAGCATTAATATCGGATACATTGTAAGACGAAACTCTTTGAGAATATTCACGTGGATCTTCTTCTTCTTAGGACGCCGTCTCCCTCCGGAGGTTGGCGATCCAACTGGCTATAATGGTGCGTGAAACTGCACCTCTGAAAATCTCTATAGATGTCCGTCCGAACCATCGACGCAGATCCTTCAACCATGAGTTCTGTCGTCTACCCACAGATCGTTTACCCTCGATTTTTCCTTCGATGACGAGTCGGAGGATCTCGTAGCGTTCTCCCCTCATAACGTGTCCGATGTATTGGAGCTTTCGTTCTTTAATAGTTCTCAGCAGCTCTTTACCTTTGCCCATTCTCCTCAGTACTTCCTCGTTGGTTATCCTGTCTACCCAGGATATACGCAGTATACGGCGGTACAAGTACATCTCGAAAGCGTCAATGCGGCACTCCATTGTTTGACTGAATGTCCAGCTCTCGGAGCCATAAAGCAGCACCGGGAAGACATAGCAACGCAGTATACGCATGCGGAGCTGCAGGTTCAGGTCTCGATTAGTGAAGAGGGTCCTCATGGAGATGAATGTTCTTCTGGCTTGTTCTATCCTTGACCTAATTTCCATTTTAGGGTCACTGGACTCGTTGACGAGGGCTCCGAGATACTTAACGGACGGCACTTGTTCTACGACCTGGTTGTTAATTCGAAGGATCGTCCGTCTTGGTATCTTGGAGAACACTACCACCTTGGTCTTGGCCACGTTCATGTGTAGACCATACTGTGTGCTATGTTCCACGATGAGGTCCATCATGTTCTGGAGATGTGGTAGGCTGCCTGCGAGCACGACCGTATCGTCAGCGAAACGTATATTATTAATGAGGGTGCCGTTGATCTTAATGCCCTCTTTCACGTCCTCCAGTGCCTCTCGGAACACTGCCTCCGAATATATATTGAAGAGGAGAGGGGACAGGACACACCCCTGTCTAACACCCCTCCTAATTTCTATTTCTTCGGATGTTGTACCGTCTACCCTAATCTCTGCAGTCTGATTCCAGTACAGCTGCGCGATGATGTTCAGATCTCCCTCATCGACACCGGTGTATTTGAGAATTTCGATGAGCTTCTGATGTGAGACACAGTCGAAAGCTTTTCGGTAATCAATAAAGCAGGCGTATATATCGACATTCATGTCTCTACATCGTTGAGTGAGAACGTTGAGAGAGAAGAGAGCCTCACGCGTGCCCACTCCGTTCCTAAAGCCAAACTGCGTTCCGCCAACCTGTCCCTCACATCTGGCGTATATACGAGTGTGGATGATACGGAGAAAAACCTTGAGGACGTGAGACATCAGGCTTATCATTCGGTGGTCGTCGCATTGGGAAGCATTCGATTTTTTTGGTAAGGTGATGAACGTCGATCTCAGCCAATCCGTTGGTATTTTCCCGGCTTCGTATATTGAGTTAAACAGAGATGTAAGCAGTTTCAGGCCCCTATCGTCTGCGTCGACGATCAATTTCAAGGTTTCCGCGTGAATCTGGTCTGGGCCTACAGCCTTGTCATTTTTTTGAAGTTTTATAGCACGTCTCACTTTCTCTTTCGTGGTAACAGGACTGGGCTCGTTGAAATCATTATCTCGAGGTGGTTGGTAGGGTCGTGTGTCATTGAAGAGATCCTCAACATACTCCTTCCATCTTGTTAGCTTTTCCTCAACGCACGTTAAAATCTTGTTGTTGGTGTCCTTCAAAATACCGCGGGTGTGCTTGCGATGTGTGTTTGTGAATTCTTTAATCTTTTTGTGAAGATTAAACAGGTCGTGCTTATTGTTTAGTGTCTCCATTTCACTGCATTTTTCAGCTAGCCAACCTTCCTTTGCTTTTCGGCATTCTGATCTCACCGCCCTGTTCAACTCCCTGTACCGGTTATTGTCTGTGGTTTTGTGTTTCCTTCTCTCATTCATAAGTTGAAGAATCTCATCCGTCATCCACTGTTGTTTTTTCGAGGCTTGTACATACCCAATGTCGATCTCCTGGGTTTCCAAAAGAGCCTTTTTTAAGACAGTCCACCGAGGCTCCACGTCGTCGTCAGTATAATTGTTAATTGTTTGTAGACGCGCCTCGAGATTCTCGGTTGCTTTAGATCGTATCTCAGGATCAACGAGTCTTTTGACATCGATTCGCTTAGGTTTATTTGGACGCTGGACTTTAGTGAAGTAGCGAAGCTGTAGGTTTATTACCACGGGATTGCGGTCGCTGTTGACGTCAGCACCAGGGTATGTTGTTGCTGATTTAACAAACTTCCTTAGGTGACTCTTAATGAGGACGAAATCTATTTGATTTCTAATTATGTGGTCATCACGATCGGCTGGGGATTTCCACGTGTACAGACGTCGAGAATGTTGTTTAAAAAAAGTGTTGGCAGCAGAGAGAGAGTGCTCTGTACAAAATTGTACCAGACGATCACCTCTAGTATTGCGTGTCCCAAGACCATGATTCCCGCAGACCTCACCATCAGCACCCTTCCCGATCTTCGCATTAAAGTCGCCAAGAACAATTGTTATCTCCCCTTGTTTTGTTATTTTCATAGCCTCTTCTAAAGTAGAGTAGAACTCCTCAACCATCTCATCAGTCTTGTCCCCTGTTGGAGCATACGCTTGGATTACATTCATAACTCTATGAGTAGTGAGGAGCCTCAGAAGCATCACTCGATCTCCGAGTGGGATAAAATCAATTACGGATTTTTCCAATTCAGAGGAGATGATTATAGCTACGCCGTACTGGTGTTCGGGATCATCGCCACCAGAGTAGTAGAGGACACCATTCTTAGTCCTGTGAGTCCCAGTACCTGGCCATCGCACCTCACTTAGCCCCAAGATCTTGATTTGTAATCTGTGCATTTCTGCATCTACATTGGCGAGTTTTCCTGCCATGTATAGGCTACGTACGTTCCACGTAGCAATTTTGGTTTGTTTCCTGTATATTTGCATTCTGCTAGTTTCTAAGGACGGGGGGATTCTTCGCACCCTCTCCCCACTTAAGGGGTGCTCCGGACTGAGGGCCGTCTTTATATCTATTTCAGCCATGTTGAATAAATGGAAAGATAGTGTAGTGGGACTTCCGTTTCCCTTCTGCACCGCAGTGTGGAAACCGTTGAGACTGCTACAATCGCGCCTCCCACATCCATTGTAGCGCTGTGTGTGAAGTACTTCTTCGGCACCGCCACATGGTACTATTGCTGCTGCTGCCCAGCAACAGATTTTTGCCATATCTGGCTAACCTCACTTGGTTTAGCCTGCGGGCCAACGCAGTTTGCCAGGGTGTGGCGCTTGGAGCCAACAAGTGAGAGCTGGGGACCCTATGGAGACCAGTGCATTGAAACCACCCACGCAGATGCCTGGGTGTGGCCATTTCGCAGCAAAGGTGCTACTCCTACAGCGTCCCCCATACACCCCATGGATACATAGCTGATATTATTGCCCATTTAAAACAAAAAACATCATTATTTTTGACGTTAATACAGGCTTTCTTTTTTTCTATATATTTAGGAAGTGGAATATAATTAGATCCTCGAATTGGTTTGTATTTATTAATGTTAACTTCTAAATGTAGGATAGCAATTAAACTCCAACCACTATTTCTTTCCTGAAAATCATCCATTTTGTTTATAATTTGGTTGTTCATGTCTTCGTAACTGTTACGCAAATCATTCTCATTTAAAATAACATCCATTTTTGTATGAAAAGATTTAATAGAAATTTCTTCTTCTTCGTCATTGAATTTTATGTATTCCGCGAATAGCTCTAAATTAAATTTAAACGCGCTATTATTATGTAACCTTACAAGTACTTCCGACATGATTTCTTCCTCAGCCAACTTCAAAAACTTTTTCGCGTCCAAACATGTCGAATCGTCATTTTCAAACATCAGAGTTACGATGCCGTTTTGAAAACTGCATTTAACAACCTAAAATTTTTATTCAAATTTTTCATAATTGTCGATCTATAAATACAGATTTATATATATGTAGTATACCTTAACTTTTCCGTTGTGTTTTAGGGTGTGAACATGATGTTGCCATTGGGTTATTGGAACTTCCATTAAACACCCTTCACACATTCTTGAAAACATTTGTTTCTGAGTAGTTTGCTGACTTGATCCTAGAATGCCTCGTTCTTCTTCATGATTAACCAATCGATTTTGCAATTGTTCTGGTTCACGATGCGTTTTCATGTGTTTCTGAATATTATCTTTTCGCATAGTTTTCTAACATCGAGTACAAGTTATATTTTCAGACTGATAATGAATTGTATTTATATGTCTTCTCAAAGAACCGTTTCGCGTAAACGATTTTCCGCAAATTTCACAAAAATACATTTTTTTGCAAGGTTTCACAAGAAAAACAAAACAGTTTTATCTAAAAAATATTCACACAAACAGTGCAAATTTTCATGTAAGAATGCCGAAAAATATTATTTAACTCTTTGTTATGTATCTACATGTAAATGAACATTGACCTCTCAACGTCAATATTTAAACTATGATATTGGGCATGTGTTAACCCTACAAACAATCGAATACAAAGAATACAATTATTTAATAAACACAAAAAGTGAATATAATTTTAGTCACGAGTTCTATCAAAAAATTATATGATATCGGAATAAACAATGTACTATCAATCAATATTCCTCTGTCCTTTAAAAATGTTAAGAAAATTTTAATAAATTCAATAATATCTAGGGTTTGTTTGTCGAAGAGTTCATTAAATACTAGTCACGCGTTTTGATCTAAAAATCATATGATTCTGGACTAGGAAATTTACTTAAAAACTATAAAAGGAGGTTTACTGAAATCAATATTTAGTGTATCCTCATTCTAAGTATCTACTACAACTACTTCACTATTAACTATACAGTGTTAATACAAAAAGTGCTTCTTTTGTAAAAAGTTAAATAACAATTTGTTATAATCATGAATACCGACTATGTTGTAATTGACGTTCAAGGTTTTAAAACAAGTGAAAACAAATTCATCGTAAAAGAACTGGCGATTCTCTATAATTTACAAGAATGGCAAAGGTTTTTAATTAAACCACCTCATGATTTCTCTCTTTTACCAAGAAAACATCAACAGCAAGTGAAATGGCTTTCACAAAATCACCATGGGCTGTTATGGCATGAAGGATCGTCATCATATAAAAGCGTGCAACACTTTTTGATAAATAATTTAAAACAAAGAATGGAATACGTTAAAGGAAGTGAAAAATCGCAATGGGTTGGACTACTAATTTTCAAGACTTAAAGGATAAATTTCCCCTTCTAAAAAAGCATAAGTGTACGTCTCACGAAAAATGTTGTGCTGTAGAGAATGTATTCTTAATAAAATATTATTTGTTGTTTTATTAAACCTATTTATGTTGTAGAAAATGTATTTTTTTAATATGCTATTATTTGATGTTTCATTAAACTTTTTATAATAAAAGAGTAGTAAGTAGGTAGATACTTAGTATTAGGATACATTCAATAAATAAAGATTATAAAAATAAACATCTTTTTGTTTTTTTTTTCTTTTTTTATTAAATTATGGATAACTTATTTTATATAAATATTATATTACATACAATCACTAGTTAGTATTAGTGATGATATGCTAATAACACATTACAATGAGTAAACAACAATTGGAAAATGAATTGCATAAACCAGCGAGGAAGAATTTTAAACGTCGTTCGGTTTTATTATAAAAGGAATAAACGATCTTTGGCAAGCTGATTTAGTTGAAATGGGAGATTATTCAACTTATAATAAAGGATACAGATACTTGTTAACTATAATAGATGTCTTTTCAAAATTTGCTTGGGCTGTACCAGTTAAATCTAAATCTGGAATGAAAACAATTTTAATGCAACAGTCACCTATTAATTTACAAACTGATCAAGGAAAAGAGTTCTATAACGTCAATTTTCAAAGCTTGATGAAAAAGTATAAAATAAACCATTATTCTACATATCGTATACTGAAAGCATCAGTTGTCGAACGATTTAATCGAACTCTAAAAGGTTGGATGTGGAAAACTTTCAGCTTACAAGGAAGTTACAAATGGATCGATAATATTCAAAATTTGGTTGATAAATATAACAGAACAATCCACAGAACGATCAAAATACGTCCGTGCGACGTAAAACCCGATAATGAAAAAACACTTCTAGAAACCGTTTATAAAAAAAAAAAAATATTTCCTATTCCTAAATTTAATGTTGAAGACGATGTACGAATAAGTAAATATAAACACTTATTTGAAAAAGGATATACTCCAAATTGGACCACTGAAATATTCAAAGTAGAAAAAATAAAAAATACCAATCCTCCTACATATATTCTCAAAGATGAGCGAAATAAAACAATACAAGGAAGTTTCTACAAACAGGAACTATTAAAAGCTAAATATCCCGACATATATCTTGTAAACAAAATTTTAAAAGAAAGGAGAAATAAAATTTATGTTAAATGGTTGGGTTTTCCGAATTCACATAATTCTTGGATTGATAAAAGCGAGATAATAAAGGGTTAAATTCCATAATATTCATTCGTGATCGTAAAAGGTTAAACTCCACTATATGCTTGCATTTCCCCCTCCGGAATTATTATTTATAGGTAATTACGCATTTCGTTAAATTCGAATAGTCAGTTTGTTATTATTGTTTGTAACATTTACATCTAATAGTGTTTTAGTAACAAAACTAAAAAAAACAAAATGATGATTATATCTTTTATTTCTTTTTATATTTTGCTTTTGGCTACTGTATCGATTTCATTACCAATTCAAATTCCACTATTAGACGATGAAGAAGCAAGAAAAATGAGATTCAATTTGGTATTGCCAAATAATGAAATGGTGCCAATTAATTTATCATTTAAATTATTAAAAAAAGTCGTGATTTGCCAGAGTTTCGTGCTTTAGTTAGTGAAAGCGATAATACTACAACAACAACAACAACAACAACAACAACAACAACAACAACAACAACAACAACAACAACAACAACAACAACAACAACAACAACAACAACAACAACAACAACAACAACAACAACAACAACAACAACAACAACAACAACAACAACAACAACAACAACAACAACAACAACAACAACAACAACAACAACAACAACAACAACAACAACAACAACAACAACAACAACAACAACAACAACAACAACAACAACAACAACAACAACAACAACAACAACAACAACAACAACAACAACAACAACAACAACAACAACAACAACAACAACAACAACAACAACAACAACAACAACAACAACAACAACAACAACAACAACAACAACAACAACAACAACAACAACAACAACAACAACAACAACAACAACAACAACAACAACAACAACAACAACAACAACAACAACAACAACAACAACAACAACAACAACAACAACAACAACAACAACAACAACAACAACAACAACAACAACAACAACAACAACAACAACAACAACAACAACAACAACAACAACAACAACAACAACAACAACAACAACAACAACAACAACAACAACAACAACAACAACAACAACAACAACAACAACAACAACAACAACAACAACAACAACAACAACAACAACAACAACAACAACAACAACAACAACAACAACAACAACAACAACAACAACAACAACAACAACAACAACAACAACAACAACAACAACAACAACAACAACAACAACAACAACAACAACAACAACAACAACAACAACAACAACAACAACAACAACAACAACAACAACAACAACAACAACAACAACAACAACAACAACAACAACAACAACAACAACAACAACAACAACAACAACAACAACAACAACAACAACAACAACAACAACAACAACAACAACAACAACAACAACAACAACAACAACAACAACAACAACAACAACAACAACAACAACAACAACAACAACAACAACAACAACAACAACAACAACAACAACAACAACAACAACAACAACAACAACAACAACAACAACAACAACAACAACAACAACAACAACAACAACAACAACAACAACAACAACAACAACAACAACAACAACAACAACAACAACAACAACAACAACAACAACAACAACAACAACAACAACAACAACAACAACAACAACAACAACAACAACAACAACAACAACAACAACAACAACAACAACAACAACAACAACAACAACAACAACAACAACAACAACAACAACAACAACAACAACAACAACAACAACAACAACAACAACAACAACAACAACAACAACAACAACAACAACAACAACAACAACAACAACAACAACAACAACAACAACAACAACAACAACAACAACAACAACAACAACAACAACAACAACAACAACAACAACAACAACAACAACAACAACAACAACAACAACAACAACAACAACAACAACAACAACAACAACAACAACAACAACAACAACAACAACAACAACAACAACAACAACAACAACAACAACAACAACAACAACAACAACAACAACAACAACAACAACAACAACAACAACAACAACAACAACAACAACAACAACAACAACAACAACAACAACAACAACAACAACAACAACAACAACAACAACAACAACAACAACAACAACAACAACAACAACAACAACAACAACAACAACAACAACAACAACAACAACAACACGAACACTGATGGATTAAATGATGTTTTAGAGGTCTAAAACCTACATAATTGTGTGATACCCAAATTACCAACGTGTGGCCTTCGAAGGGTCGACCCGGGCCAGCAGGCGGAACGAGTTTAAAGACGCAAAAAGTGGAGCTGATACAGGTTTTTTTTCTGAGCTTTTTTCAGCTAGATATATAATAAATGGAAAGACTATATTTTTGTACTATGTAAATGGCTGGGAAAGAAGAAAATAAAAAAAGGAAGAAGGAAATAACCGTAGAAAGTCCGGAACAAGAAGACAGAACGGCAAAAAAGAAGAATACGGATAGACAACTAGCATTGGAGATGGAAGAAATAAAAAACATGTTACAGGAAAGATGGAGAGAAGAAGACAGGCAGAAAGCAAGAGAAAAAAAAGAAGACGAAAGATGGGAAGAATTGCAGAATAAGATGAAACACATGGAGATAAAGGTTAATCAGAAATTAGATGAGATGAGTAAACAAATTAAAGAGATCAGAGAGAACAAGAAAAGAGACAAAATGAAAATAGATGAGCTGACAAGAAAAACCAAGGAGATAGAAGAGAAGATAGACAGTTTGAAAAGTAATGCAGAAAGGATTGATAATGGGAACTACAATGAATTAAGAAGAAAAATAGAAGAGCAAGAACAAAGAATAGGAAATATGGAGAGCGAAATGGAAAGAAGAAATAAATATGAAAAGAAGAGCAATGTAATGATATTTGGAATTGTTGAAGTTGTTAATTGTTTTTAAGTGGATGTCGTGAGAAAGGGTTGAAAATAATAAACTCGGGACTACAGAACAATTTAATTTTAGTATTATATTTTAACGTTTACAATACAAAACCTTGTGACCGACTGACTCAATCAGCTTTTCCTTTTAGTTTATTATATCATACAATCGGCCTGTCGCCAAAGCTTAGACTAAACAAAATTAAAAAACACGGTGAACAGATTAATATTCCGAGAAACCAAAAGATAAGGCTATTCTTAATAATTTCTCAGTTTACTTTTACATTTCAACAGGAATAGATTTGGGATCTGGAAACTGGAAGGAGAAGGCGATGGCACAAATGTTTAATGAGAAAGTGAAAGTCAATGTTGGTATAGTTGATGTATGGAAGGTGAAAGAAAAAGTGCACGGAGTGAAGCTAGAAGATGTTACACAAAAGCTGAAAATATTAAAGAATAAGAATCAACTAAAAGGTTCAAATGTGTACATCAAGGAAGACCTAACATTGGAGGAGAGAAGGATAAACAAAATTATATGGAATATGGCAAAGCAAGAGAGAAACAAAGGGAAGGAAGTAAGAGTGATACATAAAAAAGTGCAAATAGGTGAGGTATGGTGGATTTGGGACGAAAAGAAGGAGATGATGGTAGAAGAATCAACAAATAGGATTTTTCGTGAAAAATGTGAAGGATCATAATGAACATAGTGAGCAAAAAAAAGTTAATTTGATTGCGTGGAACGTTAGGGGACTGAAAGCTAAAGGTAATAATTTTTGGAAATTTATAAATAGATATGAGATAGTGTGCTTGAGTGAAACGTGGTTAGAAGAAAAGGGAAAAGGGGATAATAGTATAAAGCTAAATAAGATGTATAAGTGGACAACTATTAGTGCAGTAAGGACATCGAAGAAAGGTAGGGCAATAGGGGGAATTTTGATCGGAATAAAGAAATATTTGAATTTGGAAGTCAAAGAACTAAATAAAGATGTAGTAACAATTAGGGGAGTTATAGGGAAAGAAAAATGGTTAATTATGTTTGTTTATCTTAATGAAAATAGAATAAGGAGGCTAGATGTAATAGAAGAGCAGATAGAGTTAAATAAAGATAGTAATGTAATGATAATTGGGGACTTTAATGCAAGAATTGGGAGAGAAATAGGGGCTGCAGCAGACGATAATGGGAATAGTAGAAATTCACAAGATGGGCATATAGATAAGGAGGGAAAAGAATTAAAACAATGGAGTATAAGGAATGGTCTAGGTTTTTTAAATGGTACAATTAAAGGAGACTTAAAGGGAGAATACACGTTCATAGGGCGGGGAAAAACAGTTATCGATTACGCAATGGTAAATGGTAGGGCTTGAAATGACATAGAAAGTTTCGAAGTCTTTGAAGAAATAGGATCAGACCATTTACCTATAAAAGTAGAATGGAAAAATGTAGTGAACACAGACAGGGAGATTTATGACAAAAGAGTAAAGATTATGTGGACCGAAAATGCAATTAAAACATATAAACAAAATTTAAAGGAAAGAATGAATGATATACAAACATGGGAAGATTTGATAAATGTAATGAAAGAATGTATGGTAGAAGACAGAGTAAGAAAGTGGAGAGACAATGAGAGATGGTGGAGCTTGGAATGTGGGATGAAAAGGAAAGAGTACATGAGAGCGCTGAGTTTGTGGAGAAGAAATAAATGCGAGGAAGAGCTCTTTAGAAGAAAGAGATGGGAATACAGGGAACAAATTAGGAAAAGTAAAAATGAATATAGCGATGAAATGATAAAGCAATTCAGAGAGACAAGGGGAACAAAAGAATTTTGGAAAATAGTAAATGCATTAAAAAAAAAAAACAGGTAAATAGAGGGTTAAGTAGCGCAATAAATGAGGAAGAATGGTTTAGACATTTTAAGAGAAGGTTAGGTGGTAGGGAGGAGAGGAGTGAATGGGAAATAGATATAGAGGAGGTAAACAGGGCGGAAAGAAAGATAACTGACGTAGAGAAGGAGGAGATTATGAAGGGTTTTAGCTCGATACTAAAGAGAAAAACTTGTGGGAGGGACGGGATACCGGGTGAAGCTTGGATTTATGCAAAATACTTGATATGTGATAAGGTATATGACCTGTTTAAAATCATGTGTGAGGGAAAAGGTATACCAAAAGGGTGGAAATGTGGGGCAATAGTACCAGTGTTTAAAAAAGGAGAGAGGGATAACATAAACAATTACAGGGGTATTACTATCATGGATACGGGGTATAAGATATATACGGAGGTAATCAAAAATAGATTAGAGGAGAAATTAGTCGAAAATAGCGTATTAAATGAAACACAATTTGGGTTCAGAAATGGAAGGGGTACAGTCGACGCGATCTATTTACTAAAGACTATAATACAAACAACTATGGAGGCAAAAAAAAAAGGTATTCACTGTATTCGTGGACCTGGAGAGAGCCTATAATACAGTAAATAGAAAGAAGTTAGTAAAGAGTTTAAGAAACAGTAAAATTGACGAAGGACTGATTTATAAGATAATGGAATTATATAAAGAAACTGCGGGGTGTATAAGGATAGAGGGTAGGGAGACAAAAAAATTTTGGATGGATACAGGGTTAAGACAAGGATGTAAATTAAGTACACAGCTGTTTAACATATATTTAAGTGATTTAGAAAAAGAGATTAGTAAAGTAAAGGAGGGTGGGATAGTTATAGGTAGAAAGAAAATATGGACGATTTCGTATGCGGATGACATAGCACTAATAGCGACAAGCCACGGTGCGATGGTGGATATGATGAGGATCCTGGAAAAGTACTTAAAAAGAAAAGGTTTGACACTAAACGAGAACAAGACGAAATATATGGAATTTGGGGAAGTAAGAGGTAGAAAGGGGAAAGAAGTAAAAAAGATAAAGTGGAAAGGGGAAGTTATAGAGAAAGTTAAAAAAATACGTGTATCTAGGGTATCTTATGGGGGAGAATAATAGTGATAAAATACATATAGATGCACAAGTAGCAAAAGCAAACGCCTTGCTAGGAAGTATATGGGGAATAGGAAATAAATTATGTAAAGATGACTGGAGTCGGAGAAAAAGGCTGTTTGATTCTATAATTAGGAGTATAGTACTATATGGGGTAGAAATTTGGGGGTGGAAAGTGCAAAATCAGGTAGAAAACATACATAAGAAATATATAAAATGGGTCCTGAACCTCGACAGAAATACGCCGGACTATGTGGTTAGAAGGGAATTCAAATGCGGAAAGATGGTAGAGGGAACCAGGAAAAGAGTAGCAAACTACGAAAAGAAATTAGAAGAGCTGCGGGAAAGGGATATAAGAAAGGAATTATGGAAAAAAAAAGACACAAAAAATGGGGAAAAAATAGATACGATAAAGACAGGGACGAAATATTCAAAGTGTTAAAGATTAATCAGGATCAATATAGGGAGTGGATCAGAATGGGAGAGAATGTAGGGGAAATTATAAAATAAATGATAAGAGGGGAGGACCTAAGAAAAAAAGATAAATCAAAGTATGCGGAATACTTAAGGGGGTTGCTTTGGGAACATTGACAGAGCGATTAGATGCCTGAATATGTGAACGGATGGAAGGGTATGAGCGTATTAGCAAGGTTTAGAGTGGGAAATGAAAGTAGAGGATGCAAGTACTGGTTGAAGAAGGAAGAAAGAGCATGTAGGATTTGTGAAAGGGTGGAGGAGACAGTGTTACACGTAATAAGTGGATGTGAAGAGAAGAAGGACTCAGATGAATGTAAAAGAATATTAGAGGGGAAGGATGACGGAATGGAAGTACTAAAAAATATATTAAAAAAAAGAAAAGACTAAGAATAAATGGGGTTAATGGGGCGGGCTAGGGAGGATTAATAATATTTTTCTGCTGTTTTTTTTGTAAGAGGTCATATGTATTTATTTATTTATTTCAACAGAAAAAATAAATAAAAGAATGGAAAAAGTTTCACCAATTGTTTATTAAACTCGACAAATTCGTTTCGATCTACGTGATCATTATCAAGAGTATTACAAATTACTAAACTTAAATCTAAACAAATCACATATTTATAGTCTACTTAATATAAGTGGGGAGGAGTAGGTTACTAATTCTAGTTGGTTGTTCATAAGTTCTTCTTTTTTATACAAGGCTTTGTTTATTTCTAAGGATTCTAGAAGGGATAACTTTTTACCCCTTGTTATTCCAGTAAATCATTACCTTGTTGTTGATCTATGTCACTTCTTGAACAATAACTATAAGCCGAACATTGTAGACGTAATGATCAATCGGAAACTTAATAAAAAAGTTCAAAAACTACTTTTTAATGATAATGTTAGTATTAAAACTGATAACATTTATTGTTCTTTGCAATTTGTCAATAACGTAAGTTCAAAATTCAAATCACGACTTAAGAAACTAGGAATTACTATAATAGAATGTAACGATAGGACATTAAAAAACATGTTAGTTAATGTTAAACCTAAAAGCAATATCAAACAAAAAAGTGGAATTTACAAACTAATTTGTAAGGATTGTAATGCGAGTTATTTAGGACAAACAGGGAGGGCAGTAGAAACACGTATTAGCGAACATTTAAATAGTATTAAAAAATCTGACAATAAAACTGGTTGTTCAGATCACTGTCTAAGTCTAGGACATAAGTTAGACATAGAAAACACTAAAATATTACACACAAATATAACAAAGAGTAAAAAGTTATCCCTTCTAGAATCCTTAGAAATAAACAAAGCATTGTATAAAAAAGAAGAACTTATGAACAACCAACTAGAATTAGTAACCTACTCCTCCCCACTTATATTAAGTAGACTATAAATATGTGATTTGTTTAGATTTAAGTTTAGTAATTTGTAATACTCTTGATAATGATCACGTAGATCGAAACGAATTTGTCGAGTTTAATAAACAATTGGTGAAACTTTTTCCATTCTTTTATTTATTTTTTCTTTTGAAGTCAATATGTTTCACAGTAAGTGTACCCTAGAAAGTTTAAATTTTATTTATTTATATGTATTAGCTATAAGGCAAATGGATTTTGTTTGTTTAATAATAAGTGTTACTTAGTCACACGTCTAGAGAGACGAGACTGAACTATATGAATGTAGTTTTCTGTTTGTATTAACTTAAGGTTTAAATAAAGTATATATAAATAAACATGTTTTTATGTGAGGTGTTTCATTTCGCACTTTTTTATGATGATATTATTATTTTTGTATCGATATTTTACTTTTACTATATTATATTGATATTCATGTAGGTATTTAAAAATTGTTATAAAATAAACAAGTTTTTATGTAAGTAAAATGATGTCTTTATTTCGTATTCATACAACACAATTCCGTCATTTTTTTTAATAAACTCCGCCCAAAATCCGACATCTTAAGCAACCTACAACCAATTAGAGTCATCAAATCCGACATTTTGAAACTCCCCCCCCCATATCTGCAACGAATCACAGCAACTGCTGGGCTGATCTCTACTCCCACCCAAGCCCCCTACCACCTAAGAACCGCCCCCGAACAGCTCAGGAAACGCCTCCAACAGGTCAGGAACCGCCCAGATATCGCCCCCACCAGCCCATTTACCGCCCCACCGGCCCTGGTACCGCCCCCACACGCCCAGGTACCGCCCCCACCCGATTAAGTACCGCTAGGTACCGCCCCCACACACACATGCATGTGCACCTAGCACCTAGTGGCTCAGAACATACACAAATCTATACTACTATTATTCGACCTATAGCAGTAAGAAGGCTTCTATAGTAGAACGAGCCAATAGAACATTAAAAGGTATGATGTGGAAAAAGTTTAGTTTGCAAGGAACGTATAAGTGGTTAGACTTACTACCTCAATTGGTTCATGTTTATAATAGTAGGTTCGCTCGGTTTCTGATTCTATTGAGCCTTAAGTTGATGTCTCTGTAGGGGTTCATGATGTGGCAGAGAGTGATTCCTAAGTATTTGATTTCCTTTTGAAGATGGATTTGGGAGTTGAATAATTTGATATTAATGTTGTCACTGGATAGTTTGGCAGTGGATGTGAGTTTACGATGTCGAAATAGGATTAGTTGGAATTTGTGGGTTTTATTCGCCATTTTCGGAGCCATAGTTCTAATTGGTTTAGTTGCCGGCTGATTAGAGTATTGCATGACCTAGATGACATACCGTTTACCCAGTATGCAGTGTCGTCAGCATATTGAGCTAGGCTGATTCTGTTGTTGAGAGGTTGAGGTAGGTCATGGCAATATATGTTGTATAGTAGGGGAGCAAGGACTGTGCCTTGTGGTACGCCTGCACTTAGCGTGAAGGGTCTAGAGTAGGTGTTGCCGATTTTGATTTTGGATTGTCTGTCAGTCAGGAAGGAGTGGATTAATTTAACGAAGAATGGGGGGAGGTTGATTTTTATTAGTTTGGATAGTAGGCCGTTGTGCCATACTGTATCGAAAGCTCTTTCGAAATCTAATGCTAATGCTAGGGTACAGCCGCCTGTATTTATATTAGAGATGGTTTCTGTTTGTAATTTTAGTACTGGATCAAGGGCGCTCATTCCCTTACGGAATCCAGCTTGCGAATCAGGAATGATCAGATTTTTTCTACAGTAGTCTTTAATGCGCGTCGCGATTATCCTTTCGAAATTTTTTCCCGTGTTGTTTACTAAAGCGATTGGCCGAAAAGATTTGGGGTCTGTGTGATTTTTCCTGGTTTGGGGATCATTAGGATGTTGGCTTATTTCCATTTGGGGAGGTAGTAGGCTGTTCTGAGTATTCCGTTGTATATTTCTGTTAAGTGGTCTATTGCAGGTGGGGGGAGGTTTTTTATTATGCTGTTTGAACCGCCGTCTTCGCCGGGAGAATTGTTTTTAGGGGCTGTAAATGTGTTAGTGATATCTTCTTGTGAAATGTTATTTAGTATGTCATTTGGGGTGTATTGAGCTGCTTGGATTGTTTCGTTAATTTGGCGGTTTATAGATGTGGTGTAGTTCGCGTCGTGGTTCGGACCGGTGTGTGTGACGTGTAGTTTGAAGAGTGTTTCAGCTTTTTCTTCGGGAGTGTTATATATTTGACCGTTAATTGTTAAGTGGTTTTGTACGGAACGTTTTTGGCCAGTGAGTGATTTGAATTTATTCCAAAATTGAGAACCGTTATGAAAATTTAGTTTAGAGCATGTGTTGATCCAACGTTTTTCCTGGTGCGTGTTGATTTTAAGTCGTACTAACGCGTTAAGACGGTTCCATTCTGTTTTGATGATGGGGTTTCTTGTTCTTACGAAGAGACGGTATAATTCGCGTTTTCGTTTTATAAGATCTACAATTTCGCGAGGGAGGGGTTTTCTTCCTACGTATATTCGTTTAGTGGGTACGGTTAAATCTATCGCGTTTTGAACAGAGGCATTATACGTATCGATGGCGTTGTCTATTTCTACTTCGGTGTTTAATTCTGATGGAACTAAGTTTGACTTAGATATTTCTTCGCGGAGTTTATCGAAGTTAATTTTTTTAAAGTCCCGAATTACTTTGAAAGAAGGGGGGGATGTTTATTGTCGCTGTTAGTGTTTGATGGTCGCTTGTGATACTTGTGCCGATTGAACAGTCGTTTGTGAAGCATGGCGCGATTCTGTCTGTGCAGATGATATGATCTGGGATAGATGAGCCTAAGTGGCTGATGAAGGTCGCACTTGTGTTTCTGGGGCGGTATAGATTGCGGGACAGAAGGGTGTTTGTGAGAATACGACCGTTCGTGTTTGTAGAGGTGTCGCCAAAGGAAGTATGTCTGGCGTTGGAATCACCGAGAACTATGGCTCTTGGCAGATTCGAGATGAAGTCTAAGAATGGTATAGGCAGATTGTTGGTCGGTCTATTGTAGAATGACAGTCTAGGTGTCTAGGTCTCTGAATTGTAGAGGGAGGTCAAAGTGGCTAGAAGCGATTGTGTTGTGGATTATCAGTGCTGTTACCTCTATTGTGTAATTGTTTATCGTTTATTTTGTATTGAGCGATGTGATATTGGTTTTTACGTAAAGCAAGTGTTTCCTGAAGGGCTAATATGTGTATTTTATCTGTCCCGACGTCCAGGAACGCCACCGCCGCCGTCCCGACGTCCAGGAACACCAACGCCGCCGTCCCGACGTCCAGCGACGCCATCACCGCCGCCCCGACGCCCCTTGCGGCACTAGCCGAGCTGTTCGGAGTGTTAGCAGAGACCTACCATCCGCTCCTTGGTGTCCCTCGGGACCTGACTCTCGTCCCGGCGGGGTGGTAGCCTGAGGTTCTGCCACCGCGGTTCGCGAGGGACGCGTGTGAATTAACCATAGATGCAAAGCGAAATATAGACTAGTGTTAGAATAAGTTGCCAACGGGTACAGACTGATATAGTTTTATTGTTTTCTTGCGTTTCTTTTTATTAATGACTATAGTGTCTCCCTGTAAACACCTTAAATGTATCTATTTTTCTGTAATATCTAATGAAAGTATACAACTTAGTCTATAAATACAACCCACTTCAAGCTGGAAAACAAAAAGCAGTTTATCAGTGGTTTAATGGAAATTTATTCAAAGCGCGAAGGGGAGAGCGAGCAGGATGGCGAACAGGGCCTGATTCGGCAAAGTGGCCTTCCACCAAAGTTGAAGACAACACGCACACTTTGAAATTACTGCACTCTTTAATGTAATGTTGTATTTATTATAAAGAAATAAAACAGCTCGGTAGAAAATGATAAAGTACTTTATTTAAATTTTATTAGCAATACCAGCGTCTGCTTATATACATCAAATAAGCCATAATTGATATAATATGCATAGGAATTCTTTTGATGCCTTCAAAGATTATCTATCCTAGTGAAACTCTTCTGACACTGATTACATTGTTAGACCATGATAACAAACACTTCAGTTACTGCTAAGTAAATGGGTAAAACTTGCACTGCATGCACTTTAAAATAGCGAACTAACACAAAATTCTCAATTTAATGTAGAATTTATTACAAATTAGACGAATTGATACCAAAAAAATGAAGCAGTTACCGTTTTAATTGCAAAGTTTAAAAAAATTAAATCGTCTAACGCATTACCTATGATGCTCAGCGCGAAGGTTGGTTATTAGCCGAGCAAAATAAATTGAGAATAAAAATTTGTAGTTTATATTCGGGAATCATCAACCATTTCTACTCGTATAGCGTTAGCTTCAAACATGCCAATCATGATGAACTGACACTTAACATAATGTAGACATTCAATAGGCACATTTTTGTTAAAAACCATTCGAATACCGGTCATAAAGTCGACAAGAGTCACTGATTCGATTTCAAAATTTAATATTAAATCGTCTAACCTATTATATATTATTCGCCCCGCGATGGGTGTAAATAGCCCGGTAAAATGGATTGATGGATGCTGGTTACTACTCATGATGCAAACGTGTTGAAGTTGATTAATTTATGTGAAACGTAGAAACGAACGTATTGACGTTGATAGCTGCGTTGACTTATATACAAAAGTAGTGTATCCCCTCTCAATAACCCCCAGCCTCACTCCTCCTACTACCCCACCCTTTCCGCGCATTTACGCTTGAATTAAATTGGAAGGTTAATAGGTTCATAACCTTAACTTGACCTTTCACCACATCCTCCACCCAATAATCGCAGCCTGCTGCTTTCGTTACTTATTCCTCCCTCCGCCCCTTCTGCCATTCCGTATTTGCAGATCATCAGGTTAGGTTATGTTAGGTCAGGTCAGGTCCGGTCAGGTTAGGTTAGGTTAGGTAAGTTTAGATTAGGATAGGTTGGGTTAGGTCAGGTCAGGTTAGGTCAGGTCAGGTTAGATTAGGTGATGTTAGGTTAGGTGAGATTAGGTCAGGTCAGGTTAGGTTAGGTTAGGTTAGGTTAGGTTAGGTTCCCCCCTGGAAGCTGCATGACCTTGTCGTGGTGGGGGGGCAGCAATGGTCTCCGGAACGACGACAGATGGGGCTTCCCATCCTGGCGTTTCGCTCCGAAGACTAGCCAACAACAGCTTCGCAAATCCTAGTCGCGTCTGTTCCCACATTGGGCGGCGACTAGGCCAGCGTCTGATTCCAGTGGAACGGCTGCTTTAATTTCCCTTAAGAGACGTTTTACCAGCGTCAGTGGTCTAATTTCAATTTTCATGAAGGGGAATCAATGTATTGATATACCCCAGGTGGGTACCGGCGATGCCGGGGAATCCCTCCTTTCGCAAGTCTCGATCTGCGAAAGCTGCCCCACGGATTCTGGGGGGGGGGGCACTTTGCCATTTACGAAGAAAATAAAAGATAGTATCGCGGTTAGTAGCGAGATAGAGACGGTGAACTGGAATGTGATGTCCAGAGAAATGGAGGAGGTACTTTTCAAGAAAAGTACAAAAATAAGTAGATCCCCCATCAAGAGGACCCACTCAGAGGGAGAAGTCTTCCTGAGTGGTAGTTTACATAGGTGGAATAACATCACGGAAACGTCGTCTTCTGATGAGGAAGTTTTCTTAGGAAAGGAGACAGGAAAAGGGTATAGAAAAGATACGAAAAAGAAAGGGAAACCATCGCAGACCAAGGAGACAAACGGTGGGAAACGCAAGAGAAGTCCGAGGTCCCCGGAGGAATCGGGGGCGATGCACAAGGGGAAAGAGTGCACTGAGGCGGAAGAAATTCTGTTCCACTTAGGCGCCCTGTCAAAGAAGGTTGGCAACATCATGCGCCTCATCAGAAAATCCACAAACATCAAGACGGATGTCTGCGAGTTGGCCGAGGAAATAAAGGGGGTCACCGAAAAACTAGAAAGGAGCCATTAGAAAATGGCTGGACCTGCAAAGGTGGAAGGGAGTACCAATAATGACGGAAGAGAAGGGGTGTCAGACGACAGAGACGGTGGCACCAAAAGGGATATCAGTGGGAGTCCAAGTGGACGACGAGGCAATCTTGAAGGGTAAGTTAATTACTAAAATCGATAATGTTCTAAATAGGGTGGATAGAACGTATGAGGACTTCGAGGAGCTAAATAGAGAGGAGGAGTGGCCGGAGGATTGCTACCAGTCATGCTGCCTGACGGCTATGAGCAGAGAGGCTGCCACATACAGTGACACGCTGAATATAGTAAACAAGACCCACTCTAATGACGGGAAGCATCCAGGATGGACTAGTGGAGGTGGCTTTCGACAAGCCATGGAAGATGGAGATTACCCGGCGGCTTATGTCGAAGTAAGAAACGGAACAGCCTACAAATTGACAAGTTCCGGCATGACGGAGGACAAGAATGGGACTCCCCATCTGGGAGCCCTAATACTTACATCAACGGAGGGGGAAGACTTGTACCAAAATATGGGTAGGATCTGGAAGACCGCTGTGAGCATATCACTGCAGAGCTGGTAGGTGTTAAAGATGAAAGAAGAATACTTTGATATAGCCTACGCTTGTGTTAAATTTTAAAATGAGTTTAAGGGTTTTTGTGAGTGGCCGAAAGAGTGGGTTCGTTTAATTTTAATACCAGTCAACAACAGCAACGTATTTGTTTTAAACATAACACGCCAAATGAGTTCGGTGAAAGTGAGATATTCTATAACAAAGGACATAAATTTGGAATATATTTCAGTTCCTTATCGTAAAATGCTCCCTTTATATCGTTACCTGTTAAATCTTGTAACTAATAGACGATTGGATTAGAAAATTTAATGTTAACCACTTTAAAAATTTCATTGGACCAGTTTGAAGTGTAAACTTTTGCAAAAACTTCGCGATGTTTGCTAATGCGTACGTAATCTTCAATGGAAAATTTCTTTCTCTTCAGATGTACTGTTTTAATGCGGGAATGTACGGTATTCAATAGTAGCTTTTCGTTTTCCTTCTTTACAGCATTTATTGGTTTCATTCTGATAGTTCTGTGTTTTGTATTATTATAAACTTGAGCTAGTTTAGGTAACAAATCTAACCATTTGTAATTTCCCTGCAATGTAAATTCTTTCCACATTATACCTTTTAGGGTTCTGTTGGCTCGTTCGACTATAGAAGCCTTTTTACTGCTAAAAGTCGAATAGTGATTAATTCTGTATTTTCTCATTAGATTCTGAAACCATTTATTGTAAAACTCTTTTCCCATATCAGTTTGCAGGTTTGTCGGTATACGTTTACTTTTGCGTAATATATCTTCAAACGCTTTCGAAACATCTTCTCCGTTTTTTCTTAAAACCGGTGACGCCCATAGAAATTTGGAAAAAGTGTCAATTACTACAAGAATGTATCGATACCCTTTATTTTCTTTTGCGTACGGAATCATTTCGACTAGATCAGCTTGAAACAGATCATATAATCCTTTAATAATTGTTCTTCGTCTAGTAAAAATAAAGTTGCTTGTAAAACGGTAGCCCGCTATTCCTCGGACTATTTGGAGAATAACTTTAATCCTGGAATAGCTATTCCGTCCTTTATTCGGCGTTTGTAAAACCGGCCCTTAAAGACCTAAATACATTTTGTCGCTTCAGTACTATCTCGTTTTCATTTAATACATATTTAAAATCTTTTTCCGTTAATGACTTTATAACATTCTTTTTAACACCTTTAGCCTTTTTCATTATCAAACTTCCTTCTATATTCACTTCATACATTTTAGCTTTAAGACCGACAAATTCCCAAATAATCTTACCACAAACTTCATCTTTCATAAGTGCTGGGATGGCTTTGTTTACCAAAGGCATTTCAAAAATATTATCAGTAGAATAATTTGAGGTATCAAATCTATGTAAATTATTCTTCATATCATTATAAACATTATCCGTTTCTATGAAAAACAACAAACTATCAGTATCTGTATACAAAAGTGATGCTTTGGAACCGTATTTTTTTTTTATAAAGTTATAGTGAAATTCATACATTACAAATTTGGCAATTTCCAATACTGCAAACCCAGCGTAAATTGGTTTATCATAATAGATTTGAGACTTTAACAATTGTACTGCTGCAAAATTTTCATCAAAAATGGATATACTATGAAAATTGGGTTGTGAAACTAATTTCTCAACTCCTTTTTTATGACCCAAATCTTTCCACGAATTGACTAAGTTAACGTTAACCCTTTTTTCTATATTTTCGATACATTTTCCATAGTTTGCATTATTTATTAATTTGTACAAATCTTTTTCAAATGCGTTTGCAGCACTTTGTCTTAGACGAGTATTAAAATCGATAAACGGTTTCATCCAAGCAGATTGCTTGAACGTGAGAATTCTATGAATCTTTGACAACTCTAAACCATTTTCAACACATTGCTTAAGAGTCTTTATATGAATAACGTAATTTTGCTTATCGAAAAAGCTTTGTAATAATTTTTTACATTTTGAATTTGGAGGTTTCATTTTTTCAATACACATTGGAAAATCATTGTGCGAATCATGCAAATGTTTTGGGTAATGAATATCGACTTCCAAAACATATCCTTGGTCATCAGAATCTGTATGGTTATTTATATTAAATGAATCAATTTCATTTTGTGAGAGCCATCGAAAGTTCGATATAGGCAGTTTTTCCGAAAGCGCATATCCATATAAATTATTTGCATCCCAATATGATATGTAAGATGTTGCTTGTGAATTGTTGTAATTAGAGGGAATATATTTATTGTTGGCCTGTGCGAAACGTTGAACCACTCCAGCATAACCACCTCGGATTTTTCGTTGAAAAAAGAATACCATTGAACAGTCAGTTAACAACTCCAATTGTACATTGGTAAATTTTAGCATTGCCTGCCATGACAAGCCGGGTAAACTATAAAAATGGGCCGGATCTAATTTGTATGTATTCAAACATAAATTTCGGAAATTTTCGAAAACGTCGCATAATAAAATTACGTCTACTTTTAAATAGAGGTCACTGTATTCACCTAAATTTTTACATGAAAATTTATGCCAAATATCGTTTGCTCTTTGATAGTCTGCGTCAGAAATTGAAGTATCTTGCATTGAATCGTAAAAATCCATTTTTGAAGGTAAACATTCGTTATTTAATTTTTCCAACGTATCTAAATAATTGTATGGGAAAACACCCTTTTGACGCATTAATCTAAATTCTTCATCATTTGGAAAAAAGTTTTTCAATTCTATAATTTGATCATCTGATAAATTTGCAGCGAGTGTCTCCAATTTTCGATTCATAAATCGATAAGAATCTACAAAACGTAAATCTATGTAACTGTTTTCATTATTTTTTCTATCAACTAAAATTTTCTTTGTAAATGAAATATACTTTTCTTTATTCACCGGAATGACATTCATTGGTTCGTCATCTTCAGCGGCAAATTCACGTATAAAAAGATGACAATCATAATTGCTAAAATTGTGAAAGAAAACCGGGATAAAGTTAACGGTTTTTACTTTCAAATTACAGGAATTATGACAACAGCCTCTATATTTGCCGGTGAGGTGACAGTGATCTTTAATTTTATCTGAACCTAAATCTCCGTTACATAAATAACAGTTTGTTGCCGATGCGAAATTTTCTAAATCCTCTTCAGTTAATTCTTTCATAGGAATAATATTTATTAAGTATGTATGGTGTATATGAGAAGCCTCATTTTTGATCATATTAAAGAAAACTTTTGCACAATGGAAGTTTTACATAGGTGGAAGCTTTCAGTGGATTGTATTTCACCAAATTGACTTCCAAAAATAAAAGTTCCTGAAGTGCATATTCACTATCACGTTCCTTAAAACAAGTATAAGCGTTGCATTAGTATTATTATTACTATTACACCAGACTAGTTTTAACTTACCTGGAATTCCTCAAGCTTTTTCTTTAAATTTCCAAGTCAATTTTCAATTACTTCGTTTACATTGACAGATTTATCTACAACTTGGTAGGGAACCAGAAAAGATTTTACTTCCAAGTTATGTTTTCCATCATCATCATCATCTGATACTGCTGCAGGCTTCAGAAAACTTCCATAAAGTTCGAAATTTACTTTCAGTACGTTAAAATCCTTAAGTTTTTTATTTATGATGGTCACGATTTCATTCCTTATATTATGAATGAAGTTTTCTATTAATAAATTGCTATAGTCGTTTATAGGTAGATTGACAATTTTTCTATTATTAGGTACCAAACGATAGGAAACCACTTTTCGATTGAATGCTGACAATATTTCATGAACATTAAAACCAAGAGTGACATCACGTTCCAAACGTTTATTCTTGTGGTTAATAGATTTAAGATGTGCAGAATAATTTACGGATTCAGGTGTACACTTGCAAATATCACACGTTGTAAGCTTAACTCTTTTAGCTGGAGGCTGCTCCATGATGTTACTAGTACTCGGAAGCGAATGTAATTGTTCATTCAAATGTTGAAATTTATTTACAACTATTTATTTAAAACATAAACACTAATAGAATACTTAAACACTAATAACAATTCAACAACTTATTTATATGACCAGGAATATGCGTATTTATATCACTCTGTATGTCGTAGTTCGGTATTTATATTACTCGTTCGGAAGCTAACTGTAAACTACTGTCGCTGACCACGTCAACAAGTATTTATACAGACTAGGAACAATCCAGAAGGTTCCAGAATGACGTACTAGACTTTACTGGAGAGCCTATTGTGTTTGTTTAATTTATGGCCTTCTTTATTGTCATCAAAGCGCCGACCGACGCCGGCATCCTTTGAACTCCGCTTATCTGATGTCGGATCTCGTCGCCGCTCTCGCACACATATATGCTCGTTACACTGCCCCCTCCTTAAGGGTGATCCGTCGCGGATCACATTCTGCCGTTCCTTCAAAGGATCCTGCCGGTACTTGCAATTCTGTCCCCTAACGCACCCAGTCGTCATATGGAAGTAGTAATCCACCGTCCTTGGCTGTGCGGGATCTCGTTGGGGATTGTTATTGTATACCGTTATTTCGACGTCGCTCCACCGGAACAGGACCTCCAACATGCTTCGCACAACTCTCCAGTTCAGTTCATCCAACCCACATCCTATCCTTAGAATGGCAAATCTTGTGGTACCCGTGGATAGCAGTTGGTCTCTTGGTTCCACCAACGAATTTCATAACGAGCGGTAGGTGGGTTTTTCAGACGACGCCTCCTTAGTGACCAGGTAGTAAATGGATCGGTTCCCGTCCACCAGACTTAGCCCTTCTTTTCATCTCCAAGTTGGTCCCGCAGCTCTGGCAAGCGGCCAAACTTCTTGAATACGGTGGCAATACCGCGATTCATTCTCAAGTCTTTGGCCACACAATGAACCAGCGAGTCCGAAGCAGAAAACAAATCTTCGGATCTCTCGGAGGTGACACCGAATCTAGAGTTAGCATACAAGCTCGGCGTGGCCATGAACTCGTCATACTGGGGATCCGGAGAACGGGCTTGCATAAGCCTGATCCGTGCTTCTTCGTGATTGTCACCGACATATGGGGCCAAACGTTTAAAATGGACAACCTTCGGTTTTCCATTTGGTGTGCGTCGAATCCGGTAAATAACGTCATTTATTCTCTTGACGATTGTATATGGGCCTTCCCAGTGCTGCTGTAGCTTCGGCGAAAGACCTTTACGGGGCTGTGGATTGTATAACCACACCATGTCTCCCTCCTAGAAACCTCCATCAGTGGCCCGTATATCGTAGGTGTCCTTAATGCGGTCGCTAGCTGTATGCATCCGGGAACGTACTTCCTCATGGATATCGTCAAGTCTTCTGCGGAGATCACTAACGTAGTCTTCTCCGGCAACGTCCTCACCAGGATAGCAGCCAAATTTCAGGTCACATGGCAACCGTAGCTCCCGAACAAACAGTACTTTTGGTGGTGTTTGTCCAGTAGTTTCGTGAATCGATGATCGATATGCCATAAGAAACAGTGGCAGATGGCGATCCCAGTCTCTTTGGTGTTTGGAGACCACTTTGGACAAGTACTGGTTAATGGTCCTGTTCATTCGTTCTACCATGCCGTCTGATTGAGGATGCAGAGGTGTTGTCCGGGTTTTGTGAATGCCTAAAGTCTTGCAGATTTCTTGGAACACGGCCGACTCAAAATTCCGACCCTGATCAGAATGAAGTTCCATGGGCACGCCGAACCGGCTGATCAGGTGGTTTACGAGCTCCTCCGCTACTGTGGTGGCTGTCTGATTTGGGAGTGCGTACGCTTCAACCCATTTCGTGAAGTAGTCCATTGCGACCAGGATGTATTTATTGCCACCATCGGTCTCTGGAAACGGTCCTGCGATGTCTATGGCAATCCGTTTGAATGGACTGCCGACATTGTACTGGCGCATAGGAGCACACCGTCGCGTTTGTGGCCCATTGCTGGCTGCACAAGTTGTGCACTTCGTGCACCAGTCTTCAACGTCCTTTTTGCAATTGACCCAGTAAAACCGCTCACGGGCTCTCCCAAGGGTCTTGTTGACACCAAAATGTCCTCCCGAAGCATCGTCATGGAGGCACTTCAAGACTTCCTTTACCAGGCTCTTCGGTACAAGCAATTGACGCTTGCTCTCAGTACCATTCTGATTTTCCACTATTCGCTTCAGGAGTCCATCTTCCTCAACAATAGAGTCCCATTGGGCCCACAACGATTTCACCTCTCCAGATTTGGCGGCGATCTCTTGCCAGGTCGGTCTGCCTTCATTCTTCCATCTTCGGAACAAGCTCAGGACCGGATCAGAACCCTGTTCCGTCTTGATATTTTCAGGATGCCATTGTTCATCCGTGACGGTTATTCTCCGGACTTCTTTATGTTCCTTCAGGCGCTTGCAGTGCTTGCAGTTTTCGGAACATGGTCTTCTGGATAACGCATCGGCGTTCGTATGGCTATTTCCAGCGCGATGTTCTATGTCGAAGTCGTATTCTTGGAGCTTTTCTATCCAACGCGCGACTTGACCCTCTGGATTCTTAAAACTCAGTAAGCACCGTAAAGCAGCATGATCTGTTCAGAGCAGGAACTTCCTTCCATACCAGTACTCATAAGAGTGCTCCACGCTCTTTACTACTGCCAGTAGTTCTCGTCGGGTTACACAGTAGTTTCGTTCGAGCTTGGATAGGGTCTTGCTGAAATAGCCGATGACTTTTTCCTTTCCGTGTTGTATTTGTGAGAGTACTGCGCCTAACCCAACATCGCTAGCGTCGGTGTCCAGAACAAATTTCCCCTCTGGTATCGGATAACTCAACACGGGTGTAGAAACGAGAGCTTGCTTTAACTTTTCGAAGCCAGCTTGGCAGTCCGGTTCCCAGCAGAATGGTCTGCCACTTTCGGTTAGTCGAGTCAATGGCTTGGCAATATTGGCAAATCTGACCTGATGTACGTCGGTAGGTACTGGCCATTCTTGTACGGCTGTGATCTTCTGTGGATCGACTGAAACGCCGGTCTTCGTGACTACGTGTCCCAGGTAATTCACCGTCCCTTGAAATAACTGTCATTTCTTGGGGCTTAGTTTAAGGTTGACATCACTCAGCCTTCGAAGTACCTCTTCCAAGTTTTTCAGGTGATCGTCGAAGTCTTTTCCGATCACGATCATGTCGTTAAGGTATACCAGGCAAGTTTTCCCAATCAAGCCGTTCAAGACCGTCTCCATGAGTCGTTCAAATGTGGCTGGCGAATTACACAACCCGAGCGGCATCACGTTGAACTGCCACAGCCCGGTTCCGATCGAAAATGCCGTCTTCTCTTTGGCCTCAGGATCCAGGTCTACTTGCCAGTATCCACTTTTAAGGTCTAGCGTTGAGAATATTGTCGACCCCGCAAGCGTGTCCAAGGTATCAACGATGCCTGGCAAGGGGTAGCTGTCTTTCTTGGTGACATTATTTAGCTGGCGGTAGTCAACACAGAAGCGTGTAGATCCGTCCTTCTTCTTGACCAAAACTACCGGCGATGTCCACGGGCTGGTCGATGGTTCTATTATTCCATCCTTCCGCATGTCGCTTATGATTTTTTCGGCCTCTTCCTTTTTGGCCAGTGGTAGTCTCCTCGGTCTCTGACGGATGGGCTGCGCTTCGCCAGTGTTGATTTTATGGACGACGATGTTGGTTCGTCCTTTCTTGCCATTGTCCAATGCGAACACGTCCTGGTAAGTTTCGAGGAGTTCCCTTATTCGACGTTGTTCACGTTGATTACGGGTTTCATCCGCCTCCCTGTACAGTTTTAACAACGCCTCCGGAATACCTCGGACTTTGCGCATCATTCTTTTAACTTGTGGCATGGCAGTGTCCTGGGCATGTAACTGGAATGTTTCGCCGTTCAGTGACACATTCTTTTTCCGGAAATTCAAACAGGAGTCATATTTTCGAAGGACGTCAAAACCCTGTATTACATTGCGGTATTGCATTTCTGCCACTAACACGCAGTGTTTAAAAGAAGTTCTTCCCATTTTGATGTTGACGTAACTTTCGCCCCTGACTACTACTTGTTCTCCAGTGGCGGTACGAAGCTTCCATTGCGTTGGCAAAAGTTTACTGGGCTTGGTCAATATTCTGGGCCTTATGATTGTTCTGCTAGCTCCAGTATCCAGCAGAAATGAACACTGCTTCCAGTTTATGAGTCCAGTGAGAAAAAGGCTGTCAGTTCGGTCTTTCATTGTCTTAGTCAGTGCTACTAAACCTGGGGCCTCGCGTCCCAGGACCGATGTTTGCCCCGCCGCGTCGTCCCTGATTAGTTTTCCGGGACGCGGGTCACGCGCTCTTGAGTAACCTCTTCGTTCTTGCAAGCGCTTCTTACGTGTCCCAACTTCCCGCAGTTCCAGCATATCATAGGTCTCGGTTTCTTATTTAGTCTCTCCACTATCCTGCTAACTACTTCCTCTAGTCTGTCTTCGTATCGACCGTCGGGCTCCTCCCTTAGCTCGCGCACTCTACCTTGCCGTTGCGATGCCTGTTTAACGACGTCATACTCCAGTGCCCGAGCCAACGTGTCAGCGAGTGTTTTTTGCCTGTCTAATCGAAGTCGCTGTTGTATGTAGTCATTCCTCAACCCATCGATGAAAGAGTCGACAGCCAACTTTTCTAGAGTGTTGTCGGGAGTATCTGGATACGCGAGGCGGACCAGACGAGCGATATCGGCCTCGTATTCTTGCAAGTTTTCCCCCGCCTTCTGACGTCGGTTTCTTAGCTGCACGTGACTGACGCTCGTCATATGTGCCTGACCATACCGCATCTCTAACTTCTTCACGAGGTGTTCATGGTCGTTCGACTTCTCGGGTGGTATGGTATCCAAAATCTCCTCGGCATTACCATGTGGCGCGCAGACCAGCTCGGAGGCTTTATTTTCTAACGTCCATGCATTCGACTTCGCGGCTGTTTCAAATTTCTTAAGGAAAGTGGTCCATGATGTTTTTCCGTCGAACTTCGTATATACTTTCGATGAAACACCGTGCCCATTCTCCTGCTTCACACTTCTAGCTTCATTATCGATCGGTTCGGACATTGTCGTACATAGAAGCCTTTCTTCTATTTCTTTAATTCGTGAATCTATTTCTTGAAATTTTCCTGCAAAATTCTGTTCTGTTTCAGCCAATTTTGCGTCGAATTTCTCTAAATTTTCCTTCAGTTCTTCCCTCAAATTTTCTTTCAGTTTCCCTTCCAATTCCATTGAATTTTCCTTTAATTTCTTTTCTAGTTCATCCTCAAATTGGTAGGTATTCGGATCGAAACCCTCTCGTATCAGAGCGTCCTCGAGTCGCCCTTGTAAGGTGAGCTTGTTACCCGACGTATCTTCGTCTCGCTCCTCGAGTTCACTTTTCAGTTCGGCAACTTTCAGCTCCAACAACTTTTTCGGCATTTTGATTTATTTAACTACTTTTCTTCTACTAGAAAATTCTCTTCTTTGGGGGATTGATTGGCTGAGCACCCCACACCTGATACCAATGTAACGACTTTTCTAGTTTAAATTATTTATTTAACGTTAATTTATTTACAACTATTTATTTAATTCTTAAACACTAATAGAATACTTAAACACTAATAACAACTCAACAACTTATTTATATGACCAGGAAAATGCGTATTTATATCACTCTGTATGTCGTAGTTCGGTATTTATATTACTCGTTCGGAAGCTAACTGTAAACTACTGTCACTGACACCACGTCAACAATTATTTATACAGACTAGGAGCAATCCAGAAGGTTCCAGAATGACGTACTAGGCTTTACTGGAGAGCCTATTGTGTTTGTTTAATTTATGGCCTTGTTTATCGTCATCAAAGCGCCGACCGACGCCGGCATCCTTTGAACTCCGCTTATCTGCTGTCGGATCTCGTCGCCGCTCTCGCACACATATACGCTCGTTACAATACAAAAACTTTATTCACCAGACCAAAAAAAAATCCCTCTAAACTTACCTCCTCGGCCGCGTAATGATACCGATTTATACAGATACATTAAAAAACTTGGAATTCCTCACTTTCGTGAAATATTCGTGCGGGATAGTTTACCCAAGAAAGTGCGCGCCATCGAATGCGGAGTTGTTAATCACAATAAGAAAACGGGGAAAGGCACTCATTGGACGCCATACAAAATAGAAATTGGTAAAGTAGCTTATTTTGATAGTTTCGGAAATTTGCGATCGCCTCCGGAAGTGGTGAAATATGTGAATTCCTCTCATCCAAGTAAAATTCATTATAATTACGATCGCAAACAAAAGTATTACTCATTCCACTGCGGTAATCTAGTACTAGAACTTTTATTCAATACTACACCGTCCCTCAACTTTTAAAGGCAAGTTTAAGTTAGTAATCCTATTCCACATAATGTTAACAGACCATCAACATGTATACGTTTACTTTAACTGGTGTTACATCAATTTTGCAAGCTAGCATTAGTCCTCTGATTGTTTTGGATGACAATTTTGAGTATTCATTAGGTCTAGTCTACTTTGAAACGTACAATTCTGTTCCAAATACAGATCAAAGCAATTAAAAATTTTACGTTGGTGATAAAATAATACCTATACCGGTAGGATCGTATGAGCTTAACGATATAAATCGTTATCTATGCATACAATTACGCGACCCGAGAGTAAGAGGTACTAAAGATGGACATTTCTAAATATAACTGGCAACAACAATACTTTACTTTCGAAAATTAAGTGTACAGAGCAAGTTGATTTCACAAAACCGGATTCTATAAGACAACTGCTAGGATTAAAACCGAGAATTATTAAAGCTAATAGTCATGAAGTGTCTGATTATCCTGCTAATATTTTTAAAGTAAATGTAATATGTATTCACTGCAATCTTGTCTCTGGTTCGTATAGCAACAACGAAGAGGCTCATACTATTCATCAGCTTTTTCCAAACGTTCCGCCGGGCTACAAACTCGTGGAAAATCCTACCAATGTTATTTACTTGCCTATAAATACGAAAATAATCGACTCTGTCATCATTAAAAGAGTTGATCAGGACGGTGAACTGATTAATTTTCGTGGAGAGTCCGTAACAGTAAGACTTTGAAACATCTCCAGTAAAGTATAATGGTCAGCAAGCGTAGGGTGATTTAAAGGAACCCTGCATTATCTCGGTCAGAATTGAAACTGTTAATACCTTCAAACGCTCGCTTTTTGGAAAGTTAAGGATACCGAGTTAAACGAAAGCTAAGTTGAAACCATGCATTCTGAAATTTTGAATGTTACGGTGCGCGCGCTGTTTGATTCATCTATAACCAATGCGGAACGTCACACACATCAAAACAATGATGAAATTCGCATTCCAATTGAAAATGAAGACGTGTACACTTTACCGTGGGATAGTATTCTATACGTTGAAGGAAAATTGGTAAAAACCGAAGGTACAGCATCAGCAACTGCCAAATTTGTAAACAATGGGATTTCCCATCTATTCGATGAAATTGGTTACGAAATCGGTGGGAAAACTGTTGATCATGTTCGAAATCCCGGAATAACCAGCACCGTAAAATGTTACGGGTGCTTTAACGTAAATGAGAGCCTACGGCTTCAGAATGCTGATTGGCTCCTAATGATGACTCATTTTCAGCAATTGATCAAACTGGGAATTTTAACGTATGCATCCCATTGCGAATGCTTTTAGGTTTTGCTGAAGATTTTCGAAAAATTCTTCTCAACATAAAAGAAGAACTAGCGTCGATGCAAACGCTGTAGTGAATACAACTGCTGGCGAAACAGTAAAAGTTGTGGTTAATAAAATTTCTTGGAAAATCCCACATATATCTGTTGCAGATATATAGAACGCCTGAAACTTCTAAAATACTTGCAAAGAAATCAACAGATGGAAATTAATTTCCGCAGTTGGGAGTTGCCTGAATATCCACTACTACCTCAAACAAATATTCATACATGGGCTGTTAAAACAACATCACAACTTGAAAAACCTCGTTTTGTGATAGTTGCATTTCAAAGGATAGAAATATTAAACCAGAAAAAAAGAAAGCCCACTTTGATCATTGCGAACTTAATAATATTACGTTTACAAATTACATTTAGGTTCTTCTATGTATCCTTATGACAATCTCCATCTTGATTTCAAAAACAACAAATTCTCCATATTATACGAGATGTATGCTCAATTCCAACAGTCTAATTACGGAACCGTTAGCGAATAGGTGTTAAAACCGTCAGAATTTAAGAAAGTTGCTCCTTTATTTGTAATCGACTGTTCACACCAGAACGAAACTGTAAAATCCGGGAAGATAGATGTACGCATGGATTTTGAAACTAATGAGGCGATTCCAGCAAATACAGCTGCTCACTGCTTAATTTTACACGATCGAATGGTTCGTTACAACCCTTCCACTAACATTGTTCAAGTATTATAATTCCTTGGAGTTCATAGTGGATGCGCAAGGTTTCAAGACAGAGGGGAATATCTTCCTTTTTAAAGAATTCGCTTTCAGTAGAATAAATTGCGACGAGAAAACATCATGCTATTTACTATCTCCACCATTTCCTAGGTCGCAACTTACAGCCCGATATAAGAGTCAGAATGGGTGGCTTACTAGAAACTATCACGGGTTAGGGTGGAATAGTGGGCATCACGATTATAAAGAGACTGTCACTGATATAGGTAAAATTTTAAGTAATTCGACTGCTGTATACGTTAAAGGATTGGAGAAACGGGTGTGGATATCGAAAGAATTTCCACATTTAGAGAACATCATCAATCTGGAGGATTTGGAGTGTCCATCTTTAACAAAACTCCTCGCAAATTATAAAACCACTCCAGTTTACACTTACTACTCCTTCTTTCAATATTCGTACTATAATTGCGCATTAGAAAATGTCTTTGTTCTTATAAATTCGTTACAGATGTATCTATCTTCAAAATGGTGAAATAATTTTTTTTTACACTTGCATTTTTTCTTTTTAGTAATAGAAAATACTATAAACGTTCGAGCATGAGAAAAAATTGAAACAGTAGCTAGTTGACAGAAACTTAGTTTAGTGCACATAACGTCCAAAAACTTCAAGATTCATTTTAACCGCATCGTGGAGACGGATCTGACGAACAACACGCAGACATTTGTCGAAGATATCACTAAAAAAGTCGGTATAAGGCAGAAAGTACTTCGCTGTCGTATTACAAAACGAAGCTATCCTGTTAGCGAAAGCAGAGGAGAGGAAACAGATTCCTTCCTCCAGAGGTGAGCAGCAAGTTTGTTTATGTTGTAAGGTACGCACATGACCATTGTATGAATTTTGTGGAACATAAATTTTACAGGTGTCACACCACCGGTCGGTGGACGTCCCAGGTGCAGCACAGTTGGTTTTTTGCTCGGTATAGACAATGTAGCTTCGTGTTGCGCTCGTTTACGACATGAAGCTTTTTGATGTCTTTTAAATTGTCAGATCGCGTAAAGGAGGTATGACAGTCCACACAACGAATCATATCGACAAGTTGCAAGAGACATTTCTCAACAAAGAGTGAAGACAACCGTTTGGAGAGGTAAATTTAATAGTGTAAGATAATGGGAGAGAGAAGGGCAATTTGAAGGAGACCACACGGGATTCGTTTGTAGAACATTGTGGTTCGATAACAGTTCTTTATCGAGATTGTTTAGTGATAGAGGAGTGGGTAGGTTATTTGTTTTGTATCGGACCGACTTCGGAGCAGACGTGTGCGCAGAGGATTGGTCGCAATCTTGACGATCAGGTGCAAATAGCGAAAACAGCGAGAGAATAACAGTGATGGGTTATGTGCAATACAATTATAGTTTGGAAAGCAACTGCTCGTTGGAGTACATAGTGAGGTATGGGAAAACAATGTTGTAAGAGTAACACGAAAGATTAAATAAAGCGCAAGAATTTTAATGATGTCACCACGCAGGAACGAAAGGAGAGATGTTTTTGTGTATCGCTTCTGTAGACGGCATTCCGATGATGGTTGAAGTAGGTCACGTCTGAAAACCATATTGTGTTGACGAATAACTTGTTTATAGGTACCATACGAATTTAGTTAGTTAAAAAGCAATGAAAAGAAATATTTCAAACAGATTTGATCAAAAATAATTTCATATGAAACTTTTATAAAAAAACATTTCATAAACCAAGACACAAAAACGTTAATAAAATTTATCTACCAAAACATCAACAAAAAATTTGTAACAATTAAACTAAAAACCGGGTTAGGTTAATGGGTAGTATAAGTTGCAACGCTTCATAAAACTGTAAGAGAACATTGTTCTAAATAAATCATAATGATCGCATTTTACTTTTGGTGAATTTATCTTTCCTGGGACAGGTTGTGTTTAGGTAAGGCGGGGTTGAAAACTGGGGTAAATATATAAATATTTTTTTTCTCTTGCACTTTTTACATCGAACCAACATTATCTTCCTCTTTCATATACACTACATACCCCCATACCCCCACCTGAATCCCCACCATTTTCCCAACCCTCTTTCTCCCTATTTAACTCATTCACTCTCTGTTCGCAACACTATTCTTTCTCCAACCTTCCTCATAGCAACATCATGTCTATGAACCAAGTACAAGGTACTCTCCTACCAAACAATTACTCATTACCTGGATATGCTATCATTGCTGTACAACCGTTCCGACAGGTGGTCAAATCCCCTATCACCTTCAAGGTTACCACTAAGTTGCAGTGTCAGCAATGTCTTCAGGTATGTCCTAGCACGAAAGGCTTCGTTTGCCTTTCATGTCGGCTTATGGAACCCTCTGAGTTTTGTATTAGCTGTAAAACTTACTCAGAGGATGTTGTAAACCGAACTTGTCCTAATTGCAGATCAGGATACCTCTGCGATAAGACCGGTTTGTTTTATGAGTCCTCACAGTATCATACCTTGCAGTGCTACAGTTGCGCTTCATGGTGTGATAGGGAACAAGTCCGCAACGACCTAGAAAGTTATTCTACCGAAGAGTTCACACTCTCGTAGTTGTCTTATTTCTTTCTCATCCTTTCCGACCTGTTTCGACTGTAACACATTTGTAACATCGGTTTGGATACCCTACTTTTTCCAATCCTACGCAACTTTTACCCCACTTCTTAGGTCATCCCCACTCATCCCCCCTCTTCCTTCTTCCTATTTAAGCTTCTGCAACTGTGTAGCAAACATCACTGCACGAGTACGGTTCACTCGTTCAACATGAACCTTTCTCGTGTTTCACTTGTGGTTAGTCCTTTCAGGGAGACAAGTTCCTTAAACTATAACCGGTTGCAACGTGGATATGGTCGACGTCTTCCTGAAAGCTGTACGGCTAAGACACGCTACTGTTGCATCGAATATATTGCTAACGCACACCTGTTTTTTGTCACAGAGTATCACTACGATGTCATAAACTGGTGTGGTGACTGATTCATACCTCTGCGAAAAGTCGCGTCTAGTCTATGAGATTGAGGATACACACACGTACTTCTGTTTACTGTATACTACAACTGCGCAAAGATGTCAACTATTTCAATACATCATGAGGCTACCAACCTTCTATTTATATCAAAATAAAGAATCGCTAGATTTAACAACGTTTCCGTTAAATTCTAACGTCTCGAGAGGTAAATACAGATAATACAATATCCTACATACAGTAAACTGGAGCGACGGGGTTGAGTCCGCGATCACGTACCTAATTTTCGACCCCCCACCCCATCTATTTCGTGTCTACGCCGATTGTTACCTTCTGAAACACTATTCCTTACCGCCCAATTTCTATCATCCCGAGTTATTTGTCCCCGAGCCTCTATATTCCCGTATGTTTCATCTACCCTTCTAAGATACTCTTCAACCTCTTCGATTGTTTTTAATCCTGCATGCAAAATACTCCTCTGAATTTCCGTTGAAAAGTGATTGCTTGCCAAGTCTATTAATTCGCTATCCGTGAACAACTGAGTTAGATATCTAGCTTCCCGAATTAATTTAAGAAAGTAATCTGCTCGCGATCTGCTCTCGTAGGACCCATATTTAAATTTGGTTAAACATTCTCTTTCTTGCTGAACCCCCCAGTATCGTTTTAGAATGGCCTCTTTAAAATCATTGAAAGTTTTGAAATTTTCCTCATTGATTTCTGCCCAATCTTGTGCAGAACATTTCAAAATATACTCTTTTATTTTGAGGAACATTCACCTCTTCCAAGAGCTTAGACACTCTTTAAATAAATAGTGCAGGGTGCATTGAACCCCCCGGACTAAAATTTAGATTCAAACCCACCAAATCCTTCCACAAACTAACATAATTTGAATTTCTTGTACCTTTGGTCGTATTGATTGTGTTACCTGAACAATGTTCAATTTGGTTTGCATCATTTCGTATTTTTTGTATTTCTCTATTCATACCTTTAATACTACTAACTATAGTTATGTTAATATTTGACATTAATTCATTTAAACCTTTTGTTAAAGTTTCAGCAAAACATGACATTAAAGTTTGGTTGAAATTTTTCATAAAATCGTTATACAGGGTGTTACTGATATAACTGCGGATATTTAAGGAGGTGATAGGGCAGTAGAAAATAAGAAAATTAAGCAAAACTTCGCAGGTCCTAAAGTTTACCGTTTTCGAGAAAAACGTATGTGAAAATACAGGCAAAACCGAGTACGGTCCTGTGTAAGACGTGTCCTCGAATGACCTGGTCGTGTGTAGTGGCAACGCTGTCTTCAATCAGCTGACCGTGAATGAGGTTACTCGGTTACTGTAACCACTGTAACGTAAACAAGTGTTTTCAAAAATGGCGTTTAGTTCATCAGAATTTTGTGATAGTTGCCAAATGTGTTGCTTAAGTCAAAGCGAAAACGCACAGGACCGTATTCAAATTAATTCATGTTAAGATGTTTTTCAAAAATTTTGAAAATTTTTTTGTTTCTTCACCGCGCTGCTGTAGTGACCATTCGATGATATACTGCATCTAGTTGACACCCTCCAAAAATCCGTATTTATATCAGAACCACCCTGTACATCTTGTACATCTTCACTCTCTGTTATATTTGAATTCTTTTCTGTATTATTTGATACAGTAGTCTTAGTTTTACTAGCTCTAGACATTTTCTTTTTATGTGAACTAACTTCATATAGTAAACACATGCAAATCTATTTGCTTCTTAAATAGTTATTTGGATTTATATTTTTAACAAGTCCACGCAAGGGATGCCATTTGTGCTGGTTCGTTTTAGTTATTTAATAATTTATTAAAATTCACGAAACTTGTTCAGATATAAATTCCAAAATACTTTTATTATGTAATTATAATGAAAATACATTCATTACAATTTATTTAAAATGTAAAAGAAAACGATAAAACTAAAAAGTAATTATCACTCACAGTTCTATAGTCAATGTCTTTCCTATCCTTAAATATACCTCACAAGTCGCGTCCTTTTCTTCCTTGGCAATTTATTAAGTTTCCAATATAGGTATTCTCCCTCGATGTAACTATGCTTTTCTTTCAATTTCAATATCTCCTTCTATATAATAAACGTCTGCTCTTTCTTTACTTTTATTCTTCCTTCTTGATTATTAATGATAACTACATTTGTAATTCCATCTAATATTTAGAAATAACTATGACCGTGTTCCGATATACACTGTGAGCACTGTGACACGTTAAGTCACACAGTATACTGTAAACACCGTTCCGGTTCAGATTTTTGTACTGAACCTGTTACTGGCTGTCATATATTGGAACGTAATTAAGTACTGTTTCAGTACTTTTGTCAAATATAGTTACGATACTATCTGATATAGGAGCTAGATGTATTGATTGCCTTACCTCCCAGAGGTAATACGCTTCCAGTAAAAAGATGGTGACAAATATGACGTCATTAGTTTCTCTCTGGCACTGTCATAGTGCACTGGAAGCCTATATCGGAACGCATTTCTGTATACTGGCATTACTGTCCAGTGCTCACAGTCTATATCGGAATATGCCCTATATAACGAATAGAATCGCTGGTCTGATGAGCTCGGCGATTCTAGGCCATAGACATTCTAGGCCGACTGACTCCCAAAGTCACCTTCTTATGCGCGTGCAATATGTGCAACGTCTACCCACATAAACAGCACCTCTTTAAACCTTTTCGGCGAAACTCCCGCCGCTACTATTTCTTTGTCGGTCGCCACACATCACAAACTTCACTTATAAAAAAACATACATACATACATTAAATTAAAAGAACATTATGAATAAAATAGAAGTTATTTTAAGTGATGAAGTATTACAAGTGTTAATATAAAAAAAATAAAGTTTATCGAATATTCAAGATTTTTAAAAGAAAAGCAGGTTCAATTTAATAATACAGATGGAAGAATAAGTAGAAGAAGAAGAAGAAGAAGATGAAGTTACTTCATAAGAAAAGAAAAATTAACATGGATTTGGAATTGCTTAATTTTTGGTAAAAGCTGATTTTTAAATTGACATTGATAGACATTGGAAACAGTGAGTGAAATAAACTTGTCACCATAATTTAATTTAAATTATAGAATTTTTTTTAGTTAGTTTAGAATTTCATTAAAACAAAAAAATTGTTAATTGTATTTAATTAGTTTTAGTTATAATTTAGAATCTTAGAATTTAATTTAATTTAAAGGTAGTTGTAATTTTTTATATATTATGGAACATACCCTGAAAAAGAGTTATTCATGCTCAAAGATTTTTAAAATTAATATTTGAATTCAATAAATTAAATTAAAATTAAAAAAATTGTTTTGTTTTCATCAGATCATAACACATATTTATTAGCCCCTCCCCCAATCATATCATAACAATATATATATATATAACCGCTTTTGCAAAACCCTACTTCGTTTTAATCCTAATCGATATCGTTTATGGCATTTTGCGCGTCTTTTACAGTTTTTCGGAAATCTTTAATCGAAAAGTGCAATTTTCGTTACTTTCTTCCATGGCCAACTGAAGGGGGCTCAAACAAACATCAATACACTACAACATTGTTATATAAACATTGTTATATATGACTAGTTGAACCCGTCCAACTTTGGACGGTGGTGCATAGAATTTAAGAAATAATGATCAGGGTGACAATTGAATACCATAACGTCACTTGCTTTTCATTTGCTTCTTCCTTAAGGGTCTACATAGTAATTTTTCTTTTTTTACACACCTCTTATAAATCTTTCTAGGTGTTTGCACGCTTTTATCCTCGCCTCTCCGTTTAGATTCAAAATATAGAGTGTATGCGACCACATTGATGGCGAGACGAGCGGAGCTTTGAGGGGCGCAGGGATACGAGTCCTGGATCGTACACGAACCCTCAGGGAGAGGCAGTTGACACAAGGGCTCGGTTTCATACGTGAACACATCTTTTAAAATAAAAAAATTTTGAGAGGTAGTTTTGTTTTTTCTTATAGTGCAGTGGTGGGATAACCTCCGTGCTATCACCTACCATAAGGCTTTCGCTTATAATCTATAAAACAAAAGTTTTTTTTGGGTTTGAACAAAAGTGACTTAGCACTGAACACGAACAACTTGAATGAAGTATATACACCTATATTGATAGGAAATAAGTTCATCATTCTTTTAAGTCAAGTAGGCAATGAAATGTCACATATATATTGACTAGTTTTACTTATCATAATTTATTACTTTTAAAGTAATGGATGTTGTATTTAGCCTGACGATGATCGAAATTGACGGTCGAAACGTTCCATAATTTTTAATAAGAAGTTGTTGGTTATTGGCAAGCTTAGATTTAATTGATCTTAAAATATTTTATTTATACCAACAAGATTAAATTCATTCATTAAAAAAATAACAATATTATTTTGGTAAAATAAATTTGATTCTAGCTTGCAACATTACCGAAAGGGATGCTGTTTCATGTTGCGATCGAACATTACAAAATGGCGCCAAAGCAGAATGTTATAATACCCCAGAAGAATTGTATTCCGAATACTTATCTACATTAATTGGTGATATAGTCGAAAGAAAATCCAGTGAGGATAATGAATGTCAGAATGCACCAAGGTTCGACAGAAAAGTAAACTTCTATTCAAGACGTCGCCGTCCATACGAAGCACGTGGTGAAGACGATATACGCTGTTATAATTGTAAGCAATTAGGACATGTTTTCACTAAATGTCCAAAAGCCATATTAGAGTGTCAGAATTGTTAGGCCACGAAATAAATCAATGTTAAAGACCAAACAAAGCAAGTGTAAAATTAATTAACACTAACA
This sequence comes from Agrilus cyanescens, assembly GCA_947389935.1. Taxonomy (NCBI): domain Eukaryota; kingdom Metazoa; phylum Arthropoda; class Insecta; order Coleoptera; family Buprestidae; genus Agrilus; species Agrilus cyanescens. The sequence continues at coordinate 8,818,599 of OX376704.1, forward strand.
ATGCTAAGTAATGTTATTTCATGCAATGCGAAATAAATGGAAAAACATTGCAGTGCCATTTGGACACCGGATATAGTATTGTCACCATTCGCGAAAAGGAAGCTCAGGAACTTCAATTAGAACAAAAACGAACGTCCTAGTGCATAAACGGATACGAGGAAGGAGTAACATGAGCGTCAGGTAAAACAAAAGTTTGTTTGAAAGTCGATCTTAGTAGTATAAGATGACCGGTTCTAATTCAGAGGAGGAGAGGTTACTTAAGGTCATTGACTTTAAACTTGTGTGTATGAAGTGGTTGACTGCTTCATAATGAATACATATGTACATGTGTGGGTAATGTAAAATTAAATACGTCTACAGTCCTCTGAAGTTTACGATTTTTATGATGGAAGGTTTTAAATACGTCTACAGCCGTTGAAGTGTCATTGCACGTTATTCGAGGAATGATGTTATTTAGTTACACATAGACTGATTATTGCAATTGCAATTGTACGTGATTCATGTAGATATTGTGATGGGGAAGGATGGGAAAGAAGTGCAGTTGTAAGCAGGTAGACAATCGTTAAAGTAGTGAAAAGGAAGAGAAGGCAGAAGTAGTTGAGAAGATTGGTTTGAGAATGGATGTAAGAAGCAGTAGTAGAGGTAGTAGTATCGATGAATTTTGTGGTGGTACAAAAGAAGTAGAGTATTGGAATAATGCGGACCACATGGAAGAATTGAATGATGCGCAGCGTAACAGTGTGTTACGTAGAGGAGATTACGTAGACACAGAGGAGTATACTGTAAATAAAGCAAAGAAGTATGTAAGTGATGTTAGCTCCATGAAAGGGTGGAACTTAACTCGAAAACTCTTCGAATGTGGAACGAACTTCTCAGCATGTTCTGCGTATGTACTGTACTGTGATAGGAATAATCTTCGCTACCTACCAATGTGTTGGAGCTGTCGATATGGGGGAAGTAATGGAGGAATTGTGTCATTATATACACGAGTCCCGAATTTATGAATGTTGGAAGTGTATATCCATGACGAAGTTCACATTCATTGCGGATGGTGTGGTGAGATGTGCAGGTACGAGTTTGTTTGCAGTGAGAACCACCGTATCAGAAATAAGGCCGTACTTGAAGAAGGATATGTAATAAAAATAAGTAATAATCTTGGTTATGTAGAAGGAGCGTAGAACGTGTACATGTATATATTTGTGTTAAGAAACAAATAAAGAAGCAAAAGGTAGTCGACGTTTGATATATAAGATAAAGGTAGAGTTTGGAACAAGTTATGTGGAAAGTGTGTCAAGGTCACAAGTCTAAAAAGGAAAAGGAAGCTGTAGGAGACGGAGGGACAGGTAATGACACAGTAATTGAAAGGTAGGTTTATGAAAGCATAATGGATCGGCAGAGTTGACGCCTATGCTCGTAAGTATTGCAAAGTATACAGTACAGTGTGTGCGTATCATCGATCTCGTAAACAAAGCCCGACTTTTCGCAGAGGTACGATTGAGTCCCCTGACGACAAGGTTGGCAGCACAAGTTCACGACATCGCAATGATAAATGTCTGTTGTCAAGACATTCTTGACAGCAGAATCCTGTTTCAGCCGTACAGGTTTCACGCAGGCGCCAATAATATCCGCATTGGAGGAAGGTTTCGTTAACAGTTCGCCTGAATGGTGAAAGGACAATAGATACACGAGAAAGGTCGATGTTAATTCACAAGACCCTTCTGGTGAAGTAATGCTCTGTCAGGTTGACAAGGGTGTAAATAGGAAGGTAGGTGGTGGGGAAAGAGAGGGGGTAGTAGTGGGGGAATAGTGGGGATGTAAAGGAGGTTGTATAGAATAGTGTGGTAGCGAAGGTGATGGTGTAGCAATATTTGTATAATGAGGTGGCATCGGTAGGTAGTAGTAATTTTTTAATTGATGAAGGAGTGGAGTAATTAAAAGAGTGTATAAGGCGTAATATGTGTTATTGATCCTGTTGTATTCGTTAATGAGTTTTAATAGACAGTTGTCGGAGGAAAAATTTTTAGGTGAGAATAATGGTAAAAATAGTAGTAAAGTCCAGAATTTAAAAAAAAAATGTTTTGAGGGCAGGAAAAGAGTAGTATGAAGAATTAGTACATGAAAATATGGATAATGAGGTGTAGTATAAGAAGACAATGAAGTATTTAATGAAATACTTCAGCGTAAAAAATTATGGGGATAAAAGTGTAAAAATGAGGTTTTAGAAATTTTTTTGAAGCAGAAGGAGTTGAAATCGGGTAATAACTTATGGTGTGGGAAGAAGGTCCCCGAGTGGAAGTACCCGAATCTGAAAAAATTTTTGAAAAAAAAAAAATAAAGTTGACAAATAGTTGTCACCTTTAAGCTTAAAAAAAAAATAGAAGCAGTTAAAAAAAAAAAGTGTTCCTCTTGGAAAATGTAAGTTAAACAGTGGGCCAAATGATCCCACCCTGAAAAGCCGAGAAATATTTTTTGAACGTGTTTCACCCCCATCTAGACATTTACCTCTTTGTAACCGTCGTCACCTGCTGCTTCGCGATGTCAAGCCACGTTCCCAGTTGTTCCAACTTCGGACGCTTTTCTTCCCTCGCGCGCTGTAAGACGTCCACCTCTTGATGGAGCTGGTGGTCCTCCTCCACCAGTTCCACCCGTTTATTCAACAAGGCTGCCGTGTTACAGGCAGACTTCGCCACTTTTGCTTCAAGCTGAGCAATCTCAGCTTTCCACTTAGCGACCTCGTCGTCCTGTTCCAAGATAGCCTTGTCGACTTGGGCAATTTCAGCGCGCACCTTTTGCTGCGCAGCGCGCCTTCCTTCCCAAGCGGACGTCCAATACGCCATCTTTTCGCACACTTTCGGAATTATCGCAAAGGCGCTTTCCAGACTATCTATGTCCTGTTATAACGTCGTCTGAGAAGGCGTCGTTGGAGTTTCCGGAAGTGGAGAAACAGGCGATGGAATCGGCGTAACCGTCGGAAGTGAAAAACCGCAGTCACTTGACATCGATACAGCAGTTGTCATCGTCGTCGCCGTTGTCCAGGTACACGTCGTTGCCGCCGCCGTGGACGTGGACAACGGCGTCGGCACCGTGTTCCTTCTGGTGGTCGTTGGCGTGGTGGTTGCGGTGGTGGGCGACGTCATCGAAGGACGCCTCCTTTGCGTCATCTCCAGACTCCGCTTCTTTCCACCAGCAGAACATGTTGTTCGTGGCGCCGACACTACAGCTATCGCCGCCATTGTAGTGACGGCGACCACAAACTCGCACTGTAAAACAAAATTATTAATTAACAATTACACAATTACTTCAAAAATATTAATTAATACTTACACCACTTGTCCTGGATTTTCCATACCGGCATTTCGGTACGGCAGGTTTTCTTGATTGTTTACTGTTTTCCATTTTTTAAGTTTTTATTATCTCGAAGTCAATTTTTAAAAAATTAAAACTTGAGAATAACAATTTTATTGAGAAATTGAAGTGTACACTAGGAGTAGCCAACAATATCTGATCTACCTTTGTTTTACATGAAAACATGTAACCTATTTCTATTTGCTGAATAAGCAATGGTTCACACGCTAGATGAGCCATGTATCAGTCCTTCTTCGCACAAACACTTGTATTGATCTTAACTTTACCCCCACTCATATCCTCCTCCTCGAAATTATATAAATACTCAAGTTTTCACAACGTTAAGCACAGATCGCTAAGACTGTTCCACCGTTCTATAACCATTCCACCGTTCTACAACCAAAATGGTACAATATACCGTACTCTTCCATGGCTCCGTGCCAACTGACATCAATATAAGGGTGGACACGATGATATTCAGTGGTACCACTCCTGGAGGGTTCACCTTATGGAAGGTGTCCGACAGAAGACCGGTTGGAGCCTTCTGCCAACACATCGAAGACCAGCTGTTCTGGACCTCTTTCCAAGGGACACTGGTCGTGTATGCGATGGACCACGGGGCAACAGTCTACATCAAAACGTTCACTTGAATTTGTTTTTTTTTATTACTGTAGCTGTATTGCTTTTTTTTTATGTACTAAAATAAATAAAATGTGTATATTTATAATTTATATTCTCTTTTATTTCTTTAATTACAAAATATAAAACGATACAATATAACAGAATTTTATTTAATATAATACAATATATTATAAAACATCATTGAATTTTAGTCATTAAATTTACTCAGTAAAGCAGACTTAAGGTTAGCTAGCTTATGTTCGATTTCTTGTACCTCCTTTCTCGTTTCAACTACCGATCTGTTCAACTCCTCCAGCTCCTTCTCTTTCATTCAGTACCATTTCTCGTCGCCGCTTCTCCTCCTTAACACTATTTATGGCTTCTCCTACTTGGTCGACTATCTTGTAATAATCGAATGGAGCAGCCGACAACCTTCGTGTTTACGATCGCTTCTTCGGCTTCATCGATATCGACTTCGTTCCCGCCACCGCCATCGTAGAGGTGCTAGCCACAGGCCCTGCCATCGTTACCGTGGTAACACCTCCAACACACCCCTCACCTTTAGCGGATGATGTGAAGGAATCGTTTGGAAAGAAGTTTTCCAATATATCAGCCAGCTCGGTTTCGTTCATATTTAGCTCGGCAGCTAAATCAGCACCGTTACCCTTTTGTCCAGCACTCATCTTACCACACCGTACCCACTACAGTTTCAGTATATATTCCTTTAGCCCCTCTCCTTATGCCCTCTCCACCTTACACATCCCTCCCCTTTTCCTATCGCTATTTACTGTCCCTCGCATTCAGTATTCCTCAGTCGTTGTCGAGATATACCTCTTACCGCTATGATCTCTTGTCCGGACTGTGATGCTTCCTTTACGCGATCTGATAATTTAAAAAGACATCGATTAACTTCTTGTCGGAAACAAGCACAGCTCCAACGTACATCGCCTCTGCCGAAGAAAAAACTTAAAATTGCTACGCCTGCTGGTTCTTCTGACCGCTGGTGTGATACTTGTAACATTTACGTTCCACAACATTCCTACAACGGTCACCTTCGCAGCCTCAAGCATAAACAAACTTGCTGCTCTCCTCTTGAGGAAGGAATTACTTTCCTTTCGTCCGCGTTCGCTAACAGAATTGTGTCCTTTCGTATTTCACCCGCCAAGTTCTTCCTGTCGTATACCGACTTTTTCACCGAAGTTTTCGACAAATGCTTGCGTGTTATTCGTAATCAGATACAACTGCATGACACGCTTAAACTAAATCTTGAACTTTTCGGACGGTATGTGCACGATGCTAAACAATTGGTTGACGTGAAATCCTTCAACACCAATAACAAAGTTGTCACTCAGTCGACGGAACTTTCCAATATTCTCCAAAGCTTCGACGTTCTTGAGGGTAAAGCTTCTCAGTTTCAAGAACGAGAGTCAGGTAATTTATCATTCCCTTCATATATATATATATATATATATATATATATTGTCATGATATAAGGATAGCTACAAAACAATTTAAAAAAAAAATTAACAAATTTAGAAAATGAAACAAGTGTTCCAAAATATGTTAAAAAAAGTTTTTTAAAAAGAAAAATGTATTATTATTAGTTATGTTTAGTAGTATATTAAAATTTTAAAGATGTAATAAGTAAAATTTAATTTTAATATTTAAAAAATGTTTTGAAATGACAGTAGCATTTCAAAATTATAATACAAATCATGATTGCTTATAAAAAATTAAATTTTATTTAAAGAAAAAGATCCAGACAGTGGAGAATTTGTTATGATTAGATTAGACATTTTAAAAAAAAAATATTGAAAACAGAAATTTTGAAATTAAAAGAAAATAAATTAAATTAAAAGAACATTATTAATAAAATAGAAGTTATTTTAAGTGATGAAGTATTACAAGTGTTAATATGAAATACAAAGTTTATCGAATATTCAAGATTTTTAAAGAAAAGCAGGTTCAATTTAATAATACAGATGGAAGAATAAGTAGAAGAAGAAGAAGAAGATGAAGTTACTTCTTAAAAAAAGAAAAATAAACATGGATTTGAAATTGCTTAATTTTTGGTAAAAGCTGATTTTTAAATTGACATTGATAGATATTGGAAACAGTGAGTGAAATAAACTTGTCACCATAATTTAATTTAAATTATAAAATTTTTTTTAGTTAGTTTAGAATTTCATTAAAACAAAAAAAATGTTTATTGTATTTAATTAGTTTTAGTTATAATTTAGAATTTTAGAATTTAATTTAATATAAAGGTAATTGTAATTTTTATATATTATGGAACTCACTCTGAAAAAGAGTTATTCATCCTCTTAAAGATTTTAAAAATTACTATTTGAATTCAATAAATTAAATTAAAATTAAAAAAAATATATTTTGTTATCATCATATCTTAACACATATTTATTAGCCCCTCTTTTTTCACTTGTGCTTACTATTATTTCATTCTTACAGGATGGTCTTTGGAAAGAGTCCTTTTCCTAGAACTCAATTGCAACAAGTACAATCCCCTTAGAGCTTCATCTTACATTCCTCTACCTAAACAAATTGTACTTAAGAGAGCTGTTGTGAACGTGCGAAACGATGACCAAGCCTGCTTTGCGTGGGCAATAACCTCAGCTTTGTATCCCGCCCAAGCCAACCCGCACAGAACGACTTCCTATCCGCATTATACTCCCGCACGATGGACTACGACGGTATCGTTTTTCCTATTGAATTAAACGACGTTTCCACGTTTCAAACGAAGAACCATTGCTCTGTGAATGTTTACGGGACTGAATACGTTTTGAAAGATGGAAAATGGATCTGGGAAATTGTTGGTCCCCTCTACTACTCGTCCGTCAAACGAAGGCTGCACATCAATTTACTCTTGCTACACGATGATCGAGGAAATAATCATTACTGTTGGATTAAGGATATGTCTCGTTTGCTCTCTCAACAACTCTCCAAAACAGAACATCGCAAACTCCTATGTGACGGCTGCTTGCAATACTTCAGCTCTGTGGCTCACCTGCACCGTCATCAGCGGAATGATTGCAACCACGTTTACACGACGCTGCCAACTGCTGATCTCAAATTGGATAAGATGGGTAGGCTCATCCCTAATAACGTTTTAAAATTTCAAAACTACCACAAACGTATCAAAGTACCTTTTGTTGTTTATGCAGACTTCGAAACCATATTGCGACCCATTCATACATGCTTTTCCGATCCTAACAAGACCTCCACCACACCTACCCACGAACATCAACCGCACTCGTTTGCTTACTTGATTAAGTGCTCTTTTGATGATTCCCTTTCAATATTCAGAACTTATAGAGGACCTGATTGTGCTAATGAATTTGTTAAAACTCTTGATCAAGACGTTTCTGATATTTATCACCGATTTTTAAAGATACCGGCTCCTATGATACCCCTGACTGATGAAGAAATGCGACTTTTCTCTGAAACGTCGTCTTGTAATATTTGCGAAGAACCCTTCCTAATCGATGTTGTAAAGGTTCGCGATCATTGTCATTTGACTGGTAAAGTTCGATTAGGGGCGGCTCATTCCAGATGTAACTTAAACTACAAACTACCCAACTTTGTGCCTGTATTCTTCCACAACCTCTGCGGTTACGATTGTCATTTATTATTAAAAGAAATGGCTGTCAACGATGTTAAATTTAGCGTAATTGCTCAAAATAAAGAAAAATACGTTTCCTCTACCAAATTATTGCGAGTTGATACTGTTCCCGGTGTTTCAGATAACTCTACTCAAAACGTATTTGTTAAGATTCGATTTCTCGATTCCTTTCGTTTTATGGCTTCCTCCCTCGATAAACTGTCTTAAGAACTCGACCCTTCTCAATGCTTCCAAGTGAAGAAGTATTTTTCTGATCCTACACAATTTCAACTTGTGCGACGAAAAGGGGTTTTCCCTTACTCCTACGTCGACGATATCACTAAACTTGACGAATCAACGTTCCCTCTCAAAGACGATTTTTTCGATAAATTAACATCTCTACCCATTTCCGATGAAGATTATGAAAGAGCTGCGACCGTTTGGAAAACCTTTAACTGCTCCACCCTCGGAGAATATTCTGACCTCTACTTGAAAACCGATGTCCTACTGTTAGCTGACGTGTTCGAAAATTTTCGTGAAATATGTATTTCCACTTACGCCTTGGACCCCGCTCAGTATTACACCGCGCCCGGGCTAGCGTGGGATAGCATGTTAAAATTCACTCGCGTTAATTTAGAACTTCTAACTGATATCGATATGTTAAAGTTTTTCCAAAAAGGGGTACGCGGAGGAATAAGTCAGTGTGTTCAAAGAATGCATTTCGCCAATAACCCACACCTTCCTGATTATGACGCATCTGCTCCCACTTCCTACATTATGTATTTGGATGCTACCAATTTGTATGGACACAGCATGAGTCAATACCTTCCCATATCCCATTTTCGTTGGCTCACCGATGCTGAAATTGATGAATTAAATGTTCTCGATTTACATGCTTCTTCTGAATACGGTTATGTACTTGAAGTTGACGTTCAATATCCCCAAAACCTACACGATTTACATGCTGATCTTCCCTTTTTAGTTGAAAATATTATTTCTTCTGGTAATGCTAATGGTAGAGTCAAAAAATTGATTCCGAACCTTATGACTAAGACAAAGTATATTGTTCATTGCCTACCGCTTAAACAAGCTCTCCAGAGCGGATTAAAATTACATAAAGTGCATAGAGCTATTCAGTTTAAACAGTCACAATGGTTGAAACCTTTCATTGATTTGAATACTAGAAAACGCAAAATGTGTAATAATAAGTTTGGGAAATCTTTCTTTAAATTAATGAACAACAGTACTTTCGGAAAAACGATGGAGAACGTTGATAAACGAGTTGACGTCAAGTTAGTTACTCATTGGCAAAACGTTGGACGATACCTTGGTGCTGAAAGTTTAATAGCTAAACCCAATTTCAGAAATTCAAAAATTTTCACCTCCCATTTCGTAGCTATTCAGATGAATAAATTACACATTGTTTACGATAAACCGCTCTATGTAGGTTTCACTATTTTGGATTTATCAAAAGTTGTCATGCATGACTTCTACTACGGCTTTCTTAAGCAAAAATATCAAGAAAATATTTCTTTGGTGTATATGGATACTGATTCCTTCATTCTTAAAGTTTTCACCGAAAATTTCTACAGAGATATGATTGAAAATATTCATCACTTCGACACTTCCAATTATCCCCATAATAATAGTTTCAATATCCCTATTATCTCTTCTGTTATTGGCAAATTTAAAGACGAATTCCCTAATAATCCCATTGAAGCATTCTATGGAGCCGGAGCAAAAGCTTACTGCGTTGAAGCTGTTGATCAAATTGTTAAAAAAGCAAAAGGTGTCAAGAAAAATGTCATTAAATTACATCTTCAAATCGATGATTACCTACGCGTCATTAGAGATGACGCCACCATTCTTAAATGTATGAATGTTTTCGTTTCCGATCTGCATACTATGTTTACCCATATGAAAACGAAAGTAGCCCTCTCTCCCAAAGATGATAGACGTTTCTTAATTCCGAAAACAACGAATACTCTTCCTTGGGGACATTACAATCTAAAAAACTCAAACAGTTCCCTTTTAAAGTTCGACGGTGCCTTTGATCGATTTATACAAAATTTTTATCAACCGTATACCGACGACTTAACGGTTGGAGAATACTTTATTAAAAGACTTTTCGAAGCTTCGTCACTTCCACAGGAAGCCATTGATAATATTTATGAACACCTACTGTAATACCTATCTTGAGTTCTGTTTAAGTATAGCTTACTTAATTTCTTGAATTTCTTTCTCTGCAAATTCCTTAACTTTTTTACGCTCATCCTGAATCGTGATTTTAATTAATTCAAAACTCGCGTCTATATCATTTTCCATATCTTGCACAATTTCCGTCTTCAATTTCTTCGATACTTCTTCATCCCCTTTCCTAACAAACGCTTCTATATCTTTACGCTCTAGTTTTACTTTTGTTGAAAAGACGTCCATGATTCTGACAGCATTCTTTTCTATTATATTGTTCACCTTGTTTGTTTTTTCTTTATCCCTGTTAGTATTATATTTTTCAAGTTCTCTTTCCAAATTTTTAATCGCTAACTCTATATTATTACTAAAAGTTTTCATCATCATTTCACCACTTTTGGAGACAGCTCTTTTCAATTCTTCTCGTAAATCCTTCATCCTTCTGACACCTTCACTGACAGCACGATCCTTTACCTTTTTACACTCGATTCTGATATGCTCTTTTTTTAACTGATCTTTCTCATCTACATACATTTTAGTAGCTGCATGAAACCCAGCGGTAGGCTCGTTCAAATATGTAATACGCTTATTAGCCACATCAACGAAATACAACACTTTATCGAATGCTTGTCTAATATCGGTTACATCATCTTGCGATAACAGACGTTGCACCTTCTTTTCCAAAAATCGTACATTCACAGCATCATGCTCCTGCTGAGGATCGCCGATTCTTGTTAGGCGGTTATGATTGAAATCATGAACATTTCTGAATGCTTGTGAAAACAATCGTTTTTTTTTCTAACCCACGTCCGAACTTATCAACCGTCATTGTCTAACTAATAAGCTTAAGAATTTGTTTATACGATTATATTGCACTCACGCAACTCTTCTAAAATTGATAGAATTTCGTTTTCATGATTTGTGTTGCCTGCTTGTTGAGAAGCAACCAATAACCTTAAACGACCACACAACTCATTAACGTCATCAAAATATTTGTATTCGATCGGTTTTTCGTTGTATGTCAACAACGACAATCCTCCACCTTTAGAAAATTTCATTGTTTGCTGTCTTAACTTGTAAACTGCTCCCGTACGTTTTAATATATCAGCGTAGTCTTTCCTTTATTTAATCGATGTCGGATATTCAGAACGTAATTTGAAGAGTAGCTCGTATAATCCCACAGTACCTATGTATTTAAATTTTCCATCGATTACAACGTTTGGTCCGTCAAAATCCAGTTCAGAATCACAAATAAAAAATTTATTTGTTCCATTCGTATCGAACTTTATCAAGACGAGGATTCAGAACGTCGGCGTTAAATGTGCCACCTTCATGGTCTTTAATAATTCCTTCTATATAGTCTCGAGGTAGAGGATCGAATTCTTCCAAATATTCAGCAAATCGAGAGCTATTAATATAGTCTATGTACACTTTCTTCAATTGTTCTTGGTGTTGACGAAGCTGGAACGTCACCTTTCGACCAATTACTCACTTCTGGCTTTAATTCTTTTTTGATCTCTTCACCCAGCTCTGATTTCAAGTTAAGAAGCGATTTTGTAAGTGGTTGATATGCTTGCTGCAACAGGAGATTCTGTCCTGCTGTCGATTCCTTTAACATTTGCAATTTCCTCTTTACCGCTTTCCTAACTTTGATTAGTTCTTTCTTTGCTTTTACATCCATGCTCTTGTCAAGGTTGTCTTTTAACAACTGATTGACTTTATATCACTTACATTAATATATAGTTATCGAATCCTAAGCGATATCTTCCCTCATTTATACCACAATCCTTGTTTATCACTAGAAATCCAAACTTCTCTTTCCGACACTCTGCACAAATATTTTTAAATTGGTCAAAAGTCATGTCTGTAGTGACATGATCTGCGAAGACGTGTTTGAGATTTAATTCATCCTGTTTAAACAGTATTATTAAATTTGCATTATCTCTAATTAAATGTTTGGGAATCTGTGCATATGTTTGATTTAAATAAAAAGTGTCGATTGAGTTATGTCTTCCCATACTAAAGTATTCCCTTATCTTATTTTGATTTTCATTCGCAACATCGTCAAAGATGAATACAGAATTAGGTCTTGCCTGTGATGGGACAATTACATCGTCAGAGTCTCTATAGGAAAAATAACCAATTCCAGCAATTGGTTTCAATAATTCAGCTAAATACTTATATTTTGGTTGATACAATGACTTGGAATAAACGTATACGTTTGCGAACCGTAAACCGTTCGGTTGCTCCAAAAGTCCTATAATCACATTTGTTTTTCCACAATTTGAAGGTCCGGCGACAATGGCTCTTATTGTGGATGGTAGTAATGGACCCTGTCGATTTATTTTCCTGGCAATGTCGAAGTCACGATTGGTTATGGGTAGAGCAGATGGATGTTGTACTATCCGCATGTTTATTGATTATTAAACGGTTTACGCATGTGCTAGTCAGTTCGTTCAGTGTAGTGAAAGAGCTATTACTACACATGTTCCATGACACGAGGTTTTCTGAATAGGTTTATAGATAAATTACCTATTGAATTACACCTCCCAGGGTATAACTTTTGCGGTCCAGGGACTCGACTAAAGAAACGATTAGCTCGAGGTGATATCGGTATAAATCCCCTTGACGAATAATGTAAATTACACGATATTGCTTACAAAACTTTTCCAGACATTTCCCATTGTCGAATTGCTGATAAGGTTTTGGCACAACAATCATTACAAAGACTAAAGTCGTCGGACGCGTCTTTTGGTGAACGTTTGGCAGCTCTCACAATTGCTTCAGCTATGAAGGGTAAAGAGAAACTTGGAATGGGGCACAAAAAGCGACGTCGTAAAGTTGGTGGTTCAATTTCGATGCGAAAAATAAAGAAGAGAAGACGAACAAGAAAAGGAGGAGCTCTACCGTTTCGTAAGCTAGTGACAACTGCGAAAATTGCTCTTAAGGAAACGAAACCTCTCCAGCTGATACATGCTGCTAAAATAGCACTAAATACAATTTGTAAATTTGGAAAGCGATCTAAATCTCCCAGAATCATTCCTATTCCAAAGACAGGTGGTTTTCTACCGTTAATTCCGATTTTCGCTGGACTATCAGCACTTGGAGCTCTCTCTGGCGGTGCTGCTGGGATAGCTAAAGCTGTACGCTATGCGAAAACAGCACAACAACAGCTAGAAGAAGATAAACGTCATAACGCTTCAATGGAAGCTATTGCTCTTGGAAAAAATATTTCAGTACAACCATTCCGTAAAGGTTTCGGTTTATACCTTAGACCTTATCAACAAAAAAAAACCTAAAATTTTTCGTAAAGTCCTTTGACAGATTTGGATTTAGTCAATTACATTAACTATTTACAAATTCCCATTTTCGGGGAATCTTTATGCGTAACGAATTACCTAGAAAAGTTAAAAGGTGTGAAAGTGGAAAGGTTAATTTAGATTTAGACACAGGAACTGGTACATATTGGACAGCGTATGTAAAACGAAATAACAAAGCTATGTACTATGATCTCCGTCCACCTAAAGAATTGGTTCAATATTTACAACCTTCCGGACCTTGTGCTATCACTTATAACTACAATCGTGTTCAGAACCCCTTTAGTTGTCCAATTCCTTAATTAGACTACGCAAACCTTTTCTTAAAAACAAACCATCAAACTAACTTCGTTGTAGTAGACAGAACGTCAAACCGAAAACATGTCTTACACATTTACCTTGACTAATACAAAGTCGGAGCTGCAAATGATAATAAGTCCACCAATTTTTTTAAGCGATGATGATGAATATCAAATTGCTTTGTTAAATTTTGAAGCATATAACAGTATTCCGAATATCGATGAAACGAACAACAAATTCTATTTTGAAGGTTCTACACCACCAGTCGTTGTTCTTCCGGAAGGATCCTATGAAATCGATGATATTGATCATTATCTTCGCGAGAAATTGCGAGATACTGATGATGCTATTGAATTGTTTGGAGACAATACTACTTTAAAAAGCCATATAAAAAGCACCAAAAAAGTCAACTTCGCTCCTGCAGATTCTCCCGTAAAGATATTGGGTTTTGAAAATAAGCTTCTACTATCACTTATTTATTTATCAATCAACACTCGTGTCATCGACTACATTTTCCTTAAAATAGTTGATCAAGACGATAATCTAGTTAATTTCCGTGGAGAGCGTGTCACAATAAGACTGCACTTACGAAAAGCATAACATGGTAGTGCAATATAGCTGTCCCCAACGATATTCAAAGAAGAATAGTACTATAAAACTACTACCACAATCCCGGATGCTTATTTCGGCTACAACCATTAAGCGATTAACACCGCTCAATAAACAGTTCCTTAAACCTTTGGGGTTGCGATTGAAAAAGAGGAAACGCTAAAATGGTAGCAGAAATACTAAATGTTACTGAAAAAAGCAGTCTTCGATAACGCTATAGTTAACGCTGATAAACATACTCATCAACCTTATGCGAATTCAACTTTCAAAAATAATGATACGATACGTATTTCAATAGAAAATGAAGATGTTTACACTTTGCCTTCTAGTAGTTTCCTATACATAGAAGGTCGTTTGCTTCTTAAAAAGATGGCAAGACAACTGCGAACACTTCTTTTATCCACAATGGAGTTTTACACCTGTTTGATGAAATTCGTTATGAATTAGGGGGAAAAGTTATTGATCGAGTCCGTAATCCTGGCATGGTTACAACAATGAAAGGTTACGCATCTTACAACGAGAATGAAAGTAAACGTCTCAGCAACAGTGGATGGTTGCCTCCTGCTTTAAGCGATCTACAAGGAATTAAGCTTAATTCTGCAAAACTAGTAGATTCCAACGGTTACTTCAACGTTTGTATTCCACTACGTATGATTTTTGGATTTGCAGAAGACTTCCGAAAAATAATATTAAACGTTCGACAAGAATTAGTTCTAGTTCGCAGCAGCACTGACAATAACTGTTAACTTTGTTAACATTGATGATATCGGATGTCCAGCTCTCTCCAAACTCCCAACTCATTTTAAAGTTAAAGTGTGTTCTTATCATTTATTTACAACCGCTGTTGAACAGAATTGTGCTTATAAAAATGTTCTTTTATTAAAATATAAACCCACCCGCACATTATTAAACTTTTCGATAAAGGTTTCCATGTTATACTGACTTAAACACACTCAACTCTGTTATGCATCTACTGCTTCACTCGTTCCCGTAACTTATGTAAAATCCCCTTCCACTACATAGGCTTCAGTGGAGGGGAACTTATTATACAAACCACGTTGCTCGTTTTAAATGTCTCAGTTGTTATGGAAAAAAGCAATCATGATCAGTGTGTCGTCGTTACTGATTTTAACATATTTGTATAACAATACCCTCTACATTTCCCGACTTGATAATACTATTGGAGATGAAGCCTATGTTTGTAAAAATTTTAATAAGGATATTGATGTGTCTTGTACATGGAAGAAAAATTGGGATACTATTATTATAAGAAATGTTAATGGAGCAAATGTCTTTACAGTTGAGAACGTGTAGAACCTTCACTCTGTAAAACTAGCATTAATTGATAAAGATGGACAGTTTCGAAAATATATTGAAAGCCGATGGATTCAGCTTAAAGATGATGAAAACAGAGACGTTATAACTAAGGGCTATATCGCCGACTCTTTCGTATTTCTAGAAGTTGTTAGTACTATTAATGTAATCTTATTGTTCAATATTTAGATTGTATCACTTATTAAAGAAATCAAACACAGTAGATGTTTCAACAAGATTTAATAAATACCGACAATTGTTTCAACTAAGAAGTCATTTTCAAGAGTAAATTGACAATACTAAAAGCTATATTATAATGGATTCTATTTAAATATTTATTCTAAGAGCGATAACATCATTAACGTACACAATATATAATATACAATTTCCAATAATTACAAATCTAATAATAAAGGTGTATTCTGGACAAACAATTCTAAGTGGTTGTTGACGCCCTACTACTCCGGGTATGCCATTTCTTGATTTCTAGTTGTATCCAATAAGTTATATTAACGCCCCTGCTTATAAACTTTGTAAATTCGCTAACTCATTCATAATTAATAAATTAAAATTCAATTCTAAATATAGCATAAAAAACTCACTTGAATTTGTTAAATTAACCGAAAACTTGCACATTCCAAGTAATACAATTTTAATTTCATTTGATGTTGAAAGCCTTTTCACATCAGTTCCCCTCGACTTAAATAGAATTTTAAAAGAATTAGTTAACTCTAGTGACTTAACTGACACCGAAAAATTAGAATTCCTTGACATCCTTAAAATTTGTTTAAATCAGTCATATTTCGAATTTGATAAAAAATTCTACTCTCAAACTGAAGGCCTCCCCACGGGATCACCTCTCTCTCCTATATTAGCGAACAACTTTATGAATGACTTTGAAGAAAAATTGTTTAATAATCATCTAGCAAAAAACATACATTTCTACTGCAGATATGTGGATGATATATACTGCATTTGGTCAGGTAGTAGAAGACAGTTAGACAATTTTTTAAATGTTTTAAACTCTATCAATAGCAAAATCTCATTTACAAAAGAATTGGAAACTAATGGTCATTTAAATTTTTTGGACTTAAATATCTCATGTAATAACAATAAGTTAAAATATAATATTTACAGCAAACCAACAACTACTGACACTATTATTCCGTCTTGCTCTGATCAATCATTCAGAATCAAGTTATCCACATTTCATAGCCTATTACATAGACTAATCAATATCCCCTAGACGAACAAAACTATCGAACGGAATTGAATATCATAAAATATATAGCAATAAAAAACGGTTATAATGATACTTTAGTCACTAATTTTTTGAATAAAAAACTCAAAAGTAAACTATTACAAAATCTGTTTAAAGATCATTCCTCCAACAGTAAAAATAATGTCAGTTTTTGTTCTATCAATTATATACCACAATCTAGCTCAAAAATAGCAAAAAGACTCAATAAATTTAACATTAACGCCACAGAAATAAATAAAAACAACATTGAAACATCTCTAATAAATAACAAACGGAAATTAAGCAATGGTTAAAAAAATGGGGTTTACCAAATTAACTGTAATGATTGCAATGCTATATACTTAGGCCAAACTGGCCGCGCTTTAGATACCCGTTTAAAAGAACATATTAGTAGCATAAAAAAGAAAACATGCAATACAGGTCTTTCAGAACATTGATTTATGGAAAACCATAATATAAATAAAAATATCAAATTAATACATAATCAACATAAGGGCAAGAAATTAAATTTACTAGAATTTCTTGAAATTAAAAATTCCCAGAAACAACAAAAACATCGTCAACAACCACTTAGAATTGTTTGTCCAGAATACACCTTTATTATTAGATTTGTAATTATTGGAAATTGTATATTATATATTGTGTACGTTAATGATGTTATCGCTCTTAGAATAAGTATTTAAATAGAATCCATTATAATATAGCTTTTAGTATTGTCAATTTACTCTTGAAAATGACTTCTTAGTTGAAACAATTGTCGAGTATTTATTAAATCTTGTTGAAACATCTACTGTGTTTGATTTCTTTAATATTAAAAATGTTTCATCACAACACCACCATAGTTAACTTTAATATTATTAAATGTATCACTTACATACTTCATTTATATCAAAATAAAGAATCGTTAACTATAACGACTTCACTTTTATTTCATATGTCTATACCTTACATTTTTCTCCACTTTCTCTACATTATCATGTAAACGTATTTAAGAATCGTAAACTTCAGACGACTGCAGACGTATTTAATTTTACATTACCCACACATGTACATATGTTTCAATTCATTGTGAAGCATTCGACCACTTCATACACACAAGTTTAAAGTCAATGACTTTAAGTAACCTCTCCTCCTCTGAATTAGAACCGGTCATCTCACACTACTTTATTGACCATAACGATTATAACGTTCAAAATAAAGCCATTCTTTAATAACATTTATTTCTTGAATTAAAAATAAACTAAACCATAACAACAAATCATCTACAAAAGAAATGTGGTAATCAAGATGACCAAAAGCAGGCGTTTTAATTATTTTATTTAAACAACTTGTTTTATACAACGACGAATTCAGAATGTGTTCTGTACTCTTCGGCACTCAATACATAATACAAAGGAACGTATAAACATGAATCATTTAAATGAGTCTGTCGCTAAAACTATAACCACCTAATCGAAAGAAAAATATAAGATCGAGTCGCAGGAAGTCGCAAATCAAACCAGTATATAAAATGTAAATATGATAAATGCTACTTAAAAGAAAATATTTCAGTAAGGGGCCGCATCAGCAGTTTTTAGGTATATGAGATTTTGTTGAATTTCATTTTGAAATTACTTTTGATGTAGACAAGTTGGAAGAGTGATCGATGTTTCAAATTAAAGGTCTTATTGCTGTTTAGTACGGTACATCGAGCTTTTTTTAGATTGACTTTTTGTTTTTGATTTATTTAGAAAAAACTGTAAATCTTTGTTAGCAAATTAAAGCTACACTATTAATAGCTACAACCTGCGCTTTCGGAAATCGTTAGTTCAAAGCTTTCTTACATGCGGTACATCGCCCGATTTTTTATAAATGTTATAAAAACAGAGATATTTTATTCTTTTGGTGAACTGCATGGTATAAATAAATTATGATAGGCAACCAACTTTACACGAATTAGCATGATTTATTAGGGGGGCATTAACCAGCCACTAGTAAACGCCTACACTTAGCATCCGTCGAAACTTTGCAAACAAGTTTATACCTGGAACAGTATTTGTTAAAAGTGTTTACTTTTGCGCATAGAAATAAGAAATAATGTCAATATGCCTTCTATAAATTAACTTGTTCACTTTTGGTAAGTAATTGTTGTTAGGGATACAAAATCTTATTGTTAGAATTGAGATTTGACCTTGTCGGCATTACATAGAGCTGAAATTCCACATACATATACAATATACATATGTGTAATAGGGATGACAATAAATGATTTTTGATATCATGGAGCTGATTCTAAGTAAAATGCAAAAAAATCTAGGAATGTCACTTCTCAGTATCAAATCGGGCTATAGCTTTACAGCCAAGAGCCAACCACGGCTACCTTCAGTTGACACTCTTGGAGATTAAATGTCCCTATTCTGTCCGTAATATGACTATAGGCGATGCAATAAAAAATAAAGTCATAAAGTACTGCACCCAAAATGGCGATAATAACAGAATTTTATTAAAAAGCAATCACGATTATATGTACTAGATACAGGGACAGTTATATATAACAAATAAAGCTTTTTGCTACTTTTTTGTTTATACCATGGCTGATTACGCATATGACATCATAAGAAGGGACGACGACTTTTGGAAACACAAAATGGAAAAACAATTAGAAAAAATTTATTTTAGTGCGTTACTCCCAGAAATTTTAGATTCACGGTTTGAGAGAAATTTGCCCATCAGACAAATAGCAATTTGGACTGGTAAACAAACCGTACAACAAGTATATTCTCGTGATCGGACACGAAAAGATAGGTAGGACAGACCTGTCGAGTCCGGGACGACTCGACGTCGGGACGGTGAAGCATACGTCATCAGCAGCAATTATGCCTTCAAACAACACTGAACACCGATAGAAGGCTCTACACTGCCGACGGCGGCATGAACGCGCCGGTGTCGGGAAGACCTAAACCCACGAGTCTCGAAACGAACATTAGGCGGTTATTAGGGATATAGGGAACCTCAGACTAAACATTCGCGGGTGATCAGTATCACCAGGTTAGAGTAAGGACCTAGGTTAGGAGTATTGCAGATGCAGCCTCGTCTTAACCACGCGAATTTCCTCAGAATGTTATCATTGTCACTCGTTATTCGGCGGTCATTCGCGTTTCTCAATTTGTACGGCGAGTTGCGGCGTCTGGAGGGCCCAGGAAGCCTCTTGGCGTTCGCAAACGTTACACAAACACCGCCTATGATCAGGTGTGGCTCCTCTCAATATTTGCCTGGCTTTAGACCGATCCCGGAGTCTTGCGCAGGTCAGATCGACACCTTTTTGGCAATAACTCAAAATTTTGCTGAGGATAAATTAGCTATTGCGAACCTTTAAACTACGGCGGCGTACCAGTTCAGAATCTACAATTAATTGTGTTTTATGACATCTTCATACTGGTTTTGAGCTTCAAAAAAATACAAAAAACTGTCGTAATACTTCCGTGTCTATTGCAATAGATTACGGTTCTTCGAACGAAATTAATTTTTAAACACGCCAGTATATGTATAACGCATGTACTGACAGTGCTAAGTCTGTTAAAAGTGTGAAGGGAAATAATATACATAACATACACATACATAATAAGTACATAAGCATTTGTATATAATGTAATAACAAATGCGATTTTGACCCACCTGCTAATTATCTCAGGTATCCAGGTATCAGAAAGAGGTGATTTTGTCTCACAGGCGATTTTTGTCATAGGCGATTTTGTTAAAAAATCATTTTTTAATGCTTTATTCCACACGAAAATGTACAACAATTTTTTGTTAGATGTAAACAACTTCCTTTTGCTTCGCTGCTCCACATAATTTCTGGTTTCATTCAATTCGTTCAATTTTAATTAAATTTTAATATTAACAATTATTACGACATTACGAGTAATAATTAATTAATAACTTTTAATCAATTTTGAGTTACTATTTTAAAACAGTACCCTTACACTATAATCGTTACTATATATGACTCTGTTATCCATTAGGTACAAGTAAATATCAAATTTTAGAAAGAACAAATTTATTTCTTCAGCTTGTCAATAACTACATAGAACTTCGTATAACGATACTATGCGTACCTGCACAAGCAGGTAGACGATCCGAAGAAACTGCAACCTCAATTATTACCCTAATAAAATTGTTCCAAAGGAAGCCATATTATAAACACTCCCCTTTTATTTTGACAGGTTTTGTAAACGAGGCAGATGTGGCGTCGCTGGCGGCGGTGGCTGTGATGGCGGCGGCTGTGGCAGTGAAGACTGCGGCAGTGGTGGCATGGCGCTGGATCACCTTGCTGATGACGTCACCAATGTTGCGTGTGGCCGGAGCGCTGTTTCACCAGTGTAGCGTGGTTGCGGGGGCGCTGCATCCCGTTGTCGGGCACGTAATCCATGTGACTCCTTTGCAGGGGCGCTGGATCACGCCGAAACGTGCAACACGTGGGAACTTACATCACGGCGAAGTGAGCAGCGTTGGGCTCGTTGATCTCTCAAATCACGTCGGGCGGCACCAATGTAGCGAACGTAGCGGCTACCATGAAGGTGCGTGTAGAGAGTGTGGTCCTAATAAGGACCGTTGAATTGGAAGCGTATTTCAGATTCCAATAATAAACGAGTCAGGATTAGACTAACTTTATTACAATAATATACAGGTATTTATACAGAAATTATTTACATTAGGCTTATGGAGATACCGAACTCAGCAGTTTACGTTGGTGTGTATATTTGCTCGTTGACCTAATTTGTGGCAATAAAAGACAATGTTCTCTGTCACCAGAATTTGCATTTTGCTGTACAGTGTAATAATTAACATATTACGACCGATATTGAGTATTTAACATTGCTTCATTCTTATAAATTTAAAATATTAGAACTCACTAACTGATTTAAGATTTTCATGTTCAAATTTTGTATCAATATTCTTCAAATTTAATACTTCTTTTATTTCTCATTTGATATGTACTTATGTGAATATCTGGCGCCCAATTTTGATTCATAATATTTTTAAAAAAAGGTGAGTGAAATAATACATTATTTTGTATTTCTTGATTATTGAAAATTCTATAAATTGATTTCATTTAATTTACATCTATACATTTCATCACCACATCCATAATTCATATTAATATATATATATATATATATTGGTGCCTGTTAAGCTGTCACCTCCGGTATTTTGAAGAGGCGACCTGGCCTCCGGGTGTTAACATACGGTTTTTTAGATTTTTTTTGCATATTTGAGATGAGGGGAATCCCATGAATACGGATTTCTAAAGAGGGGTAAATGTTTCTGCATTTTTTAGGGGTGCTATATATGAAGCACAGAAGATACGTTATGAATTCCGCAGTTTTATATTTTCAGGATACTATAGGAGTTTTGTCGCCTCCAGCAGGGTTGCCAAGTTGTTTGCAGCCAATTCGATGTTTTCGTATAGAGCGATATACTTATCAGAAATTAATTACTGTTTTGTTTATGTGTACAATTTTATAATGTGGTACAGTAACGATAAGCAGGCGCGCTGTTCTGCTGAAGCCATGTCACAAAGCTCGCATAAAGAATACTCGTTTTCTTTGATGTTTACGTAATTTTTGGCTCTATACATAATAGGTCATGACTTTTTTAATGATTATTGTACGTAAATCATAATATATTTTAAGTAGTATGTAAACAATAAACAAATTAAACGCGATTTTCTTTGCTTAACCTTACTACGTAAAATTCTATTTACTTGTGAAATGTGATTTCTGGTTCATTTCATTCACTGCGGCTTTTACAGCCGTAAGAAGAACAAATGTAAGAAGTGAGTAAATTGGTAATATAATTTTATTATTATTTTACGGAACTGATTCTCAACGAACGTTGAATATTGCTTTTGTCTTCCAATCGAGAGGCACTTATCGGAAATATAAACAAAACTTGAGCTCTAGACCAAACATACCTATTTAAAAAGAAAGCCAATGTATGTAGTTGACTAAGATATATTTCTTTTGATATTTCTGCATACTTTAAACGATTAACGTTTCTTTGGCGAAACCTTATCATTTAGTCAGTGACTTTCTATTGTGACTGTTCAAATCAGAGTGCGTTTTGAGCGAATCTATTTGTTTTCCAAATTAGGTGAGTTTTCTCACAGAGTAGCTAATTTACTTAATGATTAATATTTGATTTATTAGTATATTAATTATATTTTGTGTTGTTGTGTCTTGGAGTACGTCGTGCGTTTTCCCTTCGTACTCTGTGTGTTCTAGAGTGGGTACTACGCGAGTCTTCCCTTAGTACTTAAGTGAGGTTACAGTACCTTGTGCGTTTTTCCCTTAATACCGATGCGTAGAAATGTTGACACAATAACAATACAGTTATTCAGACATTTAACTAATAGTTTACTGATTAGTCTATTTAATGTTTTTACACTTATACATACATTGCTCTATTTCAATAATATTATTTATTTGAATCAATTCATTAGTTGAAGTAAATTGGTTGCTCAGGTTGTTTTTGTATTTTTTTTACAGAATTGGTCTTGATCATATTTCGGCCTGATAGTGACCATCCTACACAGTGATATTTTATTTTGTTACTACGCACTATTATTGTAGATATTACTCTGTAAGTACATTTATTTTGTTCAATTCAACGAATCTTGTTTTTTTTCCCTACAAAATTTTTCAGGAGTGGGATTACTCCTACCTGTTTGATCAAGACCAATTTCCAGTAGATTCATATCGCTACAGCTTTTATTTTTCCTTTTCTACGATACAAAACTATATATTTAACAATCCAAGTATACATCAAAACTTGGTATGACTACGCGTCGTAAGAGACCACTTCCTTTGGAAGTGCCAGTTTCTAGCATCACTGCTCGAGCGGACTCGCCAAGTTCCCGGCGTCGAAGTTCTTCACATACGAGTGACACATCTGCGTCACTGGATAGACTCACAGCTGCAATCACTACGCTGGTAGAGGCAAATGCCGTAAATGCGCAGAGAGAAAGAGCTAGTGTCCCATCAGTACGAGGAGATATGGTCCCTGTTTTTGATCCCGACGATAAAACGCAGACAATAACTGATTGGTGTAGAATGGTCGATGAATTACGTGACGTCTTTAGTTGGTCGGAAGAAGCCACGATTTATTTTGCCACTTCTAAACTTCATGGTTTGGCCGAAGTGTGGTATAAAAGCCTTCCAAGTCTCAAACTTACATGGGAGGAATGGAAAAGCAAATTGCAGATAGGCTTTCCTTCCAAAAGGGAGTTTTGGATAGATCTGCAGGAAATGATGAAAAGGACAAAACAAAATGAGGAATCGTATACTAAATACTATTATGAGAAGATGGCGCTATTAAATAACTGTGAAATTACTGGCAATAAGGCTGTTTCATGTCTGATTGGGGGCATTTCGGACAATGTGGTTAAAACTGGAGCTCTTGCGGGAAATTACCAATCTCCGGAATTACTTTATGGTTATCTTTGTGGTTTAGAGACGGTCTCTACCCCTTTGAAAAGCCAACAAGTCACGAAGTTTGTTCAAAAACAAAAGCATGTCGTATTCGGAAAGAAACCAAAACGTACACTAGGGGTTTGCTTCAAATGTAATCAGGCTGGACACATAGCCAGTAACTGTAATAGTGGGAGGAGTAACAATGAAAGTACGGGAAGAAAACGATGCAATTACTGCAGACATGGAGGCCACACCGAGGAAACGTGTTTCCTGAAGAAAGGCAAAGATAAAGGAAAAGAGTCCTTATGACTAATACACGATAAGCAAAATCAAAAATTTTACAAACCGATTAGCATTAATGGAATATCATCCTTAGCTTATGTGGATTTAGGCAGCTCTTGTACTATCATAAAAGTTGAAGAAGCAGATAGATTAGGGTTGAAAGTTGATACCACTAGAAAAACCGTTTTACATGGCTATGGAAATGGGCGTACTTCTACTATAGGTATTGTAACAATTACGATAAAGATTGACGAAGTGGAAGCATCCATATCTGCTCACGTGGTTCCGGATTCGGCCCAAGAAATTCCAATTTTATTAGGAAGAAATTTTACAGAGTTACCAGAAATATTTATGACCAAGGATGATGTTGCATTAAAATTTCTTCAAAAGGAAATTGCGGAATTAAATACAATAACAGCAGAAGTGAACCTTTCTAAGGTTGTATTACGTATAAAAGAAGATACTACGATCCTTCCAAACCATTGGGGTCATGTACAGATTGACAACGACACCTATGAAGGTGACTTATGCATCGAAGCTAGTGTGCGACTACAAGGAAAACAAGAATACTGTGTTCCTTATACGGTCCTATCGTTGAAAAAGGGTGAAGTTTCAGTAGTACCTTGTATTAGTTTAACCGACCAAGACATACATTTCAAGAAAGGCAAAGTGTTGGCGCGAGCCTTTCCTTGTGTTGAAAGAACAAACCCGACAGATACAGTAATGAGGATCATTGCAGACGATGCCAGAAAGCCCCTCCCTGTAGAAGAAATTTCGGTTGGGCCTGTTAATAATGAGCAACGTCAACGATTAATGAATTTACTGAATAATTACAGAGATTGTTTTGCTGTTTATACACAAGAATTAGGTTGTTCAAGATCCGCAACTATGGAAATTACTATGAGTGAAGATAAACCATTTTCATATAGACCATACAGGATGTCTAGATCAGAACAAAATTTTGTAAAAGGTATTGTTGATGAACTACTTGAAAGCAAGATTGTTCGAGAATCAGATTCTGATTACTCTTCGCCTGTACTTTTAGTCAGAAAAAAAAATGGTGAACAACGACTATGTGTGGATTATAGGAAATTAAATTCCTTATGTGTCAAAGATAATCACCCTCTGCCACGTATTGACGATCAGATCGATAAACTACAAGCAGGAAATTATTTCACTAGTTTGGATCTAAAATCTGGTCATCACCAAATTCCACTTGCTGAGACGTCCAAACGTTTTACTGCATTTGTCACGCCTGAGGGCCAATTCGAGTATAACAGAGTACCGTTTGGCTTATGCAACGCTCCAAGGGTATTTCAGAGATTAATGACCAGAATATTTAAACCAATACGTAATTATTCTGCCCTGTACCTAGATGATGTACTTTTATATGGACCTACCGTAGATACTTCCCTAGATATATTGCAAGAAGCATTGGACATCTTGCGACAGGAAGGTTTGACTCTGAACTTGAAGAAATGTAACTTCTTAAAGCCTTCTATCAACTACCTCGGTTATGAAATAGAAAAAGGGACAGTTAGACCAGGAGCTGATAAGATTAAAGCTGTGGAACAATTTCCTACCCCTAAATCGGTTCATCACATACGCCAATTTCTTGGCTTAACAGGATTTTTCCGACATTTTGTGCGCAACTACGCCATTATTTCCAAACCTTTGTCAAAATTAATTAAGAAGGACACACCATGGATGTGGCAACAAGAATAAGAAGCATTTAAACGACTTAAGGAAATTCTAGCCAGCCGACCAGTACTTGGCCTATTTGACCACAACGCACATACCGAGCTACACACAGATGCAAGCCAACATGGATTAGCCCGTATACTTTTACAAAGGAACGCGGATGAACGCTTGCACCCCATCGCGTACTATAGTCGCCAAACTTCAGACACCGAACAAAAATATCATTCGTTCGAATTGGAAGTTTTAGCGATAGTGTCAAGTTTAAGAAAATTTCGAACTTACCTCCTGGGCATTTCATTCACTGTCGTTACGGACTGTAACTCTATTACAACCGCCAATAAGAAAAAGCATCTGTTACCACGGATTGCACGATGGTGGCTTGAATTGCAAGAATTCACATTTGACATTCAATACCGACCCGGATTACGGATGGCACATGTGGATGCACTAAGTCGCAATCCAACTACTGACGCTGATACTGAAGAGTGTGAGGTAGTTATGCATATAGAAGCAGCAGACTGGGTCCTTCCTGGGCAATTGACTAATGATAAATTGAAACAAATACACACAGTACTTTCGAAACCGCCAACAACAGACTACGAAAAGAAAATTTACAAGGATTACTGCTTAAGAAATGGACGCATATACCGAATTACAGCTAAGGGTATATTGTGGGTTGTCCCGAGAGGGATGAGGCAATGTGTCGTAAAAGCTGCACATGATGATCTAGGACATTTTGGAGTTGAACGAACTCTACGTAGGTTATGTGAAAGTTACTGGTTCCCGAGATTGCGGAAATATGTCGAGCAATATATCGCGTGCTGTATCCCATGTTTATATACAAAGAGAAACAGAGGAAAGAAAGAAGGTTTTCTACATCCAATACCTAAAGGAGAAACCCCATTAAAAACAATTCATGTGGATCATCTGGGCCCTTTCCCAAAATCAAAAAAAAAAAACATGCAATATCTGATAGTGGGAATTGATGCTTTTACGAAATTTACCTTCCTGCGAGCGACCAAGAGCACAAAAACAAAGTATGTCATTGACTATTTCAAAGATATTTTCGCTACATATGGAGTTCCTGAAGTTGTAGTATCAGATCAGGGAAGTGCTTTCACATCTAAGCGCTTTCAGTCTTTCTGCCGACAAAATAATATTCGGCATATTATTAATGCAGTAGCCACTCCACGGGCTAATGGTCAAGTGGAGCGCCTTAACAGTACCATACTAGCAGCCCTTCTTCCTTCAATAACTGAAGAAGAATTATGGGACGAACAAGTTCGCTCTGTACAGTTTGCAATTAATAATGTGACAAACAAAAGCACCGGCAAAACACCTTCACAACTCATGTTTGGATTCATTCCACGAACTAACTCATCAGACACTCTTCTTAGGGACGAAATACTCATCAGTTCAACCTTGATTGAAAATTTGGTAACCACAAGAGAGGAAGCTGCAAATAAAATTAGAACTGAGCAGGCTAAGCAAAAGACTTATTACGACAAAAAACGTAAGAAACCCAGGAAATATAAAGAGGGAGATCTGGTTGTCATCCTGAAACAGGTTCAGTCGACAGGGATCAGCAAAAAACTAAGTTCTCCATATAGCGGGCCGATGGTAGTCAAGACCATCCTACCAAATGATCGCTATATTGTCACGGATATGGACTATTCATATAGAACCGGAAGGTCATCAAAGTACGAAAAGGCAATCGCTGTGGATCGGATGCGACCTTGGTGTCCACCCGGGGGGGTATCGGATTCCACAGATAGCGAGAGTGGCGGAGACGGGGTAGTTTTGACCTCCGATGAGGAAGACCAGACCCAACTTTAGATTGACCAAATGTATCTCGGGACGAGATATCTACAGGATGGCCGACTGTAAGAAGTGAGTAAATTGGTTATATAATTTTATTATTATTTTACGGAACTGATTCTCAACGAACGTTGAATATTGCTTTTGTCTTCCAATCGAGAGGCACTTATCGGAAATATAAACAAAACTTGAGCTCTAGACCAAACATACCTATTTAAAAAGAAAGCCAATGTATGTAGTTGACTAAGATATATTTCTTTTGATATTTCTGCATACTTTAAACGATTAACGTTTCTTTGGCGAAACCTTATCATTTAGTCAGTGACTTTCTATTGTGACTGTTCAAATCAGAGTGCGTTTTGAGCGAATCTATTTGTTTTCCAAATTAGGTGAGTTTTCTCACAGAGTAGCTAATTTACTTAATGATTAATATTTGATTTATTAGTATATTAATTATATTTTGTGTTGTTGTGTCTTGGAGTACGTCGTGCGTTTTCCCTTCGTACTCTGTGTGTTCTAGAGTGGGTACTACGCGAGTCTTCCCTTAGTACTTAAGTGAGGTTACAGTACCTTGTGCGTTTTCCCTTGGTACTTGTTTGTACGTTACACTGTTTACCATGGTAGATAAACTCTGCATGCCATTTCTGGGAGGTATTTTGTGCGTTTTTCCCTTAATACCGATGCGTAGAAATGTTGACACAATAACAATACAGTTATTCAGACATTTAACTAATAGTTTACTGATTAGTCTATTTAATGTTTTTACACTTATACATACATTGCTCTATTTCAATAATATTATTTATTTGAATCAATTCATTAGTTGAAGTAAATTGGTTGCTCAGGTTGTTTTTGTATTTTTTTTACAGAATTGGTCTTGATCATATTTCGGCCTGATAGTGACCATCCTACACAGTGATATTTTATTTTGTTACTACGCACTATTATTGTAGATATTACTCTGTAAGTACATTTATTTTGTTCAATTCAACGAATCTTGTTTTTTTTTCCCTACACAAATCAGCATTGTTTTAAACAAAAATCCACTAAAACTAACTACACTATTTAATTATATTGACACTTTTACACATCGATATCAACGCACTATTTGGGATCTTAATGGAGGCAGTCCCAAAATAAAGCGTCAATTTTCGACGTACAGTCGGCTTACGAGTTACGTGTTCCCACTCTTTCCTAGTCTAAGATTTAGAGCGTATAAAAAATATGAGGCTTCAATGGATAATTTTAGGAAGAGTGGAGCGCGTCGACCGTTGCATCGCGCATAATGTCGAATCTGTCCTGTCTTCCAAGGGTTCTGTTTTGTGTAAGAAACAGTAACAATAGACAATTTGATAAAAGTCAAAGCTTATCAAGTTATAATCTAACTTTTTTTTTTTTTAAATTATACTAAGATCCACTTTAGTTCAATAGAAATTTTTTTTGGTTTTTTGCAAAATGTACCTATACTGTTTAGTATCGCTTTTGTTCTGTTAAGGACCGTCAACAAAATACGCTACTCAGAATTTCACCTTTTTAGACCCCTGCACCCGTTATTAAAAATAGCATAGAGGTAAATAATTTAAAAAGTTTAAAGAACTACCAAATTAAGATACAATTAAAATAAAATTTATGAATTGCGAAATTCACATTAACTTAGACCCCCGCTACCTCTTGTCACAGTCAGTCACGCTAAGCAATACCCATCCTTCCCCCTTACCATTCAAAATTATTCAAATAAAAAACCAATCAGTTTAAATTAAAAATTCAGCAGATTTCTACGCCTAAGACCGTTAAACAACTATCAAATGTTTACAGACACTGGAATTTGTTGAAAACAATATCGAGATAGATAGATAATATAGGGTGGTCCAACAGTGGGTGCACGGAAGATTATGTCGTTAATATTGGTTAAATTAAATGTAATGACTCAAATAAAAGCTTCACGGAATGAACTTCTCCACTCTCTAAAATTATTTTCAAATATACAGGGTCTATCATTTCGCCTGAGCGCTACCTAACTTTTTTTAAATAGAACGCCCTACATGTTATTGCATTTATGAATTTCCGGTTAAGAATAATGGTCACTTCAATAAGTTGCATCATGTCGGCACCATTTAGCATTTAGAAAATGAACCTTTGCAGCGTCTCAGAAAAAATATCGTATCTCCAAAACCAAACAAGATAGAAATATCCGGATTTCACCATTGCGTAGAGAAAGAAATAGATATCCTATCGTCTCATATCCAAATTTAATTCAATTCGCCTTTGCTAAATTGAAACAGAACAGTTTCTATTTTTAAACTTTTAAACATCAATAACTTCATTTTCATAAAAGAAATTTATTTGAATCATTTTTTCGTAAACCCAATATTAACGGCACAATTTTCCGTGCACGCACTATTGGCCCACCCTGTGTAATTAATACATGGGATAATGTCAAGTAAAAACTGTTAGCAGTTCCGCCTTATGATTATGTATTTGTTGTATTCCCTGAAAACAGAAATACACAAACAATATGTGGCCTCAACCTTCCAATACGTTTATGTAATAGTTAATCTTGTTTTTACAAGCAAAATAGTAGAAGAATTCATATCGAATTGAACTTAATAAACACTTCAATTAGGCGTCAAATTACAACAAAGTGACCTATCCCAAATACAACCTAATTACCACCTGTTCTTTAAATTTTGAAAATTACATAAAATAGAAAAAGAACACAATCTATGCAGAAAAGAAAGTGAAAGCTGTTTTACTTTTAATTTACTTTTCTGAATTTGACAGTTAACTATTTATTTCAGTATTTGCAAATTCAAAAGTATGGAGAGTCGGTTACAGATCCTAAAAAAATAATACAAACATGTACAAACAACGTTTAATTACGAAATTTCAATGTAGATGACAGACATCTGATAGAAACAAACACAAAAAAGCAGAACGAAAACTACAAAAGATTATTCGGCAACAAGACACCGTGTCGAGCGTTTTATTTAAACTTAGGAGACATCAATCGTCAAATGCTAAGTTTAAAATTTCGTCTTTACACTAAGTCGAGAATCACGTCAAATAAATTAATTGCTTGTGTATTATTGCATAATTGATGTATATTATTGCGTAATTATTCGAATTAAAAATAAAACACAAACATAGGTGTACCTAAAAAACAGGGTTATTCAAACGAGGTGATACATTAGACGCTTTAGAGAAACTAAGCATGTTACAGATTTGAAAATTGGGCGGTATAGTCGAGTCAATGAAGGTTTTAACTTCTTAATTCTCAGCAACAGCTCCGATTTTGATCAAATTTTTTTTAAAATGTGTGTTTTTTAATAATATTCAAAATCAGAAACATCCCAATTTCAGGAAACAATTTTTTATATTGTTTAAACAATAAAAACTGCTTTTAAGGGAAAAATTATTTTTAGAATTTTTTTTGCAATAGGTATTTATGAAAATGTCAATTGATATTATTGAACATTTATCATCAACAATGTCCCCCGCAGTCTTCGTTAATAATTATTTATATTATTTAAACAATAATAGCAACATTTACGGGAGAAATTCATTTTTTCTTGTTTTTTAGCAATATTTATAACAAAGTGAAAGGTTTTTATTGAAAATTTAGTATTAATAATATTTTACACAATTTAAACTAATAATTATTTATATTGTTTAAACAATAATAATAACATTTATGTGAAAAAAATTTTTTTTTCGTCATATTTATAGAAAAGTGAGCTGTATATCTATTGAAATCGTACTGTTAGAAAATTTTATTTAAATCGGGGTTAATAATTATATTTTTTAAATAACAATAACAATGACATTTTCAGGAAAAATCATTTGTTTTAATATTTCTGGTGATATTTATTAAAAAGTAAATTGTTTGTATTGCCAATCTAAATAATAATAAATACACAAAATAAGCACACAAAATAATAATAAATACAATTATTTGTTCTTAATGATTATTATTTATTTATATTATTCATAAAAACGTCATTTTAAATAATATAAATAATTATTAACGAAGACTGCGGGGGACATTGTTGATGATAAATGTTCAATAATATCAATTGACATTTTCATAAATACCTATTGCAAAAAAAAATTCTAAAAATAATTTTTCCCTTAAAAGCAGTTTTTATTGTTTAAACAATATAAAAAATTGTTTCCTGGAATTGGGATGTTTCTGATTTTGAATAATATTAAATACCACACATTTTTAAAAAAAATTGATCAAAATCGGAGCTGTTGCTGAGAATTAAGAAGTTTAGGCGATTTTTAGGCTTCATTGACTCGACTAGTAGGAGTTATCGAGAATGATCTTTTTAACTAAAATATTTTAAACTGTTAAGAACAGTTTCTATTTGTAAACATTTGAACATCAATAACTTCATTTTCTTAAATAGGATCGTATACATTATTGGACACTAGCCGATTCAGAATTTTATTCTCTATCGATGTTATTAATATATATTGGTCTCTATCTCTGGCCGTTTCTGAAATAATCGGAATTTTGTTATTTATTAGCTGTTTTACCTATCGCAAACGTATTAGGTCTTGAAAAACAAATGATTTGCAGATATTTCACGCTTGTATTTTTCACTTTCTTACGTAAAATCGACAAATTCTTTTAGTTTTTGTATCGGTATCGGTTATGAGTCATCAGGTTAGGTTAGATAAAGTTAAAACCCACAGGCAGTAATTTTGTGTTCGTAGAAATGCACAAAACGCAAATGATACAAAATTTAAAACAATTTATCGGTTTTAAGTAAAGAAAACGAAAAGTACAATCGTAAAATATCTGCGAATTATTTGTTTTTCATGATCTAATACGTTTGCGATAGGTAAAAGAGCCAAAAAATAACAAAATTCCGATTATTTCAGAAACGGTCAGAGATAGAGACCAATATATATTAATAACATCGATAGACAATCAAATTCTACATCGGCTAGTGTCCAAAAATGTATACCATCCCATTTAAGAAAATAATGTTATTGATGTTTAAAGGTTTAAAAACAGAAACTCTTCTGTTTTATCTTAATAGAGGTAAATTGTATTAAAATTACGATACGCACACAATGGTGAAAGCCAGGACTTTCGATCTTGTTTCGTTTCGGAGATGAACGTTCTTCTTTTTTTAAAATGCTGAATAGTTCCTACATGGTGCGACCTATTTTTTGGTTATCAAAGTGACCTTTATTTCTAACGTAACATTCAAAAATGTAATAATACATACCTATGGTGTTCTATTTACATAAATGAGGTCAGGTAGCGCTCAGACAAAAGGAGACACCCTGTATATTCAAAAATAATTTTAGAGTGTGGAGAAGTTCATTGGGGGTAGCTTTTATTTGAATCATTTTTTCGTAAAACAACAAACAACAATAAGCGACACAATCTTCCGTGCACGCACTATTGGCCGATCCTGTATAATTAGTAGGTACATGGAATAATGTCGAGTAAAAATTGTTAACAGTTCCGCTATATGATTAGGGATTTGTTGTCTCTCCTGAAAACAGAGATACACAAACAATACGTTTATGTAATGGTCTAATGGTTAATCATGTATTTACAAGCAAAATAGTAAATACAAGAACTCATATCGAATTGAACTTAATAAACAATTCAATTAGGCGTCAAATTACAACATAACGACCTATCCCAAATACAACCCAATTATCACCTGTTCTTTAAATTTCGAAAATTACATGAAATAGAAAAAGAATACAATCTATGTAAAAAAGAAAGTGAAAGTAGTTTTACTTTTAATTTACTTTTCTGAATTTGACATTCAAGATATTGACATTTAATTATTTATTTCAGTATTTGCAAATTCAAAAGTATCGAGAGTCGGTTACACATCCTACAAAAATTATACAAACATGTACATAAACAGGGATTAATTACGAAATTTCAAGTTAATATTTATCACTTTTGAAATGACAAAAGGATATAGATGACAGATCATTTCCGGTTATACCAACTGTGTTATTTTAAATGGAGTGGTGTATTTTTACGCCGAATTCGTATAATACATAAAATTTTAAGGCAAGTTTGATAACCAACTTGAACACCTACGATGGGCGGTTTCTAAGAATTTAATTTTAAAAAAAAATTGCTACCGCAACCCAAATTATAAGAAATAATAACTTCCACAAAATAAGATTCAGAGTGTTGAAACTTTCTATATGGATTCTTCCCATTGTTTTATTTGAAAACTTTTGAGTAAGAATTTTTGCTTAATATAAGTAGATAATGTTAAAACTCTTTGCATAGATAGGTGTGCCAAGTAACGGCTTCCAATGCAAAATCAAGCCAAAAATCGTTCTTTCGATTAATTAATGTTACAAAAACAACCAAAAACGTAAACTTCAATTAAAGCATTTATTATAAACATTTTCCTCGAACATATTCCTAATAGAAATTAATCTAAAGAAAGTTATTAGTGTGATTTTGGTTTGATAGTCGTTAGTTGTCAATTGTTCAAGACATGCTCTATTACGCCAAAATTAATGCAATAATCTATTTTAAAAATTCAAAAATTTTCAAATAAAAGAATGGGAAGTATCCATATGGATCGAAAGAGGATAAAAAAAGGAATCCATTGAATAAATAAGATGTGGTAGGTGCCATGGTAAGTTTTTGTGTTTGAAGTTTTTGATTTTGATATTTTTCTGAACGCCCTGTATAAACTGTTGATAAAAAGTATAAACACAAAACACTTTTTATAGAGAATAAAGTTTATTATATGATACAAGAGGTTAAGCCACCAAAGCCAATAGGTTATGTATAAAAAAAAATATATATTTGCATAAGAGCTTGACTACTTAATTAAGCACCAGGTGACGCTAATGAGGTTGTAGATAAAATAGGGATTCTTAACACTCCCTCTATCAACAACCTCATTACAAAAAAAATATCTATTTTGTCATGCCAAGTTGATACAAATTTTTTTGATGCTTCGTCCCACCTAATCCTTTCATCAGTACATCAGCCAACATTATCTGTTGAGAAACTTTTCACTTCGATTTCTTTGGATTCTTGAGCTTCTCTAATGAAGTTATAGCGTATGCTAATATGTTTACTTCGACCGTGATATACAAAATTTTTACTTAGGTGGATTGCACTTTGACTATCGCAATAGAGTGTAGTTGCTCCCAAAACAAACTCATTTAATCCGACTGTTTCCATTAATTTTCTCAGATAAATAACTTCCTTAGCTGCATCTAAAAGGGCCATATATTCCGCTTCCATTGTCGAAAGTGCCACTGATTTTTGTTTACGAGTTTGCCAGCTTATTGGTCCGCTTGCTAACATCATGATATATCCAGAAGTTGATTTTCGTTCATCGATGTCACCAGCCCAATCAGCATCAGAGTAGGCCAATAAGGGTTTCCCGCACTGGTTGTAAGTAATTCTTAATTCTTGGGTACCTTTCAAATATCGTAATATTCTTTTAGCTGCTTTCCAGGATTGGAACAGAAACGGCTCAAAAGGCTGACCGCAAACGCTATGTCTGGTCTTGTTGTGTTTGACAGATAGACTAATGCCCCAATGAGAGATCTGTATGGCTTATTTTTCATCTCTTCCACTTCTTCCGATTTTTTCGGTGTCACATTTTTCGTTAGTTTTAAACCAGTTTCTAATGGCGTGTCGACTGTATTTGAATTTTCCATATCGAACTTTATCAACAAGTCAGCGATGTACCTAGGTTGACTTAATTTTATGCTGCCAGTTTCGCTCTCCCGCTTAATGTTGATACCTAGTATGTTATTTACTGCTCCAAGATCTTTCATCTTGAAAATTGTGCTTAACACATTCTTTATTTCAACTAGGTTTTTCCGTCTGTTCGAACAAATTAATAGATCGTCGACATAAATGGCGATAATAATCTTGATATTACCTTCTAGTTTAGTGAATACGCATGGGTCAACCTCAGTTCTCTTCATGTTTAGTTTAGTCAGAGTATTATCTAATTTTTTGTACCATTCTCTGCCTGCTTGTTTCAATCCGTATAGTGGTTTTCTCAATTTACACACTTTGTCTTCTGCTCCTAGTACCTTAAACATTTCTGGTTGTTCCATGAACAGCACATCTGATAAATTGTCTTGAACATAGGCAGCTATTACGTCCATGATGTACATACATTTCCTTCTCTACAGCACTGGCTAAAATCGTGCGAACCGTCTCATCTTGTTACTGGAGCAAATACCTCGTCATAGTCAATGCCAAAAATTTGTTCACATCCTCTTGCTACTAGTCTTGCTTTGAATCTTTCAGTGCTACCATCTTGATTCCTTTTTGTTTTGAAAACCCATCTGGATGTGAGGACTTTTCTTTCATCTGGTCGGGAAACTAGTTCCCAAGTGCCATTTTCTATAAGAGAATTGTACTGTTCTTGCATAGCGTTTTTCCATTTATTCCAGTTATTAGTGCATTTGGCTTCGTTAATCGTTAGTGGATCTTCATCTAGTTTGTCCATTGTCAGGGAAGCGAAGTCTTGATAAATTTTTCTCGGCCTTCCTCGATTACCGGTTCTCAACAGTCTTGGTCTACCCCTCCCTCTGAGGGCTATATCTTCTGAACATGACACGGGTGTTGTCTCTCCTCGTGCTTGTGCTAAGTCTTCATCATGGACATTTTGATAGTCGTCATCAGCATCTGGAGTATCTACTGCTTCCAAATATTCGGGTGAAACATTTTCTACGTGTATTTCTGGGATTGTCGGAAGATCATTCGGTGAGCGATTATCACGTGTATCGTTCAGTGTCGTTGCATCAAAGAAACCAGTATCATCAGCAAGTTCATGGTTATCATTATTAATTATTTGATTGTCATTATGTGAACGTAAAGCTATTGGCCACGTAGTAGATTTTTCATTTGTTTCAACTTGTTTTTGTACAGTTTTGTTTTCAACACTATTTTTATTATCTTGTTAATCCTTTTCCGGAAATTTAAGTTTTTCGTGAAATATTACGTCGCGTCTGTTAACAATTATCCTTTTATTAGCGTTGTATAGTCTATATGCTTTTGATTCATTTGAATAGCCTACTAGGATAAGTTCTTCTCCTTTCGGTTCAAATTTACCTTGACTTGGTCCTTTCTTTAAAGCTATATATTCGGAGTCCGCTGACATCTGGCTTATAACCATACCAGCACTCGAAAGGTGTCATTTTGTGCTGTAGAGCATGTGTTGGACATCTATTACGAATGTGGACTGCTGTATTTACTGCTTCTGCCAACAGGAATTTCGGTAGTTCTGATTGAATTTACATTGATCGCGCCATTTCAACAAGAGTTCGATTCGCTCTCTCTGCCACACCGTTTTGTTGTAGGGTGCATTCTACCGTAAGTTGTCGTATCACTGCGAATTTTGACAATATTTAGCCCTTTTTCGGTTTCTACTTTATTCTCATACTTTTTGAATGCTTCTAGATCTTCAGTTCTCTTCTTTATTAAGAAAATTTCAATATATCTGGATTTGTCATCAATGAAACTAACAAAATACTTTGAACCTTAAAGTTTTTCGGTGCGTTCATGTCCCCAAACATCGGTATCAGGGGCGAACCGAGCCTCATGAGGTTGGGGGGGTGAGCCATGTTCAAAATGCCGACTCGGTCAGAAAAATTTTCCGACTGTACAACACAGATTTATAATTTTATACCTACACAACAAAAATTGACTGCACATTCAAAAAATGTGATTAGGTGTAGTGATTCTACATTGATTCTTTGTCACTGTGAGTTGGTTATAAATGTGCTCAAACAACAACTTTTTTTGAAAAGTATTTTTTATTCATCCACAACGAAAATTACATACTATTATAATGAAACGGCGAACCAAGTTAAGTTATAACTCTTCGGTGTTTCAAGTGAGACCAGGTTTGAACAACTTTTGGAACGTTTATTTCGTCGACAATATCCTTCGCGGAAAAAAGTAACATCAGAGAATCCAAACGATCGTCACCCATTGACGTTCGGAGCGAACTCATAACCAATTTTAATTTACTGAAATATCTTTCGCATGATGCCGAAGAAACGGGCGAAGTTAGAACAAATCGAACAATTTTGTAGGCCTATGGCAAAATCTTACGACTCAAGAAGCGTTTTTATTTCTACCTGAATGCATTCGGGTTCTTTTTCAAAGGATTCAGGTTGTAATTCCACAATAGAATGTATTGATTCGACAGTACAATTTCTACTGTGGGCTGGAATTTCAAAAATTTTCTGGATGGGTTCAAATTTTGAAAGAGATCCTTTTTCCGGAGGCTTGACGTAAATACGTCGAACACAGCTTTGAATTCTGCACGGTAAAACGTGAAAAGATCGAAAGTATATGCAGTTTCAGGATTCTTGTCGAATTTTTTTGGTGCTCGTCGTTTTCGATGTTGTTTAGCAAAGTGACTTTCTGGATCAATATGAAATTTTTTCGTGAATAATATAAGTATGAAATGAGTCATATAGTCGGCGGCAGTCGGCGAAGTCGGCGGACCAGAGAGTGAGAGGGCCGAGAGTCGAGTCAGGCTGACTATAAGGATCTAAGCTCATACTCGGTATAGTCCTGTGCACGTGCGCATGAATATTTTCGCGTGCGTTAATTTGAATTTCGATATTTATAACTCGTTTTTTCTCAATGATTTACATTCAGAATAAGCTGAATCGGAAAATGTTTTTGCCGACTAGCCGACTTCCCAGTCATATTTTTCAAGCATGATGACTACGACATGAAAATGCCGACTCAGGCAAAAATGCCGACTGGGTACAAAAGTTTGGGGGGGTGTCACACCCCCAACACCCCCGCCTCGGTTCGTCCCTGATCGGTATGTATCAAACCTAGGACTCTAACGGCTCTATTTGCAGCGGGTTGATATGGTAAACTATGTATTTTTGCTTTACTGCAAATAATACAATCGAATTTTCGATATTCACCTTTTAAATTAAGACCACTTACTAAATTTTTAACCTGTAACATATGTAAATCACGGTAATTAAGATGGCCATACCTTTGATGCCAACATTCGACATTATCTGCTGCTGCATTGTTAGCATAATACGTAACTCGATAAATCGTTTTTAATCGATATTGTAACGAGCGTATATGTATGCGAGAGCGAGCAGTGCAACGAGCGTATGTGTGCGATAGCGGTGACGGGACCCGACAGCAGATAAGCGGAGCTCAAAGAATGCCGGCGTCGGTCGGCGCTTTGATGACGATAAACAAGGCCATAAATTAGACAAACACAATAAGCACTCCAGTAAAGTCTAGTATGTCATTCTGGAACTTTCTGGATTGTTCCTAATCAGTATAAATACCTGTTGACGTGGCCAGTAAGAGTCAGTTTACAGTGAGCTTCCGAACGAGTAATATAAATACCGAACTACGATATATAGTGATATAAATACGCATTTTCCTTGTGATATAAATAAGTCGTTGAATTGATATTAGTGTTTAAGTATTCTATTAGTGTTTAAGTGTTAAATAAATAGTTGTAAAATAAATATCCGTTAAATAAATAAGTTCTACTAGAAAAGTCGTTACAATATTATGTTGGCTGATGTACTGACGAAAGGATTAGGTGAGACGAAGCATCAAAAAAATTTGTATCAACTTGGCATGACAAAATAGATATTTTTTTTGTAATGAGGTTGTTGATAGAGGGAGTGTTAAGAATCCCTATTTTATCTACAACCTCATTAGCGTCACCTGGCGCTTAATTAGTCAAGCTCTTATGCAAATATATATTTTTTTTTACATAACCTATTGGCTTTGGTAGCTTAACCTCTTGTATCATATAATAAACTTTATTCTCTATAAAAGGTGTTTTGTGTTTATACCTTTTATCAGTTTTGTCACGGCGTTATCTGAGATTCAGTTATTTCCAGTAGGAATTTTAAATCTTTAAGTTATAGTTTGTAGAAGTTATGATTTTTTCGCGTCAAATACTGACAAAAAATAAGATAAGATGTTAATAAATGTGAAAGCGAAACACCCACTGTTCGGGAAAGAGAATCAGTCAGATGTGATCCTTTGGATCTAGAAATTATTAGTGAATTGCCTGATTCATTAACTTTTGACAAAAAAATATGTGAAGTAAATTTTTTGTCAACACATTGAAATCTAAAAATAGGCCTTTAAAGATATCTGATATTTGTGCCCACGGCACTAGTGTAATGAGTGTATGTAGTTTTTCCTACGACTTTAAAATGCGCATCATAAACTTGTAACTTGATAACTAATGCTTACGTTTCGATTAAAACTGTAAGTTTCTTTAGGAAAGGTATCTGGAAGTTTTAAAACGACCGTTGATTATATTATTATTAATAAGAGGGTATGAGTGGACAGATAAACTGGTTTTAAGGATGAAAACAGATAGTGACAAAAGGGAGCACAACGACAAAAATAATAAGCGTAGGCGTTAAAATTTAAAAAGTCAAATTATAAAAAAACCTAAAAACACAAATCAACTTCAACACAATATATTTACAAAACACTCAACAATTGTTTCGGCAAACAAGCCATTATCTAGAGTACAACTATACTAAGTTAAAATTTAGAAATTACAGCTTATATACATTTACAAGTTCAAAAGAAGAGGGGTGTTAGACAGTCATAATTCTTATGATTGTTTACAATATTTTTCTTACATGCTAGAGCTTTTTTAATTTCTAAGAATTCTAAGAGAGTTAGCTTTTTGCTTTTGGATTGACAATGGAGCAGTTTTAGCTTATTAATATCAATTTTATGTTCTTTTTGTAAACAATGTTCCGACAGACCTGCAAGACATTTTTTTATTGTTTCTGCTAGCTAGATGTTCTTTAAAGCGAACTTCCAAAGAGCGACCTGTTTGGCCAATGTAT
Organism: Agrilus cyanescens; assembly: GCA_947389935.1. NCBI lineage: Eukaryota > Metazoa > Arthropoda > Insecta > Coleoptera > Buprestidae > Agrilus > Agrilus cyanescens. Next base: position 8,859,285 of record OX376704.1, read on the forward strand.
ATGGCATCACAATCCTGGCAATCCAACTGGTAAACGCCACTTTTTTATGTATAGGCTAGTGAATATCACATTAAAAGAACAAGATTTCCTTTCTGAACGTAACATAATTAAACATATTGCCGTAAATAATGGATATCATCCAAAAAAATCGACAAATTACTGGGGAAAAAAACTCGCAAAATTATTCAACACAACTTATATAAAACTGCAAATAATTCAGATAAAATCTTTTGTTCCTTAAATTATATAAAAAATTCAAGTGTTCAGATCAAAAACTTTTTAACTAAATTCAACCTGACTGCAACAGAAATCAACAAATTTAATATAGGCTCTATGTTAGTTAATAATAAAAGAAAATTACACTTCACACAAAAAAGTGGCATTTACCAGTTGGATTGCCAGGATTGTGATGCCATATACATTGGCCAAACAGGTCGCTCTTTGGAAGTTCGCTTTAAAGAACATCTAGCTAGCAGAAACAATAAAAAAATGTCTTGCAGGTCTGTCGGAACATTGTTTACAAAAAGAACATAAAATTGATATTAATAAGCTAAAACTGCTCCATTGTCAATCCAAAAGCAAAAAGCTAACTCTCTTAGAATTCTTAGAAATTAAAAAAGCTCTAGCATGTAAGAAAAATATTGTAAACAATCATAAGAATTATGACTGTCTAACACCCCTCTTCTTTTGAACTTGTAAATGTATATAAGCTGTAATTTCTAAATTTTAACTTAGTATAGTTGTACTCTAGATAATGGCTTGTTAGCCGAAACAATTGTTGAGTGTTTTGTAAATATATTGTGTTGAAGTTGATTTGTGTTTTTTTAATTTCTTAATCATTACTCATCATGCTTCATCAATCATGCACCATCCAAAGTTTAAATTCTATTATAAAAAAACATAAATCCCATAAAATACGACTTACGAGTGTAGACATTTGTACTAGTAATAAGAACTGAATGTGAGAGCTAACGTCTTTAATCATTTATACAGGGCGTTCAGAATGAAATTCCAAAGTTTAAAAACTTTAAACACGAATAAATTCGTTTTTGCAAATGGCACCTACCAAATTTAATTTTTTCATTGGATTCCTTTTTGAATCCCCTTTCGATCCGTATGGTTTCTTCCTATTATTTTATTTGAAATTTTTTGAGTAATTTCGAATTATTACTTGAACATTTTTATAGAACATCTTCCTAACAGAAATTAATCGAAAAAAAGTTTTTTAGTGTGATTTTGCTTTGATTGTCGTTAGTTGTCAATTATCTAAGCCACACTCTTGTTACACCAAAATTAATGAAATTACCTATTTTAATAATTCTAAATTACTCAAGATTGTTTAAATAAAACAGTAGGAAGTATCCACATAGATCAAAAGAGAATAAAAAAAGGAATCAATTAAAAAAATGAAATATGGTAGGTGCCTTTAAAACAAAAAAATGATGCTATTCGTGTTTGAAGTTTTTAAACTTTAGAATTTCCTTTAGAATGCCCTGTATAAATCATTTAGTTCAGTTTCGCCAAGGCGTTAGCTTTGAGATTCAGCCATCACTAGTAAAAACTTCAACTCTTTTTAAGTCGTATTTTATGCAAGTTATGTTTTTTTTATAATTCGGGTTGCGGTAGCGATTTTTTTTTCTTCTATAAATTACATTATCTCAGAAACTGCTCATCGTAGGTGTACACGTTAGTTATCAAACTTACCTGAAAATTTCAAGTTTTATTCTAATTTGGCGTAAAAAAAAAAAAAATCCGTTTAAAATAACAAAATTGGTGTCGACTTCGAGTGTAATCGGAAGTGATAGACGACTGAAAATATTTTAACTAGATAGGGCATGAGCTATTAGGATATTTACCACATTTTCAAAACTATCGGTATTATAAGTTTAAAAACTTTTAACGAACGGGTTACGGAGAATAGGTCCAGGAACCGAATTACACAATAAAATATTGTTGGTGCTATTTGAAAAAGAAAACCGTAAATTTTCCAATTAAAATTAATACACTATAATTTGAATTGTAGTAATGTAATGTTTTTTCAACAAAATATTTTTTTAAAGTACCATTTTCATTTCGTTCCATGTTCCATCTAATCGGTTATCTAACAATATGGTGAATTTTTGTTTCCTTTTTTTTTACAGGTGTAAGCTACCTACTGCTGATAAAGGAACATATTTAAAAATTTAATGATATTACTTTGTTTAAATTACAAAAAATTGAAAATAGAGAAGTAAATTATGTATGGTACTTCCGATTTTTTTGCTGTTGTTTTTACATAATTGACTTTCGAACTTGTTGTTTACAAACTTGCTTTTTTAATAAACTACATTCGCCTATACCGGTTTATTTAATAAAAAACAAAAATTATAATAATTTGTTAAGTTACAAAAGTATAGTCAGCGGCGCGTAAGGAGATTCAGTGACGGTCAGATTGGCAGGTAGGTAGGCGGAAACATTTAGTACAACAATAAATGGAAGAGCGAATAATATCGTAGGACCGAAGTGATAGAGTGTTATTGCTCTGACCAAGTTGCAGTTCATTGGCGCGTAGTCAACAAAATTTATTTCATGCTGACTAGCCCCGCCCCGAGTGGGCTACTCTTTGCCACTGCGCATCTTATGATTTATGGCTTTTGAATCTTTGAGACGCCGGCAATTATATCTAGCCCACCCTCTCCAAATTGAAAAAGTTATCAATACGCACTATTCATGCTTTCCTAATTCAGAAATATATATTTCTTCATTTCGGAAATATTTTCCAAGCTGATTAGATAAAGAGGCTACAATGTAGGTATATTTTACAACTGAAGCAAATGCGTTAATTATTTTTATGAGAAGTTATATAGAAAATAACGTGTTAGTACCTCAAATAATGTAAATCTCTAAAAGGTTAGTTGAATAGTTGATAGAATTTTAAATAATAATTGACCAGTTCATTGGTTAATTCCATCAATCCCTTCCCAACGGTCCCGTCTTTTTTTCAGTTTTTGACCATAATACCAATAATATACAGGGTTATTCACGTTATACGACACGGAAGATTACGCCTATATTATTCGTTTTGGAAAAAGATTTGTTTTGGAGATAGATAGAGATGTATAAGCGGCACATTTTAAAATTATTTTCATAATGTACAGGGTGTTCTAAAAACGGTAAACATATCAAAGTTGTATTTTTTTAAATGGAACGCCCTGTATATTTTCACATTTTTGGATTGTATGATCAATATAACTGAGTTTCATTAAGGTTTACATTACCTAAACCTTAAGGATTTTGAAGTATTTTGAATTTTGTGAAAATGTAGTAACAATTTTAAAGTTTAAATTCTCAACATGTATTTTTGCTTTTAAAACCAAATTTGAACTGAGTCCTACTAATTGATTGAGTTTTGTGCTGCACTTGTGAAAAATTGACTAATGTGTACAGGATGTCCAAAAATTGTGGTTAAATAAATACAAAGTTTAACAGGCAATAACTTGTTTATTTTAAATGGAACACCCTGTATTTTATGTCAGCATCAGTTGTAGAATTTAATTCCCTATCGAATACTATTATACCTTCCTATAGCTAACTGTTAAGGTTTTCAAGAAAAACGCACAATTTCAGAATGAAATGCAATTTTAACGAATTTAATATTTATCAAGGCAGGTAGATATGGCATTTTAACCGATTAGAACAGCAGTAATTCTGTTCAAATCTGTTCAAATTGTCCAATAGTGCTAGATTTTGGTTTTTGTTCTTTTTCATTTTATTTAAAATTTAAAATGAAGCGTTATCCCATAGAAGAGCGAATCGACATGATTTTTATTCTTGGAGAATGCCTACAAAACTCTTTATTGGCGTCACGAGTTTACGCGCAAAGATTTCCGAACAGAAATCATCCAAATAAATCCGTTCTTGAAAGGCTGTTGGCTCTGTTTAGACAAACTGGAAGTGTTCAGTATGAAAAACCTGTTAAAACAAAACCCGTGACAGGAAACGAAGAACTTGAATTAGATGTTCTTGCCTCTGTAATTGAAAATCCCCATATTGGACAAAACCAAATTGCCCAAAATTTCAACATTAGCCAAGCAAGCATCTCAAGAATTCTTAAAAAACATCATTATTATGATTATGCAATTCAGCGTCACCAAGAACTTTCCGAAAATGACTGAGAAACGAGTTGAATTTTGTATGTGGGTCTTAGATAAAGTGGCAGAAAATCAAAACTTTTTTAATCTCGTTCTATTCTCTGACGAATGTACGTTTCACAACAATGGATCCGTTAATAGACACAACTTCCACTACTATTCTGATTCCAATCCGCATCAATTTCGAGTAATTAATAATCAACACAGGTGGTCAGTAAATGTATGGGGAGGAATTATGGGCCCATATTTAATTGGTCCCTATTTTTTTGAAGGACATTTAAATGGAAGATTCCAATTTTATTAGAAGATGTTTCTTTGGACGTAAGGGCAAAAATGTGGCTCCAATTGGACGGAGCACCAGCACATTTCTATCGTGAGGTCCGAGAATATTTAAATGTCAATTTCCAAAATCGTTGGATTGGCAGAAATGGGTTTCAGAATTGGCCCCCACGATCGCCCGACTTAACTCCACCGGATTCCTTTTTATGGGGATATGTAAAAGGAATTGTTTATAACACACCTCCAACAACACCAAATAATATGAAGCAGCGCATCGGAGAAGTTTTTAGAACTATAGATTCACAAATGTTGGCCAATGTTACTGAAGATTTTGAAAAGAGGATACATTTATGTTTAGAATCAGGCGGTCGTCATTTTGAACACTTGCTGTAAGGCAGTATTATTTATTCCCACTATTCGTTTTACGTTCCTCCTTTAAACTAACCTATACTTACATTATTAAATGTTTTTGATTTATACCAGTTATTTATGTAAATCTGATATGTAAAAATGCCATACCTGCCTTGATAAGTATTAAATTCGTTAAAATTGCATTTCATTCTGAAATTGTGCGTTTTTCTTGAAAACCTTAACAGTTAGCAATAGGAAGGTATAATAGTATTCGATAGGGAATTAAATTCTACAACTGATGCTGACATAAAATACAGGGTGTTCCATTTAAAATAAACAAGTTATTGCCTGTTAAACTTTGTATTTATTTAACCACAATTTTTGGACACCCTGTACACATTAGTCAATTTTTCACAAGTGCAGCACAAAACTCAATCAATTAGTAGGACTCAGTTCAAATTTGGTTTTAAAAGCAAAAGTACATGTTGAGAATTTAAACTTTAAAATTGTTACTACATTTTCACAAAATTCAAAATACTTCAAAATCCTTAAGGTTTAAGTAATGTAAACCTTAATGAAACTCAGTTATATTGATCATACAATCCAAAAATGTGAAAATATACAGGGCGTTCCATTTAAAAAAATACAACTTTGATATGTTTACCGTTTTTAGAACACCCTGTACATTATGAAAATAATTTTAAAATGTACCGCTTATAGATCTCTATCTCCAAAATAATTTTTTTTCCAAAACGAATAATAGAGGCGTAATCTTCCGTGTCGTATAACGTGAATAACCCTATACTCGAATTAAAACGTTGTACGAAATTTGGATCCCTGCGGAAGTCACTAGTATACCTGTATGTGCTAAATCGCCGGTCCACGCGGAGGTAACTACTAATATATATGTAAGCGCTCGTCATCCGGCGAGGCGTTGTTGCCAAGCGGGCGCCGCGATGTCCGATCCCATCGAGCTGGGACTTTCCCAAAAAGCACGACCAGGGACCCGGAGGGCAGCGGGACATGCCGTTGATTCGTCATTCAATCATGCACTCACTAATAGTCAGGCGGCCAGTCAAGTTTCCATAAGCATTTTTGTAATATGTAGTATCCTTGTACGCATCGTATCTAGTTAATAAAAGAAGTGCTTGTTCGGATAGTGGACTGCCTTTTGTTAAAAAAAAAGAACAAAAACTATTGAGCTAAAGCTCACATATATATCGATATTATATATATATATATATCGATATTATATATATATATATATATATATATATATATATGATATAAGGATGGCTACAAAACAATTTTAAAAAAATTAACAAATTTAGAAAATGAAACAAGTGTTCCAAAATACGTTAAAAAAGGTATATTAAAAAGAAAAATGTATTATTATTAGTTATGTTTAGTGGTTTATTAAAATTTTAAAGATGTAATAAGTAAAATTTAATTTTAATATTTAAAAATGTTTTGAAATGACAGTAGCATTTCAAAATTATAATACAAATCATGATTGCTTATAAAAAATTAAATTTTATTTAAAAAAAAAAAGATCCAGACAGTGGAGAATTTGTTATTATAAAAGAAATGAGACTTAAAAAAAAAGAAAATATTGAGAACAGAAATTTTGAAATCAAAAGAAAATAAATTAAATTAAAAGAACATTATTGATTAAACAGAAGATATTTTAAGTGATGAAGTATTACAAGTGATAATATAAAAAAAAATAAAGTTTATCGAATATTCAAGATTTTTAAAAGAAAAGCAGGTTCAATTTAATAATACAGATGGAAGAATAAGTAGAAGAAGAAGAAGATGATGAAGTTACTTCATAAGAAAAGAAAAATTAACATGGATTTGGAATTGCTTAATTTTTGGTAAAAGCTGATTTTTAAATTGACATTGATAGATATTGGAAACAGTGAGTGAAATGAACTTGTCACCATAATTTAATTTAAATTATAGAATTCTTTTAGTTAGTTTAGAATTTCATTAAAACAAAAAAATTGTTAATTGTATTTAATTAGTTTTAGTTATAATTTAGAATTTTAGAATTTAATTTAATACTTATAAAGGTAATTGTAATTTTTATATATAATGGAACTCACTCTGAAAAAGAGTTATTCATCCTCTTAAAGATTTTTTAAAATTAATATTTGAATTCAATAAATTAAATTAAAATTAACAGGTTGACTGCCACGGCGGTCGTATACGTCCGCGGGGTGGAAATTTGTCTATGCCACGGCGGTCGTATACGACCGCCCTGTAGCCAGTCGAATATTAGTTTCATTTTTGCCAGCGGTCGCAGTTAAAGTGGCTTTCACCACAGTATACGACCGCTATGGCATACAAGCCTCACAAATCATTGCGGGTTTCGGAATTGCTAACAAAATATTGAAAATAGAACGACAATTATTGTGTTTGCTTTTTCTTATTGAAAACAATTTTACAGTTACTTTAATTAAGGAAAAAATAGTTACTACAATATACAAAAGACTTACATATAAAGTAATTAGATTAACATTCCAAACAAAAATGAGGCTGTCCGTCGCATATACCACAATAAGTTACAACCTTTTTCACACAATCTCTCCCCGCAATTTTTTAGCATAACATCCTTTGCAATATTTTTTAGCCTTGTCGAATTTGCCTTCCTTTTTAATCAATTTATGATGCATATAGACGCAATTTCACCTATAAATCACTAAAACGCGTAACAAGTTAGGACTTGATTACAACGACCGCTATCAAGACGACCGCTGGCAATAGGGGCATAAAAATGCCTCCAGTGCCCGGGAGGGCGTATACGACCGCCGTCTGTATTTTGTAAAAATTTTTGCTATTATTGAATATTTTGGAAAAATAAATAACAGAATTCGTTTAGGATGCGCTTTAAATGATTATTTATTAATTGGCACCAGAGTCATTTTCCGTTCTTTATATATGGCAGTCAACCTGTTAAAAAACTTGTTTTGTATATCATCATATCACATTACTTATTTATTAGTCCCCACCATCATATCATTACAATATAGATAATATAAAAAATTTTATATGAAACATCATTGTGGTCGAGAATTTGTTTAAGTATATTAGATATAAAAATTAATAACAGTTTTGAAGTGAAAAGAAAATAAATAAAAATTAGAAAAATATAATTAATAAAATATAGCATATTAAAAGTCGTGAGGAAAACAAATGAAATTTTAAAGAAAAATTAAAGTTTATGGAATAATTGAAAATATTGAAGGATTAGTGTCGGTATAATAATGCAGGAAGAATCTAAGAAGTTTCGGGTTAATTAAAAGAAAAGAAGGAACAACTTCATTATTAGAAGGACAGGAAAAATTTATATCTAATAATTTATGGAGATGTTTTCAAATTGAGATTGGGACATTAAGGCAAAATAGTTTTATTCATTAATTGCCAAAATTTATCAATAAAACAAAAAGTAAGAAGTGAGTGAATTTAGACATTTTATCATAATGTATTTTTAAAGCTATAGATTTTTATAGTTAAAAATTTAATTCTGAAAGTTTGTAATATATAATTAGTTTTATATTATATTAGAATTTTAGAATAATATCTAATTAGTCTTATTTTTGATTTGAATTTTAGAAGGATATCTTACTCTATAACCCCCTGCAATCCCCACCCTCTATCCTAATGGGGTCATTAGTAAATAATTATCAAATCTTCATATGAATGACAGTGCACTTCACATTTGGCTCACCTATTTCTTTGTTTTTTTAAATAGTTTTTAATTAAAAAAAATACACAGAGAATAAATGTCTCATTCACTGTTCTTGTACATGATTTTATATGTTTTTTAAAACTATTTTTAGGATTCTGTTTTGTTATATATTTTACAATCCGGAAATTGGTATAAAATGATAATTATCATAGTTGAATGACTATTACTCACACCAGTATTATATCGTAGATAGATAATAAAGGTGTATGATTATTATATAGATTTTTTTATTTTATTATATTTGTAAATTCAACAAAGGTCACGGTAGTACATTGCCTTCTCTACCTCGATGATGTATGCTATCCAGATTTAGCTTTTACGTTGGGCTTGTCGGTATTTTACTAAAGGCATGATAGTGGCTGTTTAATGGTTTACCTGATAAAACCGTATATTTTATAGTCTAAATAGAAGCATATTTATGAAATAGCGGTGTTAAGAGAATACAAATCTGGTCAAGTCAATGTAACGACATTTTTTCAAGTGCGTATATAAACAGGTGGTTTCTCGAGTCTCTTGGCATTATCGTGCAAAATGATATTCTACTACACATGTTTATGTGCTTTTGTGTTTACTTCATTATCAATAGCTCAAGTTCCTAGTTTAGGATGGTGTCCAGAGTATATACCAATGAACGATTTTGACATAGAAAGATTTTTAGGAAAATGGTATGAACAAGAACGATATTTTACTTTTTTTGAAGTCGCCTCCCGATGTGTTGTTACTGACTACGCGCGAGCACCGAGTGGAAAAATTTTTGTCTCCAATGAAATTACAAGCCGATTGTAAGTATCTATTTTTCATTAATTATGAAATTAAGAATATGAAACTACTTAATCTAAAAAGACAGGTAAATTCCTGTTACGTCTAAATAATTAAGGATTACTAATCCCACACTTGGAACGCGTCCTATACAATAGGTACAACGAACGTTTGTGTTTTGCCTGCTTCTGCCTGAAGAGATCCAATAGGTCGAAACCGGTCGCAGAATTGGCTTGTGGTTCATTGTACCTATTGTATAGGACGCGTTCCAAGTGTGGGATTAGTAATCCTTAATTATTTAGACGTAACAGGAATTTACCTGTCTTTTTAGATTATTTTATCTACGTCTAACATGTATGTACCTTCAGATTCATTAGTGTAATTCAATGCCGGTAGGGGTATTAGCCCTCGGAGTAGTTGTTTCTGTTGTTTCTAGTTAGTCTTGTTATGAAACTACTTATTGTAGACCAAAATTTCGAACTTATTGGTTTTACTTTAATGAAAAATACTGTAAGATTCCAATTCAAACTCACAATGAGTTTGAAAATTGACTAATTCTGATTATAATAATACAATAAAAAGTATTCTACGACCAACATAACTTCGATGGTTTTCTATTCTCTCTACCACATGGTTCTCTTTAACCTAGTCTCTTCCGTTATTCGTTTTTTTTTTTAATATATCTATTCATTTATTACCAACCTCATTATTACACTATATGGAATACACATAAAATACTTTTGTCCCTAACAATACCTAGGAAATTACAACGGTGCCGGGACACTTCGCACGCCGCGCCGTACATTTCGCAGCACAAAACCCTGCTTAATGACAAAGGTAATTCACGACAGGGTGCCGGCCAGGTCATTATTTACCACTGAACATTTCGCACCCTGCGTTGTTAGATATTATCAATACTGGGTAACCTAAATAACATATAAAAAATCATGTTATGTTAGGTTAGGTACTATGTGCAAAAGTTTTAAAATTAATAAAAGCTAATCTTGCCAATAATCAACGACCATCGACGAGTAATTATGCAACAGCTTTTGATGTTTTATTGTTAACATGACAATGTCCGAAATTGGTGTCGTGTTGTTGGCGCCGAGCATTTATCGCCGTGTATTTGCGTACCGTTTAAGCCGCGAAGGAAGCAGGCAAAATTATATCGCGCGAGTATACCATTAGTAATTATATAAGCCTATGTACTAATAATGCTTTTATATAATATTTTATATTAAGTTTACGCATTCTGTTTTCGTATGATATTTTAAAGATAAATTTTTACTCTGCTCCGCACTTTAAACCGGGCTTAGGACTGGCAGTTTTATTTAAAAAAAAGAGACGTGATTAATAGTACTTATAAGGATTATAAATCTTCGCCTCATACTACATATAAATAATCTAAATCTAATTAATAAATGTTATTGCATTTATATCATATTTATACTTATATAATTATAAGGAAAATTTGTTTTTCTTTTTTTACTAATTCTACTTATTCTAATTTTTTACCTAATGAAACAATAACAATAATTAGCAAATTATTAGAATATAATACGAATTTGTTCATAACAAATGAGATTAGGTCTTTACTCACTGTTTACTTAAATCAAAATTATTATCACGATTATTACCTTTGCAATAAATGAATAAATATTAAAAGATGGGTAATCAGGAGTATGTTTGTATGGTTTAGCATACGTTCAAAAATTAGAATAAGTAGAATTAGTATATGTATAAATATGACATAAATGAAATCACATAAGATTAGATTCCTTCTTCATATATAATATGGCGTTGGTTTATAATCCCTATACTTTTAAACACGTCTGTTTTGTTAAATAAAACTGCCAATCCTAAGCCTATGTTAAAATGTAATGGGAAGTAAAAATTTGTGTTTAAAATATCATACGAAAACAGAACGTATAAACTTAAAAATAAAAGCGTAGTACATACGCTTATACATATACTGATGATATACTCGCAGCGCTAAATGCACGATATAATTTTACCTGCTTCCTTCGCTGCGATAACTGCACCAAAAAGGTCGCGGCGATAAATGCACGGCGCTAACAACACGGACTCCCGAAATTAACGGTCGATACATTATTTTATTCATGCCAACAAAATTAAATTCGTATAACTAAAGTTGTTCGATTTGGCGGTATCCCGCCGGTAAATTAATTTGGTGAAATCACTTCGATGAAGAATAGACTGTCGATTTTTTTTACTAAGTATATACAATTTATTTACACTTATAATTACAACGTCGGTTATGATAAACATTCACAAGAACAATTGTTATTGGTTGATAAGTTTGATTAAAAAATATTTGGTTGAATTGGTTTATGAGTCGAATCGGCTCGCTAGAGAATCTGGTCTTCGTTCGCAAAAATACAAAATTTATAACTTATCCCAACCCCCACAATAAGGCTGGAAAGGAAGAAGTGGTTGATACCTAAAAGTACATTTTGTTATGATATTGCCAAATTCAGGTACCAACCCTCCGAGAAACTTGAAGTCTGGAAAAACCAGATAATAAATACTTTAGCTGGTCGTAGGAATTTGTGTTTATGACCAACAACATCTATTTACAAATATACAATGTTTCCTAGAAATACCAAAAAATAAACTTATGTTATGTTATGCTTATGCTAGTAAAAGTCTTTGTAGCACCGAACATTCCGCCCGCCTTGAATGGTTCACCGTTCAACAAGTAAAATTTTTTTTTTTTAACACTTCACAATCACTCCCTATGTTCGATTGGAAGTGGGCAGATTTTCGTTATTCCACGCTTGAATTCACCCTTGGTTGTTTTGACGGTAACAGTTCTAGTGAGGCCATCAGGTCCGGGATGTAGTTGAACTATCTTCCCCAAAACCCATTGGAAAGATGGCAGGTTGTCCTCCTTTATTAGGACAATGGTATCTATCTGCGGGTTAGGTCCTTGTTTTTTCCATTTTGATCGCTGTTGAAGTGTTGTTAAATATTCCCTTTGCCAACGTTTCCAGAAGTGTTGGGACAGTTGTTGGATCCGTTGGCATCGAGAAAGTCGGTTGATGTTAATATGTGTAACATCAGGTTCCACAGGAGCAATAAGTGGACAGCCAATGAGGAAGCGTCCTGGAGTTAGGACGTCCAGTTCGTTTGCGGAATTGGGAATAGAAGTAACAATGTACTCATTTCCTAAAATGTAACATTTGCGTTACCCATCACGCGTTTAATATGAAATTTTGCTGATTTAATTACAGCCTCCTAAATCCCACAAAAATGTGGAGATCTAGGAGGTATGGAATGCTATTTTATAAGTTCATTGGAAAGAGAATCGACTACCTTTTTGTTAAAATCGCTTGACATAACAAGTTTATGCAATTCTCCTAGTTCCCTGTTAGCCCCGATATAATTCGTAGCGTTATCTGAGTATAAGTGTGCGACCTTGCCCCTTCTTGACATAAATCGTCGGAGTGCTGCTAAAAATGTTTCTGAAGACCGGTCAGTTACCAGTTGTATATGAACTGCCTTGGTTGCCATACAAATAAAAAGAGCAATGTATGCCTTACGTAATTTTTTACCTCAACCACGTTCCTTAATAAAAATTGGACCTGCATAGTCTATGCCTGTATGAATAAAAGGTCTAGCAGGTTGTACTCGAAATGCAAGTAAGTCTGCCATTATTTGATTTGTAGTAGAAGGATTAGCCTTAAAACATGTAATACAATTTCGTGTACAACTTGTGACAATGTTTCTACCTGATATAGGCCAAAATTTATTCCGTAGAGCTGCTAATGCTAGTTGTGGTCAGCGTGAAGATTCTTTTTATGATAATATAAGATAATAATTTTGGTAATGTAATGGTTTGGCAAAATTAGCAAAATAGTTGTATAAGACGAGTATTTTGATACAATGCTAATTATGAAATTTGGTTTGGTTGTAACAATATTGCACGTTCGTTTTTCTAAGGTTAAATCAGTATTGTTATTGTTAGTTTGAGCGGGCCAAAATTTAGAATTCTTTTGGAGCCATGATGGTCCATGCCACCATATGTTATTTTTTATTAGATTTTCTGCTAAAATACCACGCGAAACTATGTCCGCCGGATTATCTTCCGATTTATCTTCGATATTGGCATTGCCATGGATTTCCGATACTCTGTTCGCTACAAATGTTTTCCAGTTCTTTGCGGGAGAGGAAACCCACGATAAAACAATAGTAGAATCCGTCCTGTTATAATGACGATCGATTTTAATGTTTAAAAATTGCAACAATTTTCCTTTAAGTTCGGCCAATAAAACTGCAGCACACAGTTCTAACCTTGGTAATGAAATAAAATTTAGTGGCGCGACCCTAGATTTCGCACATACTAATTAACAATGATATTTTTGATTGGTCATTAAAGTTCTTATATAATTGCACACGCCGTACGCCTTTTCAGAGGCATCGCAAAATGTGTGCATCTCGGTAAATGAGTATGGAAAATTAAATATACCCCTTGGTATTGAGATTTTGTTAATTTTTTCAATTTGATTTAAGTAATCTATCCATAGGGTATATAAATCAGATGGCAGTGTTTCATCCCACCCAATTTTTAAACACCACAGTTTTTGCATGATTATTTTTGCAGTGACAATAATAGGTGATACTAAGCCTAATGGGTCAAATATTTGGCAAATGCATGATAAGACGTTTCGTTTAGTAATTTTTGATATACCGCGTATCCTATTTTCGTCGATATTAAATTTAAATGTATACGAGGAAGGATTCCATAATAAACCTAAAGTTTTAACGTCTTGGTTGTCATAAAATAATACATTTTCATTGGAGTGAAAATTAGATAATAAGTTCGGCACATTAGATGCCCATTTATTAAGAATAAACCCTGCTTGCGCTAGAACTTCTGACGTTTGATCTTTTATGATAGCGAGGTCCTTTAAATTGTTAGATCCTGTGAGCAGGTCATCTACATAAATGTCCCTCATGATTATCTCGTGAGACATAGGATATTTTAATTGTGCATCGATTGCATATTGCTGAAGGCACCTAATTGCTGAAAACGGTGCTAATTTTGTACCGTACGTTACTGTTGATAAACGATATAACTATTTTTAATGGTTCACTTGGTTCTGATCGCCAAATTATTCTTTGAAAATCACGATCGTTATTATCTACTCTTACCTGGCGGTACATTTTTGTTATATCCGCGGTTAGAGCGTATTGGTATGTCCTAAATCTGGTTAAAATTGAAAATAAGTCCTGTTGTATTGTGGGACCTAATAACAGTTTATCATTAAAACTTTTATTTGTTGTGGTCTTTGCCGATCCATCAAATACCACGCGAATTCTGGTTGTTATACTATCTTTCTTGAAGACAGCATGGTGCGGTAAATAATATGTATTTTTAGTTTCATTAAGATTACAAACCGGTTCCATGTGATCTAATTGTAAATACTCGTTCATAAATGCAACGCAACTTTTCTTTAAATCGGGGTTTTTCTGAAGTTTTCTTTCAAGATTGTAAAATCGTTTTAACGCTACTTCATACGAATCCCCTAGATCTACGTACTGTTTCAGCGGTAATTTGATAATGAATCGACCGTTATTGTTTGCTATTATAATTGTTTGTGAAATGTGTCTCACACAACATTTCTTCAGGGATAGAATTATCATGAGCTTTGTTAGCTGTTTCTTCTATTTCCCAAAATTTGGCTACTTCATTTTCTAATTTTGAAAAATTGCACGAAAATTTATTTTTAATAGGTTGTGCAGATTGAATAGTACCACCTACTATCCAACCAAAATGAGTTTTTTGCAATGTTAGCGAAGATACCTTTCTTTTACCAACAATTAGCAAATCTAAAAACAATGCTGCTCCTATTAACAAATCGATTTCGTTAGAAAAATTAAAGGTAGGATCTGCTAAACAAAGATTGTCGGGAATACTAATGTTGTTAGTTGGAAAAGTAATGCTTGGTAATCGGTCTGTTAATTTTGGTAATATTAAACATTTTTGATTTTTGAAAATGAATTTATTCTTGATTGCAATTTTATTGTAATTTGTTTATTAACTTTCGAAACATTGCTGTTAATTCCACTAATTGAAATGTTATTGTTGGAAGTCGGTAAGCCTAATTTTTTACAAAAACTTTCAGACACCAAGTTTGTTCTTTAGGTTCACTTATTAGAAATGATAAAGATAAAATAGATAATAAATTGAAATCTGGTATATATAAATTAAAATGTGGTGATTGTAACTATGTATATATAGGGCAAACTGGTCGTTCATTTCAAGAACGTATCAAAGAACATAAAAAATGTTTTGAAAATCAAAAATGTACATCGGCATATGCAGAACATTAATTAATTTAGATCATATATTTAATGAAAATTCTGAAATTTTACATTTTGCAAATAAAAGTCAAAAGTTAAATCTTTTAGAATGTATAGAGATCAATAATTACAACAAGTTAGGAATTTTAATAAATAACCAGACTGAAGTAAATAATTCACCCTTACTAAATTTAAAATTTTGCATTCACCCTTTAGGTTAGGTAGACTTAGAGATATATATAAGGTTTGAAATTATAAGTTTATGTATTTGAGTTTTCAATATAAACAAGTTGTTTTCGATGCCCAACACCTGTCTATAGATATATTCTTGCTCAGTATGAGGAATACATCATCATACTAAAATCTGAATCAAATCGGAGGTGTATAGAATAGCTGTACTTATTAAACTCTGATGTGATTAGGCTATTAAATCTGTTTGGATTGTATATATGTATCTAAAAATTGAATTATTACAATGATTTTTTGTTGAGTAACCTGTGACCCAACTAACGATTATTTACTTCAGATGTAAGGATTTAATTAGAGCTTTTCACCAAATCATTTATTATTTTTTAGCACTTTCATTTCAAAAAACTCCGTTTACGTGCTTGGATACACATACGTTTTGGTTATCTAGTTACTTAAAGTAAAATCTGATTCTTGTCCAAAAAAGCCTTATACTCCATGCACTGTGCCTGCCCTAGTATCACAATCGTGTCTAGCTTGTTAAGTCAGAGCACTGTGGCCTTGTACTCAAGATAGTAACGGTGTGACAGAGTGTTTTCCGGTATCAAGAAATACAAAGTGAGTAGTAATTAATATTATTATGTGTATGCAAATAAAACTTAATTGTGCTTTATGCCGAATAGGTGTTGTGTTCCTGTGTGTAAAGAGAACTATAATTTAATAATGGTGTGGATGTGTTTCGCTTGTTAAAGCCGGTGATCTTTGTAACAAGTTGACGTTAAAATATACAATTAGTGCATTAGTGGTTTAAGAAAATTTATCGACGTTATTTTGTTGTGATAGAACAACCCCGGGTTTACGAACGTCACTCTTACAGGAAGTTTATAATTTGTCACAGTACTGTTGCAATGCTACCGTGTGGTGGCTGAACCAAATGACAAGACAACGCACCTTAATTTATTGTATATTGTAATTTAGAAATGATTAACAGGCAGATTGTAAGACTACTCCTTAACAATTAGCCATCACCTGACCTTTGTCGTCATCGGTGTGCGAATTATATTATCAATATTAGTTCCTAATGCGAAATCATTGTGTTAACATTAATAAGTTCCTGTCAACGATTCGCATTAAGTGCTTTTAAATGAGAATATCTATTATAAGTTAATTAATAATGAATTGTTTCTGTCAGCAAATGATATTAAGTGTTTCTGGGATAAAACCATCTATCAGTGGACGGTGAATTAATTAGTAATGTTTACATATCTAATATTTATAATATCCCATGCTACTATACAGGGTGGACCCTAACAGTACATATACAGATGAAAAAAGTAGGAGAATATTAATAATAATATTCCAACATTTTTCCAAAGTGTTCGTCCTACAAAATAAAAAACTAAACCAACGCCATGTATTGTGTACACGTTCTTAACGAGATTAAATGGGATGAATGCTATAATAACTTAACATTTGCAGACGGAATTGGAATTGAACAAAATTCATCTTTCAAAAGCATCACCAGAGGCAGTCGAGATTTCCAATAGAAGAAGCAATTACTTTTGTTTTATTGGGGTATATTGGATATATGATGAAAAAATAAAAGAGTCCGTGATAAGCGCCGTGTATTTATCGCAACGACCTTTTTGCGTGCAGTTATCGCCGCGAAGGAAGCAGGTAAAAATTATATCGTGCATTTAGCGCCGCGAGTATACCATTAGTGTATAAGCCTATGTAAAGTGCTTTTATTTAATATTTTATATTAAGTTTATGCATTCTGTTTTGTATGATATTTTAAACAAATTTTTACTTCCTTTTACCTTTTAACCGATGCTCAGAATTGGCAGCTTTGTTGAATAAAACAGGCGTGTTGAAAAGTACAAGGATTATAAATCATCGTCATACTATAAACAAAGAACTTTAATCTAATAGACGGTGTAAGCTGTTACATATTGAAACTCCATAATCGAACAATAGTAATAAAAAACTGGTTTCAAGTTATATGGTTTTACTGACACAACAATTATTTCGCCTAACATAGGCATCATCAGGAATGACCTATATATAATTTCGCACAAGGAGCTTCTAGATAGGCAACTACAGGTCTAATAAGATTATCTGGTTTGTACAATTTGATAAGACCGTATAATTTTAGAGGAATAGGATTCATTAAAGTTACAAGATTTTCAGCTTTATCGTCTAATAGGTAGTTTGAATTAAACAAAACAATTTTAAGAGTTTTTGATATTTTACCGTGGGATCTGATTTATGTTCTTTGAAAGAATTAATATTTAAAAATTCTAAGACTTTGTTATTGTATTCTATTTTAGGGATGGATATAATGGTATTGCCTTTATCGGCTTTAGTAAAAATTAGGTTATTTTTTAAGGATTTAGATATTAAATTTTTGACAACTAGATAATCTGACTGATTATTAGATTTTGATATATAACGTTTGATAATATTTTTCAAATTATATTTATCTCCTAAATACATATTAGATAAAGCAACTTCTGTCTCCACCCCTAAATTTTCCAAATGGCTCTTTTTAATCATTGATTTTAAATTATATTTCAGACCTTTGTTTAATAAATCTGTTTCAATTTTGTTAAATTGCACACCTGATGATGCCTATGTTAGCCGAAACAACGGTTGTGCCAATAAAACCATATTATTTGAAACCAGTTTTTTCTTACTATTTAACTTAAATATAATTCTCCAATATCATTTTGTTTAAGAACGTATGCTAAAGCTCATAACCATACTACTAATGACCCATCGTTTAATGTTCATTCAAAAGTAATAATCATTAACAAAACCGAAATAATTTTAATTTAAGTAAACAATGATTAGACAGACATAATCTCATTTGCTATGATCAGATTCGTATGATTACATTCCAATAATTTGCTAATTATTGTTATTGTTTTATTTTGAAAAAATTGGACAAGTAGAATTAGTATAATAAAAAACAAATTTCACTAAGAATTAGTATAAGTATAAATATGACATAAACGCAATCACATTTTTTAATTAGATTTAAGTTCGTTGTAAATGGTATGGCGAAGGTTTATAATCCTTATACATTAAAACGCATCTATTCTGTTAAACAAAACTGCCAGTCCTAAGCCTGGGTTAAGTGTGGAGAAGAGTAAAAATTTGTGGGTTTATGTACAATTGCTTACCCCCTTCCAATTTTCTTGAAAAAAAAAGTATTTCGTAGAGTTCATCATACTGATGAAGAATATGTATAAATATATGTTGGCCGCGGAAACCACCCCTTCATGGTGTTTTTGATCTTCTTCATTTCTTGTATTTGTCTTCCATGTCTATTGTAAAACGCGATCAGTAGTAGTGGTTTGTTGATTTATTCGAATATTGAGATCGTGTAGTTTTATTGTTGCAGATTAGATACGGAATAATTTATAATCTTTACCCATAGGCGATACATGACACTGCTTGTTTGTTTAAACTTTGAAAGCGGTTATTATTAGTGTGTTACGAATACAATTTTTGGGAAAGGGTGAGGGGTATGTAAATGTAAACACACCCATCCTTAACCGTAACCTATTGGAATACACACGGAAGTATTACGACAGTTTTTTGTATTTTTTTTTTAAATCAAAACCAGTATGAAGATGTTATAAAATACAAAAGAACTGTCGTCATACTTCCGAGCGTATTGCAATAGGTTACGGTTCAGGATGGGTGTGTTTACATTTACACAACCATCACCCTTTACCAACATTTGTATTTGTAAGAAACTAAGAGTTGATACAAACAAGCAATATCATGTATCGCCTATAGATAAAGATCATAAATACTTCCGTACCTAATCTACAAAATAAGCAAACAGAACATGATACGAATATTCGAATAAATCAGCAAAGCACTACTACTAATCTCATTTTACAGTAGACATGAAAGACAAATACACGAAATGAAGAACTCAAAAACACCATGAAGGGGTGGTTTCCGCGCTCAACATATAGTATATTGTCATGATATGGGGATGGTCACAATACAATTTTAAAAATATTAACAAATTTAGAAATTGAAACAAAAGTTCCAAAATATTTAAAAAAAGAAATGTATTATTATTATTAGTTATGTATTATAATTGTTTATTTATAGTTTAAAATTGTAACAAAGAAAATTTAATTTTAAAATGTTTTGAATTGACTGATGCATTTCAAAATTATTATATCATTCTTGATTGCTTTTAAAAAAAAAAGAAAATTAAATTTTATTTGAAAGATCAAGACACTAGAGAATTTGTTATAGTACTAAGGGTTGAGACTTAAAATGATTATTGAGAACAGAAATTTAGAAATTTAAAAAAAAAATAAATTAAACCAAAAGTAGATTATTAATTCAATTGAAAATATTTAAAGTGATGAAGTGATAAGTAATATTATGAAGACAACCGCAGTTTATAGAAAGTTCGAGATTATTTAAAAGGCAGCATTGATAGAACCATACCAGAAGAAGAATAAGTACAAGAAGAAGATTAAGATGAAGAGCCACTACAAAAGGTAAAATAGAAAAACTAATCTGGATGTGAAGTTGGAGTTTTGGTGAAAGCTGATTTTTCAATTGACATCGTGACAGTGTGAGAACAATATGTCTAAATAATTTAATAGAAAAACTTTTGACTTTATTAATTTAAAATTTTCATATTTTAAAAAAAAATGTTTATAGTTCTAATTAGATTTAGTTATATAGTAGAATTTTTGAATTTAATTTAGTTTTAAGGTATTTGTAGTTTTTATATATTTTTGGAACTTCCTCCGAGTTGAGAATTTTCATGCTCTTGGAATTCAGTAAATTAAATTAAAATTTTATTTAAAAAATTGTTTTGTTATCATCATATCATAACATTATTTTATTAGCCCCACATCTCATATCATAGCAATATATATTCTTCATCAGTATGACGAA
The DNA here is from genome assembly GCA_947389935.1 of Agrilus cyanescens. NCBI lineage: Eukaryota > Metazoa > Arthropoda > Insecta > Coleoptera > Buprestidae > Agrilus > Agrilus cyanescens. Next base: position 8,880,012 of record OX376704.1, read on the forward strand.
CTCTACGACATACCTTTTTTTATCAAGAAAATTGGAAGGGGGTGAGCTGTTGTACATAATTACCAATTTGTGTTTGAAATATAATACAAAAACGGAACGGATAAACTTAAAATAAAATAGTAAATAAAAGCATTGTATATAATAAGATTATATAGTAATGGTATACTTGCGGTGTAAAATGCACGATATTATTTTACAGGCTGCATAGCACTGTAACAATATTAATCAGAGGGGCCGCTTTGTACCGTAACCTCACGGTGGTGCGTAGCACTTACCCTAATGGTGCATAGCATTTTTCTTACTGGTGCATAGCACTTCTATTAGTGCATAGCACCCATCGGCGGTTTATGGTGAACTTCTAGCAGGATAAAAGAGGATGAATGTGGCGTCAGAGGCGGGGCTGCTGTAGGAGATGGTGTGATGGGGGTTTGGGGGTTGTTTAGGGAGTGGTACGGGAAGGAGGTGGAAAATATTACGGATAAAAAAAAGTTTGGGATTGGTTCGAGGGTGTCGTAGGGGGAGTTCTAGACCCCCTTTAAAGCCCCAACAACTGCAACCACCGCCCTCTGTAACTACCACCTAAAACGCACTCACTACTACCCCAACACCCACCACAACAGTATTCTTAAACGTTTTCCAGATGATTCTCAATTTTCAGTGTCTGGAATTTGAATTCTCAAAGCGGAAGAACATGTGAAATTGTGATTTCTGCGCCCAGCATACATGTATAGTCTTGCTAGGGGCGATAAATATTATAACATACTAATATTTAAATCGAATCGGGGAGGTGGGAGTAAACGTGTACAATTACCATAACCTGATCGATAAAGTTAATAACACACCCCATATTTTACTGTTATAGTACTACCCTTCAAAACTTGGAAGGTGGTGCATATCATTTAATGAATTTGCCGTAACCTATCGCCGGTTCATGGCAAAATTCAGATGTTTTTTTTTTTATTTCGAATAACCTCCAAATGGTTATATTAATATAATTTTTTGGAACTTACTTTGAGAAAATTATTTATGCTCGAAATAATAAATTCAATATCTAAATTTAATAGAATAATTGATATTTAAAAAAATTGTATTCTATTTCACATATCCTTACAGTATATGTATATATTCTTGTTCAGCTTAACATGCTCTACAACATACTACAAGCTCAAAGTAATCTAAGTTGGCGTGCTAAAGTCTATCATTATCGTTAAAATCGTAGAATTAAAAAAAAAAAAAACAAAAAGGAAATTCGCCTCGGATGGGACGACTTGAACCAACTACTGCTGGAGTGGGTGTTGCGAGATCGGTGCACTACCGAAGACGCTACGGACCGATTTGACTTGTAGTCTGTATTTACTTGCTTTTATGTTAATCATGAAAACTACAATGAATTGTATTGCATGATTGTTTATAAATTACATTTATTTTCTCATTTCGTATCTTTCTTAAACGATCACGTTCTTTGATAAACGTCAAACTTCCAAGGTTAGAATCTACAAATATACAAGTAATAACAACATAAGCCCCGCACATCCCTCTGAGCAGTTGTTTCCTTAGAATCTGGACATGTCAAAATTAACGATTTTTAATTACAAATTTTGATTAAACGAACACATAATGGATGATGAAAATAGACCTATGTAAACCTTTGGTCCTTAGATTAGATGTTTTAATAGTCGGGATTATTCGATCTTCGGAGGAGATTGATGCAGAAGGTATCACTTCTAACCGAAAACGCGTTTCTTCCCGTTTTCATTTGCTAATATCTTTTAAACCGCTTAATAAATCGTAATGAAATTTTGCAAAACCCTACTTCGTTTTAATCTTAATCTATATCGTTTACGGCATTTCGCGCGACTTTTGCAGTTTTTCGACAATCTGTTACCGAAAAATGCAATTTTCGATGCTTTTTTTCATGGCTAACTGAGTGGGGCACAAACCTCCGGACACTAGAACATTATTATATATGATGATGATGATACTATATTTTTGATTAGCATCAGTGTATTGTTTTGTAAGAGCAATCAGTTGCGATGAAGTTTTAAAAAGGAGTAAAATATTTATGTCCTCCTGTATTTGTATACAAAACTTTGTTTGTACAATTCAGTGCTAAATGAGTGTTATTTTTTGTAGAAGAATCAAGGACACCGATAATAAACGTAATATGTCATTTAAACTATAACAAGAACTGTCGTAAGTAACTTTCATAAATATGTGAAAGACTACGTGGCTGCTACTATTGTTTATTGATACAAGACAATAATATTTTTTCTTATTTCATACATTCAAATCAATAGAATACCGACCTATATAATTTTCAACAAAATTTTGTGGGGAATGTGGATGAGAATGTATCAACAAAAACTTTTGATTCCATTTAAAAAAAATATATATCCCCTGGTACTGTGCACCTGCAATTCCTGATTGAACGTTTAATATATGGTGTCCTATACTGGACTTTTTTGTAGGACACCCATTTCTCATCAAAAAAGGTCTATTAAAAATGAAATATTATGAAATACCAGGTAGTGGTTACTAGAAGATAATGATTTTATGTTCATAATTTTTAAAATTGTTATATTATAGCGAAGGTAAACACATTGTAAAGTCAAATCACTACATTGACAGCAAAAGATCGTAAAAGAATACTATCCTAATGATTTCGATCTAAAATGACAATTTTATGCTGTAGCTCGAAAGTACACGACTTTCCTTAATTGCTTCCTACACCACTGCGTTCTACGTAATAATAGTGCCCTAACAAAAAAAAATACAATTTTGGAAGACATCAGTGAATTTGTCTAAAAAAAGGGGAGTGGAGGATTAGCTGTTCGTTATTTTGTATCATTTATTGAGTTGTCCTATAGAAACATCGAAATTGTCCCACCCTGTACATCAAGTACTATAATATTTAATTACGAAAAACGAACCGTAACTGATAGAATTGAATAAAGTAAATAGCTAAATTAAAAATATTTTTTTATGTACTCCAATATGTATCTAAAAAAATTAAGAATCAGTCGTATTATAAAATAACGCGTATTACAAAATACCCTTCCCCATATCACACCCTGACTCCAAAGGGTTTACGGACTTGTGCTTCAATGTCATTAAGATAACTAACAATTTTTAAAAATCGAACAGCTAAACCTGTACAACTTCCTTTAATTCTTAAACGAATTAATAAACGACTTCGGACATATTCTTTAACATTTTCTGGGACAGCTTTACCTACTAAAAAACTTGACGGACTGATTAAGTAATTCTTTAAACGGTATAATGCACGTAGGAAAATTGTGTCTGATTCTCGCAACTTCTAACTGCCGGTTGAAGAGTTCCACTAATGAATCTAGCCGTTACAATAGTAAATTTACATGAATTAAAAAAAAAAAAATAAAAAAATAAAAATTAAAGCCACATACATAATAAAAGAATGAACTTTCTAATCCTTTATATCTTTATAGAACTGGTATAAAAAGAGTTATTGCTGGAGAAGTTGGTGTGACTGGAAAAGATGGAGAGGGCCAAATTACAATAAAATATACAACTACACCAATTTCTACAGAAACCAAACTTAAAGTCTTAGAAACAGACTATGATAATTTTGCCGTCGTATGGAGTTGCAGCGGAATTGGTCCTGTACACACAGGTTAGAAATAACAAACATCAATAAATTAATAATGAAATAACAATTTTAAATATGTACCTAAATCTTTCAATTTGTGTTTGCAAATATATTGTTAGTGACTAATAATGTATTGACCAAGTTAATAATTTTTTGTTTTAGAAAGTTCATGGGTGATGACCAGAGAACGATTACCTCCTGGTCAAGTATTACAAAAAGCATACGGAATACTGGATAAATACAGAATAAATAGGACTTTTTTCATTAAAACAGATCAAGAAGGCTGCGCATTGGCTGCTTCTGATTTAAACTCAGCAAATGGATTAAACCCTACCGCAACAATTTTGCAAACTACCGGCGTCGAACAAAAATCAAACGAAAACGTACAATGAAGTTTAATAATGTTCTTGATATCCGTGAAGTTAGCTCCACAATCTTTTTGAAACGTGGCACATGATAGCACACATCGAGTACAACTTGTTTTTATCAAAAATTCCAAAAGTGCGGAGCAAACTTCACGAACATATGGACTTGCTAGTTTTAAGATACATTTAAATGTTTTGTATGCACGGGATAGTGCTTTTTTCCAATTTATTTTTGTAGTAAAAATCATTCTTGATATTTTTAATTATACCAACATAGAAAATAAATACACTACAGTCCAAATGAATTTTAATCTTCAGAGTTGCAATTCGTTTGAATAAGATTGAATGTTGACGCATCCTTCTTTTAAACAGTTAAAAATATTTTGTGGATTTTCTGTTTTATCAACTAGATTACTAGTTCGACATAATTATTCAGGTGGTCCCATTAGTTAGTCAGCGATAGAAGATTTGTAAAAGCAATTTCAAAATTTTCAAGGTTATTCGATAGTACTGGCACCTCATCTAAACCATAATAAAGAAAATATATTAGCAATTGACAGGGTTTCAGATGATGATAACTGGTAAGATAAAATTAACAATTGGTCAGACGCAAACCTGTCTGTTTGTGAATAAAAAATCTAAACAATTTCGTAAAAAAAATATCTGAATTTAAAAGGTCTGAAATTGGCCATAATTGATCAGTTAGTCCCGCCAGTTGGTCAGCAATTGGGGACTTGTAATAATAAATGAAAATGTTCAAGGTCATTCGATATTTTTGGCAACCCACCTAAGGTGCGAAATAAAAACAAAGACGTTTCAGATGCTAATAATTGGTTAGCTAAGGTTAATTTCGTCAAGCATAAAGAATTAAAAAAACAATAAAGCAAGTACCTTTTGAAACAACATGCATGCCCAAACCTTCTATGAATGTATCGTCTCATCAATCATCATATATAATAATTATGTAGTGTATGTAGGTTTGTATGTTTGTCCGTCACTCAGTTAGCCATGGAAAAAAGTAGCGAAAATTGCACTTTTCGGTTAAAGATTAAAAGGAAGTAGGGTTTTGCAAAATTTAATCCCGATTTATTAAACAGTTTAAAAGATAATAACGAATGAAAACGGAAAGGTAGGCGTTTTTGGCTTAAAGTGAAATCGCGTGCATCACACTCTTCCGAAGATCAAAAACACTGGAATTTGCCGAATATTAAAACTGTAGCGAACGTAGCAACTACCATGAAGGTACGTGTAGAGAGATTGGTTCTAATAAGAACCGTTGTATTGGAACTAAAAATATTTACATTGTACTTATGGAGATACCGAAATCAGCAGTTTACGTTAGTGTGTTATATTTGAGTTTTGACCTAATTTGTGGCTAAAACTGACAATGTTTTCTGTCAGCAGAATTTACATTCTGCTGTACAGAGTGTAATAATTTACATATTATGACCGATACTGAGTGTTTCCACAGGACCCCCTTCCCAGTGTTGAAGCTTGGAAGTATTGGGGAAATCGAACTCGTCATCCGGAGCGGGTGGTTTTCATCTGTGTATCTTCCTCATTGGTCGTTGTATTTGTAGGAACTAGTGCGCGATTCTCGTCTGTGGTTATATATATGCCGGCTTTAAACGACGAATGGACACGGCTTTTTCCGAATTGGGCAGTTGTAAGGTGAAGTGATGTTCGTTCCTTTTAAGGACCCTATATGGACCATCGTAAGAGAATTGCAGGGATTTCTTGGGTCCATCGCGACGGGTGAGGACATATTCTGATGTCTGCAGGTCCTTGAAAAGGAAGGTCTTCTTCTCACCATGACGAGATGCAGCCAAGGGTCGTAGTGTCTGGAATTGCTGACGGAGTTGCTGTATATATGATAATGGTGTGGCGTCGGTTGGTTCTGTGGATGGTGCTAAAAATTCTCCAGGTAGACGGAGTGCTTTACCATATAACATGTCGGCTGTTGTGGCTTTCAGATCTTCCTTCCAGGCTGCACGGATGCCTAGAAGAACAGTGGGCAGAATCTGGGTCTAGCCGTTGGTTTGATGACATGTTATTGCAGCTTTTAATTGGCGATGTAGTCGTTCCACCATGTTCCACTCTCCTAAAGTACCCAAACTTACAATCAGCAATTGCTGATAGTCTCACAGCAAATACTAGAATGACGAACTTAATCAAATTCTTGAGACAATTCTATTTGCTCGAATTGGCTCTTTATCTCCAACTACTATTTTACCAAGAAGGATTAATTAAATTAATTCCGAAGGAAAATTACCTTTCGAAATTAATTCTAGAAACGTACATGCCTTTTACAAAATTATGAATCCATATGTACTTCTATCAAATAACCTCTTAATTATAAAATAATCTGTGCCTTCAGTAACTCATGAGCAGTTTACAATTTACAAACCTTATTCCCTTCCAATTCCTGTTAATACTAACATCTTTCACTTCGTAACTCCCACGTACATTGGCACACAACTGCATTGGTTTTAGTAAAGATAGGTTCAGTTCAGAAACTTAGTTATGTAGCGTGGATAAGTAGCTAAGGAGAATAGGATGCGTGTGGTGGTGGTTCTAAGAAGAACCGTTAGGATGCGGTTGTTTATGCCAACATCCGAGATGAACCATCAATACCTTCTGCGGTATTAGGGTGTATACCTACTGCTGTATTGGTGAGGACAGAAGACGAGTCAGAGTTAGACTAGTTTTGTTGAATAAATTACAGCTATTTATACAAAGAATATTTAAATTGATCTTGTGGTAAGTACATGGTTAGCCGTTTACATTAGTGTGTGTATTTGGGTTCTAACCTAGTTTGTGGCCAGAACTGTCAAAGTTCTCTGTAAGCAGAATTTATATTCAGCAGTACAGAGTGTTCCCACAGACCCTCCTCCCAGTGTTGAAGCTTGGAAGAATTGGGGAAATCGAATTCGTCGTCCTGAGCGGGTGGTTTTCCTCTGTGTATCTTCCTCATTGGTCGTTGTATATGTGGGAACTGGTGCACGATTCTCATCTTTAGTTACATAGGCCGGCTATAAACGATGAATGGACACAGCTTTTTCCGAATTTGGCAATTGTAAGGTGAAGTGATGCTCATTCCTTTTAAGGACCCTGTATGGACCATCGTATGAGAACTGCAGGGCTTTCTTTGGCCCATCGCGACGGATAAGGACATATTCGGATGTCTGCAAGTCCTTAAAAAGGAAGGTCTTCTTCTCACCATGCCGAGATGCAGCCAAGGGTCATAGTGTCTGAAATTGTTGACGAAGTTGCTGTATATATATATATATGATGATGGTATGGCGTCGGTCAGTTTCTTTGAAGATGATGAAATCACGAGCCTCAAGTAAATGTCGAAAATGCTTGATGGTGCGGTAAATTGCCAGAAGTTCTCTGTCGAAAGCACTGTATTTCGTTTCTGCGTTGGAGAGTTTTGTAGAAAAGAATGCCAGTGGCTCCCTTCCTCCTTCGTGGAATTGTTGTAACGTGGCGCCCACACTATGGTCGGAAGCGTCACAAAATATTGCTAACGTAGCATTTGGCTGTGGATGGTGAAGGAGAGTAGTTTGCGCAAGCTGTCGTTTGCTCGCGTTGAATGCTTCATCAGCCGTGGTGTCCCATTGAAGCGGTGCGTTACCTTTTAGTTTCCCTTTTAGTACATCATTCAGCGGTGAGTGCGTACGTGTGGCATTTGGCAGGAATTTCCTGTAGAAATTCAGCATACCCAAGAGTTGTCGTAATTGTTTTGCTGTGTTCGGTTTTGGGTAGTTGCTGATTGATGTCACTCGGTCAGATAAAGGACGTATTCCATTTGCCGTGACTGAGTAAACCAGAAAAGAGACTTCCTTCATGCCAAGTTTGCACTTTTCTTGGTTCAGCAGTATGCCGTACGACTGTAACCGTGAAAACACAGTATGTACAGGTCGGTTAATGTAAGGTGAGCTCTGAAAATTTTACAATCGGCGTAGAAGAAAGAAGGAGAGCGCATTCGGAGGAATAAAGGTGCAACCTACGCTCGAAGACTGCGACAAATAAATATAATATTTTCTAAACGGGGGTACCTGATGTCTACGGTCTGGTACTTATCAGTTTAATTTATACCTCAATTTCTCGGTACTGTTTGTGACTCAAAACCAGATATAAATATCTATTAATAAATAGACTTTCTTAATGAACCCCCTATTAGTCGGACCCATAATGATTATAACATCGAACCTTTCCAATTATACTATACTTTATAGTCATATTCTATTTTGCAGAAATGCATTTATTTTGTTATATTATACTAGAAAGATAAACGCATTAAAACAAATAAATATTAGTTGTCTTCAACGACGGCTTTATTAGTAGGCTTACAAAGCCATTACCGTACTAATTATGAAAATCAACTTATTCTAATTATCTATTTTATAGCCATCTGCCACCCCGCTGAATCGCGAAATTAATTGCCTTATGACAACTTCATTAGGACTTAGGGATGCATTATCATAATAATTTAATCTTGAAAATCAAACTTATTTTAATTAGCTACTTTATAATCCTACAGAAACGATCTTTTTTGTTATATTTTGTAAAACAAATCATAATTGTTTCAAAATCACATGTTAAGTGAATTGCCGGGCGACTTAGTGTGCGCCCTGAGTAACGAAGAGCTAGAGAGCTGGCATTGAAATGATGTCTCTCGATGCCTCTGCAGCTCTCGGCAATACGTTGTAACATTTGACATTGCGCATCCTAAGGCTAAGCAAAAGCAGAGCTCATTCTATAATAATTGACCTGTAGGTGCTGACGCTGCTGTTCTGCTGACTCATATGCCACCAATATATCGTCGATGTATGCAAAGCAAAAATCCAGGCCATGTAATACTTCGTCGATGAATCGTTGGAATGTTGGGTTGGCATTACGTAACCCAAAGTTCATGTATGGGAATTCGAAGACCAAATGGGGTTGTTATCGCCGTTTTCGGAATGTCTTCTGTTGCAACCGGAATCTGATTGTATGCACGAACCAAATCGATGGTGGAAAAGATGGTTTTGTTCGCTAGCGCATGCGTGAAATCATCGATGTTGCGGACAGAATATCTGTCGGGGATGGTCCTTGCGTTGAGAGAGCGGTAGTCTCCACATGGTCGCCATTCGTCTTGTTTCTTGGGTACCACGTATAGCGGTGATGCCCAAGGACTGGAGGATGGTCGAGCGATGCCCAGTTGTACTAAGGTTTCGAATTCCTTTTTTGCAGCCATGAAACGGTGCGGGGCTAAGCGTCGTGGTTTGCATGACACGGGAGGACCAGGGGTGGTAGTTATGTAATGCCTTGTTGAATGTTTGGGGACGGATATTTGGCCACTAGGTCGTAGTAACGATGGATATTCTTGCAGTACGTTGTGGTAGACCGTGTGCCGTGATGTGCGTCCGAGATGAATGTGATTGAGGGTTGAATGCTTCTATAGACTTGGCCAGGGGTAACAAGATGCGTCAGCTGGTCCAGTAGTCGTTGCTTGCTAAGATCGACCAGTAATTGATAGTGCGTCAGGAAGTCAGCACCAATTATTGGTTTTGTGAAGTCAGCAATGACGAAACGCCATGTGAAGTTCCTTCGTAGACCCAAATCGAGGGACAGATTGATTGTGCCGTATGTGGGAATGGTGGTACCGTTTGCGGCTTGTAGTGTGAAGCCGGACTTCTTGCGTGGCCCATGTAATAAAGACTTGGGATACACGCAGATGTCAGCACCGGTGTCAACCAAAAATTTGTGGCGTGAGTTTCTGTCTGTTACGAAAACGCGACGTTGTGTCTGGCGGATCTCACTCGTCGCCGTTAGTGATCTCCGGGTCGGTTTCCCGAGGCCATCTTGCACGCCGGAGTGCATTTTCGTGCTTTTTCTTGAAATAGGTTATGGTAGTAACAAATACCATTTTTACTGGAGCGACGTCTGGTGGAGGAGCAACGAGAGCGAGATCGATTCCTGTAGTGCGGAAGTCGTCCTGGGTTTCTCGAGTAGCGTTGCTTCATGTCATCAGGGTCCATTCGAAGGGCGCATACCATCTCAGTTAACTTCTGAATGGAATCCGTGACAGGAGCAGTTGTGGGTGTGGCAGTGGCAATGGTTTGTGCCGAAGTTGCTGTAATAATGCTGTCAGCAAGTTCGGCGACTTCATCCAGGTCCTTGTCTTTGAGAATCGCAAGTATCGGCCGGATGGAGGGGGGAAGACGACTTGTCCAAATGGCACGTAGCATTTCGTCAGGGGTTGAAGGTCCTCCAAGGTTTTGCAGGTGGCGCAGAAATTGGGACGGTTTTCTGTCTTCAAGATCCTCGTGCTCCAAGAGTTGTCTCGTCCGTGATTCTTGGGAGGCACCCAGCCGACGAATAAGCTCCCTTTTAATAGTGCTGTAGGGATCTATGGCCGGAGGGTTGATGATGATGTCCCGCACTTCAGCAGCGTAACGGGGATCCAGGTTGCCGAGAACATAACCAAACCTGGTGGCCTCCGTTGTGATTGCTGACGCCTCGAAACTGCGTTCCACCATGCAGAACCATAGTTCCGGGTCGGTGGGAACGAAGGAGGGAAGTTTGACCGCAAGTCGGTCCACGGACGATGAGGGGTTGACGGCGGGTGGTGGCATACTTAAGCGTCGTTTTTATGGGTTCCCTGCGCAACCTTTTTTGAAATCTTGCGATATATATGCCCTCTGTATTCGCGGTAGGCGGTCCAGAGGAGGCGGATGACCTGCAGAGCCAGTATTAATGTAATCAGGGACTCTTGTCTGGTCAGGGGTGCGGCGGTGGTGTTTCCATTGCCCGTTTGACCAATGATTACTTCTTCTTTTGAAGGGGAGGAACCATGAAGCCTGTCTGGAGAGAGCGAGAGAGGAAAAAAAATGACATGTGTTCACCAACGTGCAGCACTATTGTGTATCCATCAGTGGTAGAACGCCCAACAAGGGTAAATAGGAATACTCCAGTCTGGAGAACAGGTCGTCCAGAACTTGACGGTTGTAATCCGTATGGTTGGTGGATGGTCTGGGGAAATGTTGAGGTCCCACTCGAGGTTTTGCCTGATGACGGACCAAGTTAGTTCGTTCCAACCGGCGACGTATGGCTCTTCGCTGCCGACTGTTCATCCCCAGGTTAGACGATGGACACTGTAGTGGCAGGATAGATCTAAGAAGAACCGTTAGGATGCGGTTATTTATTCCAACATCCGAGATGAACCATCAATACCTTCTGCGGTATTAGGGTGTATACCTACTGCGGTATTGGTGAGTACAGAAGACGAGTCAGAGTTAGACTACTTTTATTGAACAAATGAATAAATAAATGAATAAATTACAGCTATTTATACAAAGATTATTTACATTGATCTTATGGTAAGTACATGGTCAGCCGTTTACATTAGTGTGTGTATTTGGGTTCTGACCTAGTTTATGGCCAGAACTGTCAAAGTTCTCTGTAAGCAGAATTTATATTCTGCAGTACAGAATGTACTAATTTTGATAATTTGATGAATACTGAGTGTTCCCACAGTTACTTGCAACTTGACCCAATTCCTATCTCCCTGATTAACGTGGAAGACGTAAAGAAAATCAGCGAAGAACTCAAGAATTTTGAGACACAGGTTGTGAAGGAATTAAATAAACCAACAATTATTTCTGACATCAAGTGGTACCACTATTTAGGATGTTCTGTCAGAATTGCTACAATTATAGTGCTCTGTGTGTATTGCTGTTTTAATGTTTTCAATTGTGAATATAACCCATTTACACACACACGTACACAACCAACCGAAACCGTTTCTATCTTATAATCCTGAAAAAATTTAAGGATACTGCTGGGCTAGGTAGTGGGGGTAGTAGGGCGTGGGAAAAGTAGAGAGAGCGTTGTAGATGGTAGTTGCAATAGGTAGTGGTTGCAGGGAGTGGGGTTTGAAGGACGTCAAAAACTCTCCCTTTACGACACCCTCGAAGCCATCCTAAACGTTTACCCTATCCTTAACATTTTTCACCCATCCTACACTTTCCACCTCCTATACAGCCCCCCAACTCCCTTCACACTAACTTTTACAGTACCCCGCCCCTCCATCATCTTTATCCTCTTTTTTCCTTTTTGATACTTCAAATTTACGGTTTGGAATTTGAATTTTCAAAGCGGAAAAACCATGGGAAGGAGTGTTGTGTATGTATATTCTAGCTAGGAACGATAAATACCACATGGCATTTACCTGATTGGTGCACAGCAACTCAGATAAGTTTTTTTCATTTCAAATATCCAACAAAGCAAACAATACTTTAACTATAACAACATAACTTTCAGTATTTATTATGAAGAGTACATCTTATTATTTCGAAGAAACTCACCCCTAAATATCACAACTATTTTTACACAACGCGTTCACCATTCCATTGCTCCAAAAATGTAGTTATTATTTAATTATTTTCGCAAAAGTTAACAATATTTAACATTTCATCGCTTGTACCTGTATTATTATATTGACATATTTATTTGTTCTTATATTTATCATTAAAACTGTAATGAATATTATTGGACGATTATTTATAAATCATATTTATTTTCTCATTTCGTACCTTTTATAAACAAGACTAAATAGAAACAAAAGAAACAACTACTCCGAGGGCTAAAGCCCCTTCCGGCATTGAATTACACTATTCAATCTGAAGGCACATGTTAGACGTAGATAAAACAATCTAAAAAGACAGGTAAAATTTCTGTAACGTCTAAAAAATTAAGGATTACAAATCCCATATTTCTCACGGTGTGCATAGCACGTACCCTATTAGTGTGCCTTATTGATGCATAGCACTTATCCTATTAGTGCATAGCACCTATCGGCGGTTCATGGCGAAATTCATATGTATTTTTTTCATTTCGATACACCGCATTTACAATTCTATTGCTTCATAGATGTATTTATTATTTAAGTATTAAGTTAATAATATTTACCATTTCACTGCTTATATTTTATATGATTTACATATTTATTTGTTTTTATGTTAAGCATGAAAGCTACAACGAATATTAGTGCACATTTTATTTTATCTTGTCTTTTTGCAGTTTTTGAACAATCATTAATCTAAAAGTGTAAGTTGCGCTACTTCTTTTCCATGGCTAACTGAGTGTGCGTCAAACACAGAAACTTCCATACACTAGAACATTATCGTATACTAGTTGAACCCGTCCAGCATTGAACGGTGGTGCATAGCATTTAAGAAACTACAATTGGAGAAACAATTTTATACCATAACCACACTTGCCATTCGCTTGCTTCTTTCTTAAGGGTCTATATTGTTAGGCTGTTTTGAGAATAGCTACACATCGAACTGAAAATTTTTGAAAATAAAAAATACACAATACTTTAACTGTAACAATCTAACTTTTTGTCTTTATTATATACAGCACATTTTACTATTTCAAAGAGACTCACCCCTAAAAATCACAACGAATTTTACACAACACGCTTACCATTCCTATTTATTACAGCAAAAGTTTTTTTTTAGTAACATTTAGCATTTCACTGCTTGTATATTATTTGATTTATATGTTTATATTTTTTATGTTTAGCATGAGAACTATAATGACTATTACTGCACGATTATTTGTACCCCACATTTATTTCCTCATTTCGTAGCTTAAATAAACGAGAAAATTGAAGAATAGCGTTAGGGTGTGTGGTGGGGGTGGTGCGAGGTGCTGATTGCAGGGTTGGAGCTTGTAAACAGTCAAAACCCACCGCTATAACTTCCCACCATCCACCCCTACAGTACTTAAATTTAATGAAGAATACAAGGGTTTTAGAAGGTCAGAGTACAGGGTAAGTGTACGTACATTTAGATATACAACCACCCCTACCTTAACCATTTACAATCCCTATATTATCGAAAAAAATTAAGCATACTGTTGGTATGGGAGCTGGGGGGTTGTAAGAGGTGGTAGTTGAAGCGGATGGGGTCTGTAAGAAGTCAAAGACGCCTCTCACGCCTTCACTCCCTACCACCCATCACAAATTTACATTTATTCAAGAACAGGAGGGTTGGAAACGTAAAGGTAGAGGTTAGGTGTACGTTCATTTACACACAACCTACCGTAACCGTTTCTCTCTTGTAATCTTGAAAAAAGTTTAAGGATACTGTTGGAGTGGGTGGTGGGTGTGGTGTAGTAGGGGGTAGTAGATGGTGCGTTGTAGGTGGTAGGGGTTTGAAGGGGCTCAAAAGCTCTCCTCCTACGACACCCTCGAAGCCACAGCAAACTTTTACTCTATCCATAACATATTGCACCCTCTCTATACTTCCTACTCACTACCGCAACCCAAATTATAAAAAAATCATAACTTCCACAAAATACGACCCAGAGTGTTAAAATTTTTACCAGTAATAGCTAAATCTCAAAACCAACGTTTTGATAAAATTGTACTCTTATTATTAATTTCACTTTTGTCAAGTCATTAGCCTTGAGATTCAGCTATTATTAGTAAAAATTTCAACACTAAGTCGTGGTGGTGATTGTCGTTAGGATTAGGAAGATTTGTTATAATTTGGGATGCGGTAGCGATTTTTTTTTATCAGTTAAATTATCTTAGTAACTGTTCATCGTACCTCGTGGTATATATATATATATATTGTCATGATCACATTTCTTGATAAAGAAAATAGTCAAAAATAATACTTTACAACATACTTAAACACAAACAAACTCATCATACACATTCTTACAAAAATTTGTAGAATTTTCTTAAAATTTTGAGATTTAACTCAGTTATATTACTAGTAATCAACTTAATATTCCTTATTTAATGGTTTATTATTGAATTCAAGCTAATTTTATGTTTTAGAAAGATTAATTTCGTTTGACACTTGAAGATTTTATATAACACTACAATTACTACTCACTTTTCTAAATTTGTATAATTTGTAGATTTTATGTAGTAATTTTGAAAAAGGATATGTTTACTTCAAAGTTTATCATCTGGCACTAGAGTTGGACGTTTTATATTCATTGCAGGGAATATTTTCTGGTCATGTCGAGAAGTTCTATATGTTAGTCTTCCGATACTTGGAATTCCTCTGTAAAAGAGTTTGAATTTGCTAAATTAGTCCAGGAATTGCTTATTAAACATTTTTATTTAATTTAATCATGATAATAAGTTCAAAAATATAAATTATATTGAAATTTAATTCAAATTTACAACCACATTTTCTATCATGTACATTTTTGTAATTTATGTTAAGAGAAAAAGTAGGTACTATGTGTAATACATGTAAATAGTTGCATTTTTCTGTAATAAAGGGATTTAATATGTTAAAGTGTTGAAATTAAGCAAAATTTTGGAAAAAAGTAAATTTAAAGAACGTTTTGACATTAGTATTTTTCAATTAAATATTTCAGAAGAAGGAAGTAATTTCAAGGAAAATAGTAATTCATAGTTAATTTTTATTTTTAAAAGAGCTTTCTTTTCATGTAAACAGTTCCTAGTTTTGTTAAAATTTTGAAAAATATTCAAAATTTTGAATTTAATTTCGACATTTGGATTCAGGTAGTTTTTGGAATTTTGCTTCGTATCCAGGGAAAACAATTGAATTTTATGTGGTATCCAAGAATATTTTCTTAAAAGAGTAGGTGTTTTAGTGTCGTCTAGAGAAGACGTATTTAATTGTGCTCCGAATAAATTTAAAAATATCAAAGTTACCATTGAAAAATAAATATTAATTTAAAAGTGAAATAATTGAACGTCGATACGATACGATTACAAACACTGAACACAAAGTATAAAGGTTATGTTTTCAATCAACAGTAATAATAATTAATCTTCAAATTATACTAATTAAATAATAAGTGGAAATAAAATTAAGACATTTTATACTTCAAAGATTCAACCTAAAATAAAAATATAAATTACTTCGATTAAAAATAAATTTGGAATTATTATGAAATAATAATAAAGTGTTTCATAATAAAGAAAAACTTACCACAATTAAATATTTAAATATTGTAAGATTCAAAGTGACTGCTTTAAAAAGTGAGTTACTTAATTTAAACAATTACCAAGTGAACTAATTGAATAAACCAAAGTGTATGCATCTATGTATTGAACTTGACTGGCGGATTCTTTACCACAAACAACAGCTGATAACTGTGAGTCATTCTCTACCAAGGCCAAAGAATTTCAATAAAAACTAGAATCAAAGGAAAGACTTTTAGGACGTCAAAGTGAGTCTAAAATTCAAAAACTTTTGTAAACATTTAGACATATTGTTGTTTTCTTTTTTATATTTTAAACTTAGTATTTAATTTAGCTAGTTAGGAAAGATTACGGTTTTAATTTAATTTTAATAATTTTTCATCTGTTTGTATTTCTAAAAGTTTACTATCTGAGTTAAGAAATTTCATGCTTTCTTTTATAAATTTTTGTAAACAGTTAAACAACTTTAATAATTTTCAATATAATTTTTCGTTCTTTTTAAAAAACTTAATTTTTTATTTTATTTATTCTTTTGATATTCATGAAGTAAATGTCTGGCGCCCAACTTTAAATAGTTTTATTAATTATTCAGTGTTTCCTTAGAAAGAGCTTAATTTAAAAAGGTGAGTGAAAAGTGTTTAAATTTCTTGAAATATTTTGAAGATTCTATAAATTTATTTACCAACACAAACACTATAATAATACATAAACTTATCATCTCTCCCACTCACTCACACACACTGCCACTACGTACACGATAATATATATACAATTTTTTTTTTATAAAATTCAATTATTTTATTTGGTTTCTGTAATTAAATGTTTGAATATTGAAAAGCATGAATAACTCTCTTCTCAGTGTAAGTTCCAAAATATAAAATTTACAACTTTTTTTTTTAAATAATATTCTATAAATTCTACTCTATAATAACTAAAACTAAAACTAAATGAAATTTTAGATTACTAAATGTTTATAGTTCTTTTTTTATTAAATTATGGAAACATGTTTAATTCACTCACTTGGTCACATTGTCAATTAAAAAAAAAACAGCTTTTTCCAAAATATGAAGTAATTCCATGTCCATATTGATTTTTATTTTCTTTATCAATTAACTTCTTCTTCTTCTACTACTTATTGTTCACTTGTATTATTAAAATTCTATTGCTTTCTTAAAATCTTGAATTTTTGATAAACTTTAATTTTCCTTTAAAATATTTGTTTTCTTCTCACGACTTTAAATATCTTCTATTCTATTAATTATGTTCTTCTAATTTTAATTTATTTGCTTTTCATTTCAAAATTTCTGTTGTTAATTTTTTTATGTCTAATCTAATCATAACAAATTCTCCACTCTCTGGATCTTTCAAATAAAATTTTTTTTTATGCAATCATGATTATTAGTATTATAATTTTGAAATGCTACAGTCGTTTCAAAACATTTTTTTTATATAATTAAAATTAAATTTTAATTGTTACAACTTTATAATTTTAATAAACTACTTAACGTAAAATAATACTTTTTTTCTTTTTAATATACTTTCTTTCTAGTATTTTTGGAACTTGTTTCGTTTTCCAAATTTGTTACTTTTTTTTTAAACTGTATTGTAGACATCCTTGTATCATGACAATATATATTGATACGTGTTAAGTTGTCACCTCCGGTACATGGAAGAGGCGACCAGACCTCCGGTCTCTTCCGCCACTTTATAAACATAAGCGTTATATATTTTTGAAGAGGGGGACCCATATAATCCAAATTTCGTGAGAGGAGAAAGGTTTTAATTTTCTTTAAATATATATATATATATAAATATGCAATGGTTATTATGCGGACTTTTGTATTCTTTGAGGACTGTCCTCAAATTATTGCTATGTTGAAAGTATATTTCGAGGTCAGGTCTCTAAAATATCTATTAAATATATACATGTATGTCTGAAACAATAGATAGTTTGGGACCTGAATTTTTTTACTTTCAAACAAAATTCTGACTGATTATTAAAATTCATTTTATTATGGTCCTCAAACAATACAAATGTCCTCAAACTCACCAATGTATATCCTTTATTACCCTTAAAAAATACTTTCCTCAGATTTCTATTGTTGCTAGTTAATGAATTAAAAAATAGTTATTTCGTACAGAAATATGTAATAATTTAACGATGCAAACTTTAATAAAACGAAATTGCGAATTGATCCGGAATTCAACTTCTTGTTCTGCTAGGTACGTTGATAAATAACTATTATTATTCTATACTTTTTAGATGTTTTGAATTAGATGAAAACAGCAAAGACTTTCAATGATCGTTAATTTTTTTAAATCACGAAGGATTGTCTTCATTTTTAAAACTGCAAAGGCCGACCAAGTGTCATCTTTGAGTTTTGAGTTCCAAAAATTAGCAATTTATCATTGATTTACACTATAAGCATTTTTAAAATGTTCTTTAATGGAGCAATTGATATAATTAATGATTGTCATCGACTTTTTAATTATAAAAATTTCAAATGTTTTTCTATCTCTAAAAAATTTATAAGCTGATTGTATAGTCGCAGCCAGTTTCTAGTTTTTGAAATCTTTATCCTTTGTCTGTGCTTTGAAGATTTCAATAATAAATAATATATTAAAGTAACAATTGATCAAGAACATGTATTTTTTGAGGACTGTCCTCAAATTATTGCTATATTGAAGGTATATTTTAAGGTCACGTCCCTAAAATATATAGCAAATACATACATATATATTTGTAATGCAATGAATAGTGTAAGACTTGGATTCTTTTAATTTTTTAGTGACGTGTTGCAAAACTATTTTAGTACAACTTTCTTTGCACCTAGTAGATTTTAGCTACTTGTTTTTTAAAAGGTTTTTTTTAAGACGTGCTCGAAATATACTTTCAGTACATTATTCTCAGTTATTGAGACCATGTCTTGAAATAATACTTTTTATTGCAGAAGTCCTCATAATAGCCATTGCATCGTCTAATTTCTGTAACTTTATAAATTTCGCTTTATAAACAAAAATTACAACAACGTGGGATTTAGGAGTTCATTTTGCACTTGATATCGCAAAAAACAATCGGGGTCCTGAAAAAAAAAAAAATATATATATATATATATAATGCCTAATTACCTCACCCCTTTTAGGTCAATATACATTGCGTACCACATGTAAACCTGGGCTCGTAACGGCGGATGCATCTAACACAATTCAGGAGCATCTGCACCTAAAACAAACGTGCTCTGTGCGGGCTGTACGGGCAGTGTATTCGGCGGAACTCGAACGAAGACTCGGTATATCATACCTTTCAATTATTTTGTATGCGACCAGTTCAGGATCGGGAAAATAACCCTTGAACGGTACAGTAAGGAATGACGGTGCGAACAGAATGCACCAGAACATTGTTCTGCGAATTATCGAGTAATAATGATCTTAAGGAGGATCTGTATGTACTGAACACTCAGTACAAGAAGTTTTGCAATACCAACTTGAGATGATGGTTTTACGCTGTCTGGGTGTATACGTGTTTAGCGTTTATGTACCGATGGGTGCGTGCGCGCCCCTATGTACATGCGTCCTTGTTAAAGGTCAGCTACGTTTTGCGTAGTAGTCAGTAGCGAGCGAGCTGTGAGAGAAGGGTGGTGTCCGCCCGTGATAAGGATACCTTGCAGTGTTAACAAACTAAAAGTCATACATTTCCATAATTGGAAATTTATACACAAAGATTGTAAATCAATAGGGATTGATTTAGAATTGTCCACCACCAAATTGGACCACCGCTTATGACCCATCGTAGGAACCCTGCAAGTCACCGCAGACCACCGAAGGACAGTAGGATCCGCAACAAAGATTGAGTATTTTTAGGTACTATTCGTTTCACTGTAAGCTAGATTTCTTTTCTGTTCGTTTTATATTTCAAAAGTTATTCGTTTAGTTAATACTTTATGTATGTATAAGAATAAACATATTTACACTGGTTGGCGATTTGATTATTTAATTAAATCAAAAGAATTCCACGATTCTGAGAATCAAAAATAAGATCTTTGAACACTAAGAAGAAGAGCAACTCATAAATTGGCACCCAACGAGTCAGGCCAGTGTAAAAATGTTAAAATTAAACTGATTTTATTGGTACGTGTTGTAGTATTAAGTAAGATAATTGCATTGCAAATTATAATAATGTCTCCACAAAAGAAAAACGTAGAGAATGTTAATGAAGTAGAAAAACTGAAAGAGGTGGTTAGCCAATTAACCAATAATTTAGCTCAAATGCAAGTAAGCATTCAGGAACTCACAAGTTCTGTAAAGATTACAAACAAAAGGGTTAGCGACGATCTGTTGGTTCAAACTGAGTCGGTTGTTGCGAACACGGGAAACAAACAGTATATTACAACGTGGAAGGATGTTGGGGGGTCAAATTTAAGTTTTTATCCGAACGGTTCCTTACATCCCATCGGATTTTTGAATAAACTAATTAAATTGTTCGAAGAAGCGGGTATACCGGATTACGCTAAAACGAATCTGGCAATAAACTGTTTAAAGGGTTCAGCCGCTGATTGGGCTGCAACCAAAGAAAGAAGCTTTAGAGTGTTTGAAGATTTTTCAAAATCATTTCGAAATAGATACTGGGGGGTCGAGGAGGAACGTAATTTGTTTTACGAATTAAAGTACGGCAGTTTCCGCGGAGGGAAGAGAGCGGATTACATGCTAAAAATGGCAAACAACCTTAACTATTTGGCTGAGCCAATATCTGAACAGAAATTTATCGATTACATCAGCAAACACTTTTCCGCAGAAATAGAGAGAGGAATAATAATAACTGGCATAAAAACAATCGATAGCTTAGATGAATACCTTCAAAAAATTGACACAACTTACGCGGAGCGCGAAAATAACGAACGAAGAGTAGGTTGGCGTACCGAGAATCGTAAAAATGTAGGGCGTGGAGTAGAAAATGACAGACAACATACAGTCAATAATAATAATAATAGATCAGGTAACGATGGACAGAATAGAAATGTGAATTTGGTGTATAAGTCGTTAGCGGAAGGAGAAGATTTATTAAGTGAAGTAGAGGAAGATATGAAGAGAAACACAGCAATTATAACACCTGTTATTTCAATTAAGATTGGTAACGAAGAAATAGATGCGTTGATCGATTCAGGTTGCCAAATATCATCAGTCTCTGAATCATTTATTAATTATATAAAAGAAAAGGGAATAAACGTTCCAACGTTACCAGTGGCTAATACAAATATCGGTTGTGCGGTAGGATCAAAGACGCAGCGAATAAAGGAACAGGTATTAATTAAAATGGGGATATCAGAAAGAAGTTTCGAAGTAAGTTGTTTAGTGGTACCAAAATTAAACTATCAGGTTATCTTAGGTTGTGACTGGTTATCACAAAATGGAGCGACGATTGATTTTAAAAAACAAATATGTAACATTTCAAACTTACAAGGTGAAGCAAAAGTAAAATTGTAATTACGATTAAAAGAAAAAGATGAGAACTTGATTTTGATAGATTCAATTAACGGAACGGAAACTTGTACGCGGCACAAATATTCAAGCGAAGAAATAGAAATTTTTACATCACAGGCCGAAACGTTAAGCATTAACGGAAAAAAAGAATTAAACGATTTGATCAATAAATATTCTGACGTGTTTTCCGAAACACCGGGATTAACCAATATTTATAAACATGAAATAATCATGCGAGAAAGTAGCCCATTTTATAAAAAACCGTATCCAATACCAGTAGCATATAGAGAGGAAACAAAGCGCCAAATAAACCAAATGGAAGCGTTAGGAGTAATTAAGCAATGTCAAACAGAGTATGTGTCTCCTTTAGTTGTCGTAAAGAAAAAAGACCAAAGTGTTCGAGTCTGCATTGATGCTAGATGTTTAAATAGTCGAATATGTATGGATAGGGTAACGCCGCCTAAACCGGAGGAATTATTAGCTAGATTTAACAGGGGTCAGATTCTTAGCACTTTCGATATGACTTCAGGGTATTGGCAAATACCAATACGAGAACAAGATCAAAAATATACTGGGTTCGTATTCGATAACAAAACTTGGTGTTTCAAGGTTTTACCGTTCGGTTTGTCAACGTCAGTAGCGAGTTTTATAAGATGTATTAATAAAGTTCTAGGCCCTGAATTTGAAAACTTTTCGTTGGTTTATGTCGATGACATTTTGATATTTTCACAAGATGAAAAAGAACATATATTACACATTAAAACATTGTTAAGACAATTTCAAAAAACAAACCTCACAATTAAACTGCGTAAGTGTGTTTTTGGACGTCGTAGTTTAACCTTCCTAGGTCATATTGTTTCGGCAGAGGGAATGGAAATAGATAAGAACAGAGTACGTGCTATAAGGGAATATCCGCGTCCCAAGAATATTAAGGAATTAAGAGGTTTTTTAGGTTTCGTGAATTACGAACGTCGTTTTTGCGACAAATATTCAGATTTAACTTTGCCGCTATTACAACTATTAAAAAAGAATAAAAAATGTTCGTGGGGTGAAACTGAAGAAAATTCATTTGAAGAAATCAAAAATATTTTTCTAAAGAATACCGTGGTCGCTCATCCAAATTTTGAACTTCCCTTTTATGTTTAAACTGATAGTTCTGGCTATGGAGTGGATGGTTGTCTTTATCAGTTAAATGAAGAAAATAATGAGAGAAAAATTATCGCTTTTGCTAGCAGAGTATTACGTGGCCCGGAGCTAAACTATACAGTTACAGAGAAAGAAGCAATCGCGATTATATTTGCTTTACGCCAATGGCGCACGCTTGTTTTAGGTCATTCTTTGACAATTGTAACAGATCATAAGGCATTATGTTTCTTAATGAGTTGTAAGTTGGGTACGTCTCGTTTATCAAGGTGGATACTGTACTTACAAGAATTTAATTTTTCATTATTGCACTGTAAGGGGATTGAAAATTGCCTGGCAGATTGTCTGTCGAGACAGCCTCTTGAGAGGGAAGAAATACTCTTAAATATGTTGAAGTGTACGGAAGTTTTTGAAACATTAAAGGAAAAACTTGGTAATATAAAATCGGACCAGAGAAACGATAAGGATCTCAGTCAAATTATAACGTTGTTAGAAACTCAGGAAGGGTCAGACAATAAACATGACGAGAAATTCAATGATTACAAACTTTACAATGGGGTACTATTCAAAAACGGAAATGATTTTAATCCGGGGTACAAGTTATGTGTACCTAATAATTTAATCCATGATTTAGTTCAACAACAACATGCCGATTTAGGGCATTTCGGTTATAAGAAAACGTATTATCACATATCTAGAGATTTATATTGGAAGAAGATGCTGAGGGACGTAAAGAAAATTGTCACTGCGTGTGATCTCTGTCAAAAGACCAAGAGTACGGTGCGGTGTATAGGACAATTGAATCCAGTAGTAGTGGATCATCCTGGACAATTAGTTTGTTTAGATTTAATGGGACCGCTCCCTAGATCACGTGGTAAGGTCACTCAGTTATTGGTGGTGATTGACGCATTTTCTCGATACATAAAATTATATGCTCTCATACACGCAACTGCACGCGCTATTCTAAATCGTTTGATAAACGATTATTTTAAAATTGTTGGATTTCCGGGAAATATTCTTACGGATAACGGGACCCAATTTCGCTCAAAGCTTTGGAGTAAGAAACTCTCAGAATTAGGTATTAAAGTGAAAACTACCTCGTTTTATTTTCCGCAGGGAAATATGACTGAAAGGGCAAATAAAGAAATAGGACGTTTATTACGGACCTTTTGTTTTGATAAGCATACTTCGTGGGCTTGTAAACTAAATGATGTAGAAGAATGTTTAAACAATGTAGTACATTCTGTTACAGGGTATACACCGAACTTCATCCAGTTTGGTACGGTAAAGAAAAATAATATTTTTAAATTGATTCGGTATCCCGAAGTGGGCGTTAATGAGGAAAATAAAGAGTATGTTTTAGAATTGGCACGGGCCAAAATAAAAAGAAAAGTTGAAGAACGTAAATTAAAACACGCGAATAATCATAAATTAACGGAGTTTTCCGAAGGCGACGTAGTCTTGGTACGGTCTCAAAAGTTGTCGTCTGCTGAAAAATCTGAGATTAAGAAATTCTTCCTGTTATTTGAAGGACCGTATATTGTTATTAAACGTGTGGGGGCGAATGCCTATTTGATTGGCGATAAAGATGGTAGTAACTTGAGCCAACAGAATGTCGTAAATCTGAAGCTGTATAAGACTGTAGCATAAGTTAGGTTAGCACAAATTACTTGATGTTATTGTACTGATATTATTTGTACTGTATTTACTGTATAAAAAAAAACAAAATGTTTTGGTTTTGAATAATATTGTAGTAGTTTAAGCTAGTGCGGAAGTGAAACTCGAAAAGAAAAATAAGAAGATGGAACAGAATATGTGAGTGATATTAAAGTTTTATTTGTGGGACAATAAAATTTAATAGGGGGGTAATGAGATGATGGGTTTTTACGCTGTCTGGGTGTATACGTGTTTAGCGTTTATGTACCGATGGGTGCGTGCGCGCCCCTATGTACATGCGTCCTTGTTAAAGGTCAGCTACGTTTTGCGTAGTAGTCAGTAGCGAGCGAGCTGTG
The DNA here is from genome assembly GCA_947389935.1 of Agrilus cyanescens. Lineage (NCBI taxonomy): Eukaryota > Metazoa > Arthropoda > Insecta > Coleoptera > Buprestidae > Agrilus > Agrilus cyanescens. The sequence continues at coordinate 8,904,606 of OX376704.1, forward strand.
AGAGAAGGGTGGTGTCCGCCCGTGATAAGGATACCTTGCAGTGTTAACAAACTAAAAGTCATACATTTCCATAATTGGAAATTTATACACAAAGATTGTAAATCAATAGGGATTGATTTAGAATTGTCCACCACCAAATTGGACCACCGCTTATGACCCATCGTAGGAACCCTGCAAGTCACCGCAGACCACCGAAGGACAGTAGGATCCGCAACAAAGATTGAGTATTTTTAGGTACTATTCGTTTCACTGTAAGCAAGATTTCTTTTCTGTTCGTTTTATATTTCAAAAGTTATTCGTTTAGTTAATACTTTATGTATGTATAAGAATAAACATATTTACACTGGTTGGCGATTTGATTATTTAATTAAATCAAAAGAATTCCACGATTCTGAGAATCAAAAATAAGATCTTTGAACACTAAGAAGAAGAGCAACTCAAACTTGTTATTACATTATCAACATGCTCAGTTACTTGTTAATTAGTAGATACTCAAATCACAATGTCTACTCAATAAATGATATCAATTAGTATATAGTATATATCAATATGTAAATAGGTACTCAGTGAGCAATATCAACGACTCACTAAAGAAATGTGTGTGTAAATACGTAAATAGGTACTCAGTGAGAAACAACAACTCACCAAACAATTGTTGAGAAAGTTATCCAAAACACTTATATACTAAAATAATTGTCCTTTCGATAGTTTATTAACACTAATATTGTTCTAACCAAACACCCACGGGAACGCACTCTCGACCGAAACAACTTCGACGTAAACAGAAAGCAAACTGGATGATGCCAAACATATTTCCCATAAACTGGGTGGTCAGGGTTGCATGTGGATTATACCAAAAATCAATTTCATGTATCAGTTCACCATAAATCTGTCTTAGGCCTAGATTAGGACCTGTTCCCACGTTAGGAACATGAGCGCCTACATTCTGGACGCATTTATATCTTGCAGATGTTTAGATAAAAGAAAAATACCATATGCCCTTTTCAGAATACAAGAAATGAAGAAATATTATATATTGAGATTAAAATATCAAGTTTGCACTTGGATTTAAATCCCTCTTTTTCGCTAACAACTTTGGGCTATTACAGTCGGTCTTAATGACGAACGGTATACCCAATAAATATACCCTAAATTTTTCGAGTGCTGCGACAATTGCTAAACATTCCAACTCGTAAGAGTGGTATTTTGATTCTTCCGGCGTGGTTTTACGGCTGAAATAAGAAATTACCCTTAATGTTTCATCTGATTGTTGTTGTAATAATGCCGCCCACAGACCGTTCGCACATGCGTCTGTATGTAATTCGGTATAAGCCTTGGGATCATAAACACTTAAATCCGGTCTGTTTGCCAAAGCCAATTTGATTGAATTGAATGATTGCTGCTGTTCCCTGTCCCAGCGAAAATTAATGTTCTTTTCAAGCAAATCGCTCATTGGTTTAACCAAAATCGCGAAACCCCTCACAAATCGTCTGAAAAAGCTAGCTAAGACCAAAAACGAGCGTACCTCATGCGTGTTGGTAGGTATCGGAAATTCATTTAATGCCTTTAGTTTTCCCTCGCCCGGTGCAATTCCCTCGCGTGATACAGTAAACCCCAAATAGTCAAATTTTTTCTTAAAGAAATGACACTAAGTTTTAAAGTTAAGTCTGCAAGCCTGAATCTATTAAATAGTTCTCTTAGCTTATGTCGACCCTCACCAATTGTTTCTGAAGGAATTATTATATCGTCTAGATAAGCTAAGGCGGTATCGTATCGTAAATTGCTTAAAACTACATTAATCAATCTTTGAAAACACTAGGTGCATTGCAAAGTCCAAAACTCATCCTTCTAAAGCAATAGACACCGTCGGGTCTAATAGAAGAAGTTTTACCTTTCGAATCCTTCGTCATCGGTACCTGATAGTACCTACCCACTACTTAAATCAAGCGTAGTATAGTACTGTTTTCCTCGCAGTTGGTCCAGCTGGTCGTCAATGTTGGGTAATGGATAGTGTTGCTTTAAGGTAATCTTGTTCAATGCACGGTAGTCAATGCACAATTTCACTTCTCCGTTTTTCTTCCGCACTAATAGCACAGGGCTGGCAAAAGGCGAATCCGTTTCTTCCACAATGCCGGCCTCTTTTAATTCACTCACAAATTCGCGCACTTGTTTTCGTTCCTTAAATGACATTCGGTAGGGTCGATAGAACACCGGAACATCCTCCTTCAGCTGAATATCCATTTCAATCAAATCCGTGCAACCAATTTGTTTCATGTTTCGCGCAACTAAATCACGATATTCATTTAGCAGATGCATGAGTTTTACCTTGTCTTCTTTTTCAATATCGGTGTCTACTTCCTCTTCGCTAATTTCTTCTTCATTTACTTCTCTTGTTTGCACACTTTCATGACAAATCTCCCCTCGTGCAACATTACTATTTTCACTTATGGAAACGTTAGTACCACTGATATTCAAAACAGGTAACACAGCCTCGCCCTTAACGTCTGTTTTAATGACACATCGCGGAATAAAACTGCCAATTCCACGAATTTCCCCCTCAACTAAAAGATCTTCATTGTTTACATTGGCCTTGACTGTGATATGCCCCAAGAAGTTATTCGGTATTACCGACTTATCAGCTGCTCTTATTGTCACTTTCGTACTTGTAGATACACTGTCATCGCTTAGTGGAACCTCACTGATGATCAGTTCGTGAGCTGTTTTTACCAATTGTATATGACGCTGTTCAGTAAATGGATGACCTATTAGTAATGGAATTTCCTGAACCCCCTTGTTAACGATGTTCATTTTAACATTAGCACCGACACCATCCTCCGTAAGGGTAGTAACTACAGATCCAATGTTTTTGTTATTGAACCTCCGTATCCCACAATTTCAATTTCATCATTCCAATCACAATGTAGTTTTAGTTGCGCAACATAATCTTCCCTTATTATTAGATAACATATGTATTTTCTGAATGTTGTACCCGAATTTTTTATCAGGACGGCTTCGTAGTGGTTGTGGTTATTTCGCTCATTGTGTTCTTCAGATTAGGTATAATGCGAAAATTGCTGCATTATTTATTAGTACTTATAATATTAGTTACCTACCTGTGACACATGATCTACATTTTTAAAATATGCTCAATTTTGTAGCTTTTCCGGTTATACCGGAAGTTGACGACAACCTTATTTAATAGAATAGTAGGTATGTACGCTTTTTAAAACAAATTCAGGTAATATGTGAAATTCTAATTTGTTTAAGAATGATTAATGTATCTTCAGGCGCGGATTTAAAGAGGTGTCATAGGAGTCATGAACCCTCTTATTAAGGGAAAAACAGAAACGTGGTTAAGAATAGTATTTTTTTACTTTTTTAATCAAATTTTGAAGAAGAAAAACTATAAAAAATCTTCCATTAAATATATTAAATACATATTAACAGTTCAGTAATTTATTATGATTTTTTTAAATCTATCAAATATCACTCATTACTTACTACAAAAATACATGTATGTGAGCTTTGGCTCAATTCCATTCTTTCATACATAGGCTTCTAGCTTACCGTTAAACAAATATCAATTTGATAAAGAAGTTAATGTGATTAAATCTCTAGCTATTAACAATGGTTATGATACTTCTAAGATTAACAACTTAATAAAGAAAAAACGTAACAAATTAATCCTCCGTAACTTCTATGATGTAACACCTAGTAAACCTGATAGAATATTCCATTTAATCAATTTTATACCTAATTTAAGTAAAAAAGTTTGTAATCATTTAAAAAATTGTAATTTGAATACTATTTGTGTAAATAAAAGTAATCTAAAGTACATGTTAGTAAACAATAAGGAAAAAACAAATATACTGTACAAATCGGGAGTTTATAAAATAAAATGTAACGACTGTAATTCATTCTATTTAGGTCAGACTGGTCGATCTTTAAAAACGCGTATAGACGAGCATAAAAAATCTATTATCAACAATAACAAATGTACAGGTATAGTCCAACATTGTATAGATCTTAATTATTAATTACAGAAAATATAAAATTATTACATCAATGTAGTAAAGGCAAACGTCTTAATACGCTCGAAATATTTGAAATAAACAAAGCTAACTCATTAGGTCTTCCCATCGTTAATGACCAACTAGATTTCGACGTATCCCCCTTATTAAATGTATAAATTCAGGTACCGATAGATAACCCTAGTATTTAAGAAACAAGTTTATATTATATTATTACTTCCAATCGAGCATTCGAGCAGAACACTACGTCTTTCGTCTAGAGATATTACATCATCTTGTGTAAGAGCTACCAGCCGGCGGATATCTTCTACTTCGAGCGAACGACTAAACCAGTAAGCTTACTTACTTTCACAGCCGTTAATCTTTTTAGGTACAGCCGTAAGTTGTAACTTCAAACACACAAAACTAACCTACATTCATTAGGACCGAGTACGCAACGTCCTTTTGAATTAACTTCTCCCTGCTAGGCCCTATTAATTACTAACGCACACACACATAAAACACTTTTCTTTTTAAATAAATTCATCTTTTTCACATAAAGATGACTTCTCTACCCTCTACACCCTCCACCAAACGGCCGGCTTCTTCACCGGCCGACCCTCAGCCGTCGAAGGCTGCGAACCGCCGTCTTGACCTTAACAGGTCCTTCGACTCCCAATACACCTCCCCCGAACATCGCCCTCCCCTACCCGACCCACCCCCATATTCGAGGCACTGAGGGACCTCTTCTCCCTTCTTCGGAGCATCCCTACGCTCCTTTTCCTTTCTTTAACTTGTTATCGCGTCAACAAGGCCTTGATTACATCACGTGACCCTGATCTAATCCAAAAGCTCTCCTCGCTTCTTCTCTACCATCTACCGCTGCGAACCCTCGTAATCTTCCGGACCTCAGCCTCTTCAGTGTGGTAAATGCTTTGCATTTGGCCACAACACTGCTTCTTGCTCCCAACTCGCGCCACTCTGTTTCCGATGTAGCGGCAAACACTCTTCGTCCTCTTGCATGATCTCGTCCCCGTCATGCAAGAACTGCCAAGGCAAACACCTTGCCTTCGACAGTAAGTGTCCTGAACGACCTAAACCACAAACCCTCACCCCATCCAAAGTCGCCCCGGTCAAGTGCGTCGACACTATGGCTGACGACATGTCCGACGCCGAGTCCTCCTCCAACTCCTCTGCCACCACAACCCATAAACCCGAACGTCTGAGGGTTAAAGACGCCATACGTTTTACCTACTTTTGCCTGCAATCAGTCTGCAGGGAACCAAAGAACGCCGAGGCCGCAGTAATTCTCTACTCGGCCCAGCTTTTCCGCCGGAAGGTTTCCTTTGTCCACAAAGAAAAAAAAGTTCACGTTGCGCTTGCACGGCTCCCCCCTAGACACAAGACAGCATAAATCAATTAGAACATATCAGAAAATATATCGCCCCACGTCAATACATTAATGGATATTAAGATATCTATAGTAAATGCCTGCGGCTGGAGGCGAAAGAGAAACCACATCATCAATACCCTACATTCCGATACAATTCATATTCTCGCAGTACAAGAAACCCTCTCTAAACCGGCAGACAAATTCCATCTCTCCGGCTACAAAATCTTCAGAACCAACAAATCCCCAACCCAAAGAGGTACTGCACTACTCATTCACAATACCATCGTCTCTAGCCATTTGCAAATACCACCACAATTCCAACATTCAGACGCATGCGCAGCCTTCATTCATACACGACGTTACGGCGACATCTCCATCATTTCGTACTACAATAGCCCCGCAACTAAACTCCCACTAGATTTCTTGACCTACATTTCCGGTATCCCAAAAGCAATAGTTCTAGGCGACTTCAATTCTAGACATACACAATTCTCCAACGGCAACGGCCGAATTCTCTCTAACGCGCTTCTCTCGCTAAACCTCTATCGTATAAAAACACCGACCCCACATTCTTCAGTCATGTAGGAACCTCAATCCCATACCACATAATCTGCACCGACAGTTTAACGCCACTCTTCGAAGGCACTTGTCATATCGGCACTTCAATCACAAGCGACCACTAACACTTTCAACTACAGTACACATTCAAACACAAATAATAGCACAGCCTACATTTAAGGAAATACGCGACTACAAAAACATTAACTTCTACGAACCCCGGGAACACATAACAAACGCGAATCTAACACCACCAATAATACGTAATACAGCCGACATGGATAACGCGATAGAAACATATACCATATCAATTCAAAACGCGATTAACACAACCGCCCCAACAAAATGAATATACATCGGTAGAAAACCTCTCCCTCCGGAAATTATATCGCTCATCAAACGCAAACGCGAACTATACGACTATACCGTCTTTTCATACGCACGCGAAACCCCTCGTTAAAACCGAATAGAATCGATTCAATGCTCTCGGACGTCGCGAAATAAACAAACACCATGAAAAAAGGTGGCACGAATCTTGCTCAAAACTAAACTTTCACTACGGTTCGCAATTTTGGAACAAATTTAAAAAAATAACCGGGCAAAAAACAACACCCTTCAGCCACCTACTCGTCAATAACACAATTTATAACTCGCCAGCAGAGAAAGTTAGCGTGTTTGCCGACACAATCGAAAACTTACACATAACGCACACTTCGCCACAGCATGACACGGCGCATATCGCACGAGTAAACCGGCAAACCGCTATTGCACTAGAAACCGCGCGTCACACACCGCATAATATCCTACGCGAAATAACTACCGATGACATAGTGGACACCTTCGTAGAACTCAAAAACAATTCACCTGGAGAGGACGGTATCACAAATGCCATAATAAAAAATCTGCCACCACCCGTCTTAGATGACCTCACGTGCATTTACAACGGCATCCTGACCACCGGCTATTACCCTACAAGATGGAAAAGTGCAAACCTTATAATGATCGCTAAACCCTGTAAAGATCACAAAGACCCAAAAAATTATCGTCCCATCTCTCTAATTAATAGCAGTGGAAAAATATGGAATAATCGCGGCCCGACTTTCCGAGGACTGCGACGCCAACAACATCATCCTCAACTCTCAAACAGGGTTCCGCAAGGGAGGATCCCCCTCGATTCTGTCCTAAAACTTCAGACAGAAGCAATCTCGCATACGAACACTGGCGGTTGCACTCTAGCAATCGCACTCGATTTCGAACGCGCATTCGACACTGTTTGGCATAACGGCCTACTATTCAAATTACTACAATTAAATCTCCCTCCCTTCTTTATAAAAATCATCGACTCATTCCTATCCAACAGATCCTCCAAGATTAAAATTGGTAACACCCTATCACGCACTTTCACACTGAATGCAGGAGTACCACAGGGCACGGTACTCGCCCCGCTTCTATACGATATCTTCTGCCATGACCTTCCCCAACCCATTCATAACTCCCTTAGCCTATGCCAATATGCCGACGACACGGCTTATTAGGCCAGCAGCTTCAAAAACTACTTCTTGCAACAACAAATTCAACAATCAAATAAAAAAAACAGAACTTTGGTTTAATAAATGGCGATTAAAACCAAACCCTAATAAAACCCAATTAATCCTTTTTACTCACCCAAGGTATTCGCGCAAACCTATACTTTCACGCAATCATGTCAACATCAAGATCTTCAACACAACCATTCCACTACAAAAAGATATAAAATACCTCGGCCTGAGGTAGAGGGGTCCTCAAAAATTCGACATCGGTCGCATCGGGCGGCTGGGGCGTCTTTCGAAGATTTCCCCTCTTCCGCGAAAAAAAAATTATATATTTATTATTTATATTATTTAGTACTTTAATAGGTACTCTTTGAAAATTGTGTTGTAACCGAAACGATCATCAGAAATTAATAAAATCTGTGAAAAAAGCCGTGTTATTTTTTGAAATATTTTAATTTTTATTTAATAATGTTTCACCAAGTGCCAAGCGAGTCTACTATTTTTAACGATTTTACATGCTGATGCAGTTAAAAGTTAAAAATAGATAATTGAAATCGGTGGACGTCTTTTTTGGCAATTAGTTCTTTTTTTGTGCCATTATTATAAACCCCCCTTACCCACGCTATCTATCTATCTTCTTTTTCTTTATTTAATTTTATCAAATACAGATAGGGCATATAGGTGAAGGGGGGGGGGGTGTAAAAAGGGAACAAAAAGTAGGTTGTCCGAATATCAATATCTGTATAATAATTTTTTTTATTAAATTTTTGCAATTTACAATTTCTTTTAAATAAATATAAAAAATTGCTTAAAAAAAAGCCGGTGAGTTTTTAAATTTCGCTATTACGATTTATGATGCACTCTTTTACTTCTTTCCCTACATTTCGTTAGCCATCACTATTATAACAAAGGGTATTCTTACACCTGTTATGCTTTTGATAACAAGTACTAATTTTCACCAACCTTTATTATAGGTGCCGCTCAAGTGATGTGGATCCCTCGACAAAGTTGCGTGGCAAACGTTTGCAACGTCAAACGATACTACAGAAACTTCGTCGAGGGATTGCTAAAGCCAAATGGACGCGTCAAGTTCCACAGTTCGTTTTTAGTAAGATAGCTAGCAATAATAGTAGTAGTAAACGGGAGCTTTTGCAATTCTTTGGTGGTTTGTCACCTGTTGCAGTAACTTATGTCTTATTATGTCTCAAATTAAACGCGGTAGTGGTGTCGGTCGTACACCACAATGGACGAATTATGAAAAAGTCGTTTGTTTACCTATTTACAAAACATCACCTAGTTGTTACCGTTTTCTGAGTCGATTGTTCTGTTTACCGTCTCCCAGAACCCTGGGTTGCTGTACGCAGCGCATTGAACTGAAAGCCGGAATAAACGACGGCCTTTTCCATTATATGTCTGTCATGTCGATAAAGATGAATCTCGATGAACGATACTGCGTGTTGATAGTTGATGAAATTCACCTTCAGGCAAACATCAGCATGAGTAGCCAGTGGAGATCGGTCATTGGTTTGGAGGATTTTAGTAGCGGTTGTACAAAAAACATAGCCGATCATGCTCTGGTTTTGATGATTCGCGGAATCAATAATAACTGGAATAAGCCGATTTATTATTTTTTTTTGTTCAATCAACTACTAAAACACATGCTGTAAAGGGCCATATTGATCTATATTACATGCACAATGTATTTAAGGTACTTAATTGGATAAGGATTAATGCTGTATTGCTTAAAATCGCTTTTTCGTAAATAAGCCATTATTTTCTCGTAATAAGTAAAGGATAAAAATGGGTTATTGTGGATTATCCCTAAGAGATAGACATATACCATCCCGGACTTTTTTGTAGACCTTTTTAAGGTGTACAATACTGTAGGTGTAAAAAACTTTCTTCTAGCATTACAAAAAAATAATGGAACTATTTAAATTTCCCGCTTTTATATGTTTAGTACCGTACAATGCTCAGAGGTGGCGCTTCTCCTTAACATGACTACACAAGTCTACATAATGACCGTTCTTCTTTAGGGCATGTTCCGATATAGACTGTGAGCACTGGACAGTAATGCCAGTATACAGAAATGCGTTCCGATATAGGCTTCCAGTGCACCGTGACAGTGACAGAAAGAAACTAATGACGTCATATTTGCCACCATCTTTGTACTGGGAGCGTATTACCTCTGGGAGGTAAGGCGCTTCCAGTAGTTTCCACTAGATAAAAATGGCAGACATAGCAAGAACACAGACCACACCACAACATGGACCAATATTTTTCTTCAAACTTATAAAAAGCTACAATTCATTAAAAGGTTTAAAATGAAAGAAATTGAAACATTCATATTGCTCTGTTTTACGGTTTTTGTAATTTGTTTTTTACTTAAACCACTAAACACCGTTTTTACTTAAACTTATTCTAAAAGCAGACCTGTTCAATCATATAAGAGAAGGAACTTTTCATCATTCTTTTACATTGTGTTCAATCCACTAGGTGTGGATGAATTAGAAAATTGTGAAAAACGGAGATAGTAATTTTGAAGTGATTTTTAATCTTAACGTTTCTCTGCAAAAAATATGCATATTCTTATTTTGACGTAAATTAACATATACCTAAGCACAACATATTGGGCACTCGGAACGTTTTCTTGTTAGTAATTTTCATTAGTTAAGATCATAAAATTTTATTAGGTATACCGTTATAAACAATTTTTTTATTCTCAAATAGTTTAAAAAAATTATTTGCCAAAAATTGCAATATTTATGCCACATTAAATGTTAAAATCGTGCATCAATACATCTAGCGCCTCCATAGGATAGTGTCGTAATTATTTTTGACAAAAGTACTGAAACAGTACTGAAATACGTTCCAATATATAACAGCCAGTAACAGATTCAGTACAAAAATCTAAACTGGAACGGTGTTTACAGTATACTGTGTGACGTAACGTGTCACAGTGCTCACAGTGTATATCGGAACACGGTCACTGGCATTACTGTCCAGTGCTCACAGTCAATATCGGAACATGCCCAGATGATGCCCAGTCAGTGTTATATCGGTCTTAGTATATTCTTTGATATATAATAACGGCCAATCTCGTTTCTACTTAATTGCAATACGCTTAAGTACTAATTTCCAGCATGGTAGTTGTTTTTAAATGTCAAACAAAGGCAAAAATATTACTTTATGTTATTAGTTTCCTGAATGTATCCTTTGGATCTTTTAATGTTTATATTGATACGAATGAAGTTCATAGACTTTTAGGTTAGTTCAATAAAGTGTTTTTTTCGTGAAAAGTTTGATACAATTATTTTCAGGTTTAAATGCAGAATTATTTTATGTTAGAAACGGAGTTGTTAATGATCAGGCTGCAAATTTTATGTTAGCAGTTCCATTTAAAGAAAATGTTTTTTACTTTACTTGGGCAAACCTGGAAGAACAGCCAGTTAGTACATCACTTTCCATTATACCACATGTACCCCACATCTGAAGTCATACTATAAGCAAAATTATTACACAGAGCGTGCTGTAAGAGTCATGGTTCTTTCTGATTATGCACAATGCCTTTTAGGTATTCAAAATTTACCCTAAAGGGAAGTGAGAAATGTATGACATCCATAACATGTTCCAATTAAATATTTCCCTCATTGTTCCAAACTTCAATTTGCTTAGGGTCTGACTTTGGATGTGGAGTATAACAACATGTTGATAGTTTTCTGTTTATTTCAGTTAAGTTATAAAATAAATGTTGATTCTCCAGAACAAGTAGTGTTACATAAACCAGTATTAAATATATCGTCCACTGGTCTAATACCAAAAGAATCACAAATATTTAGTGTGAGCATCCCATGTTCTGGTAGACAATATGGTCAAACTGATATTCTTATTTCTGTAACAATTACTTTACCTTCAAACAATATCACTAATATAAGTATTCATAGAAGAAAAACATGTATTGATGGAGATATTAAAGAAAACAAAGCTTTGTCTGATTCTGGATTTATAAACTCAGGCCCAGCAAAGATGTTTTATTTTGCAATTAGTTGTGCTATTGTCTTTCTTTTCTTTTTTATTATATTTCTTACATCATTCTACATACGCCATAAGAATTTTAAAAAGGTATCTGATAATAATATAGAACAGTCGCAGTCAACATTTCTTCATTCTTCAAGAATTCCTACAGCTATTTCATCATATGGAAGTTTTCGTAGAGCACCAAGTTACTCTCTATTAGATGATCGACCAAAGGATATCCAAGAGAGAATATCTGATCTTACAATACAAAGGTATAACAGTGTTCAAAATATATTTAATTTAATAATGTGAAATTTTTATAGGTATAGAGTTTGCTTAAAAAGTATACTACTTGAGGGGACATTTGGCAGAGTTTATCATGGAACATATACAAAGGACAATGGATCTATAGAAAATGTTTTAATAAAAACAGTTAGTGACCATGCTTCTCAAATACAAATTTCACTTTTACTTCAAGAAGGAATGTCGATGTATTCAATTCATCATAAAAATATTTTAAGTGTATTGGGAGTTTCTTTTGAAGAAAATACTGCTCCATTTTTACTTTATCCTTTTAAAGATTTTAAAAATTTAAAAATATTTCTCCAGAAATGTAAAGTATGTTCAGAGGGTGTAGCACATACCCTTACAACTCAAGAAATTGTAGACATGTCACTACAAATCACTGGGGCCATGCTGTATCTTCATAAACATCACTTATTACATAAGGATTTAGCTGCTAGGAATTGTGTGTAGGTATCATCTTAATTTTTATATTAAGGCAATGTCTCTTCTAGTTTTATTTATCTAAAAAAATTACAACTTAAATAGTTTATGATAGAGTGATAATAGGTATACCTAAACAATTACTTTTTTTTTTTGAAAAACTAGTGCTCGGGCTTGTAGGTCAAGGTCCGCAGTAATTAATTACTGAGACCATCCTCTAACTAACGACCAACGTTCCGTTCTCGCAAAAGAAGAAAACTGCAGTAGTACCAGCAAAACTGCCTACAGAGGCATCGTTATGAGTTTTCGATCCGTAAACGGGAACCATCTGATGCCCAATAAATACGCCAAGAGCCTGCTAGACTTCTCCAATAGCCAAATTCCCAAAATACAATATTACCAGCAGAGAACGTTCTTCCCTGAAAACTCTTAACAGCAACAAGGACATTGCTGCTATCTCTGTAGACAAGAGAAACGCTACAATATTGTTGAACAGTAAAACTATCACCAGAAGATTTTGGATCTCCTAACCCATCAACATACAGGCAAATAAGAAATTATTCGACTAAGAAGATCCTCAATAGTACTAAGGGATTGATCAAGGATTCCTCACTACCAGCAGAGGACAAACGAGCCCTTATAATATAAGTTCTGCCATCTAGACTCTACGATCTACCAAAACTTCACAAATCAGGCATTCCACTTCGCCCCATTGTCAATACCATTGGATCCTACCTACGGGCTTGCGAAGTTTCTCTGCAAACTTTTACAACCCCATGTTTTTTTCAGTGACTCTTTTATTAAGGTCTTCTCCCATTTCATTGTAAAACTGAAGTCTCTGAATCTACAACCTGGAGACATGCTGGTCAGTTTTGATGTAATGTTCCTCTTCACCATGGTCTCTATTAAGGATACTCTGGATTACATTCAGTAGATTTTTCCTAATGATATCTCCATTATCATGTGCTCACTACCACCTACTTTCTGTGGAATAACACCTTTTACGAGCAGATGGGGTAGCTACGGGAAACGTTCTTGTTACTAAGAAATACGATGGATCCTTAGGCTATACCGTTTATCGTAAGCCTACACATGATTGTTATTTCAATACGGATTCCAATCATCATCCAGGACAAATACGAGCCATGATAAAAACCTTTATTCACCGGGCTAAACGCATCTGTGAGCCTTCTCTTTTACTAGAGCTCTGCCATCTAGATCTTGCTCTCCAATCCAACGGTTATACCCCCACAGTTACAGATCGCATCGGGAAGTTGTTCAATAGTCACATCAGAACGTTATTTAAACCGACCAATCAGCTACGTCACCTCCTCAGATCAGCTAAAGACCCTAGAGACTGCTTGGCATCCGCCGATGTTTACAGAATACCTTGTTCTTGTAGGGAAGTGTACATTCGAACAACAAAACGCAGCATTAAGACGAGAATAACTGACCACAAATGCCGCTGTCGACACCTACAGCCTGAGAAATCTGCTTTAGCTGAACATATTTTGAACAATGAGTAAGTACGATGAAACTTCTCTGTTTCCACTACTTCAGAGTATTACCCCTGATTGCATAGGGAAACCATCGGCATTCACAAACACGCTATTAATTTCAACAGAAAAGAAGAAGGACTTCATTTGGGTAAAGTATGGCATCCGGCTCTAGAGAGAATCCACCTACGAACCATTCTGACACTCCTCCATCTTGCACGCCCACCGCCGTCCGGAACAGATATCAGCGCGCAGCCAATTCCCCACTCAATTGCTGACGAAACACCCGGACTAAATAGTTTCTATGGACCACGACCAACAAGCCCCAGTTCTAGTTTTTCTATGGATTCCGGCCGTGAACGCTTATGTTCTTATAATTACTGTTTTCCTTTAGGGTTGATGAAAATTTAAAAATTCAAGTGACAGATAATGCTCTGTCCCGTGACCTTTTCCCTTCAGACTATCATTGCTTGGGTGACAATGAAAACAGGCCAATAAAATGGCTTGCTATTGAAAGCCTCATAAGTAAAATTTTTTCCCCTCAATCTGATGTATGGTCATTTGGAGTATTACTTTGGGAATTGACATCTTTAGCACAACAGCCTTATGTTGAAATAGATCCTTTTGAAATGGCTGCTTATCTGAAGGATGGATATAGATTAACTCAACCAATAAACTGTCCAGATGAATTGTAATAAACCTTTTGAACTTACTTTTCCATTTTAATATTTTTTTTTGTTTAGGTTTGCTGTTATAGCATATTGTTGGGCAATGAATCCTGAAGACAGACCCACTCTTCAACAACTGAAAGTTTGTTTATCTGAGTTTTATTCGCAATTAACACAGTACGTTTGAAATATATTTAATTATTCAACTCAAGATGAGAATGCCTAATACTTGAAATTCAAACTCTTTGATTAGAAAAAAGGGGAGTATAGTCTTTTTTTGGCATATAGTTGATAACAGCAATAGCTTTTTCCTCATTAATTTGAGGTAATTTGTAGATGGTCCTTGAATTTAATTCATAATTGGTGTTTACTAAGGTGTTGCGACCTGGCCAGTTTTTCACCGGCTTGGTCGGGTTTTCATTTACTGGACCAGGTACCGATCATCATTAAAAATGGCCAGTTTCTTTCTTCCATAATTGAGGCAATAGTTATCGAATTTAGAAAACTTCACGAAACGAATGTGAAATCGCCCTAGCACAAAACAAGGAACTGAAACATGGTCTGTTAATGAGTAGCGATATTTACCATTTACCTATTCACTGTATTATAGTACAGGATGATTGTTTCTGATATTCGCGGACTTTATTTGCTCATTGAGGACGTAGGTTACGTTCTAATTTTTTTAAATAATAACCACATTTAATATTAATATCTAATCATACTAATATAGTCTAGATTTGTTGAAAATGTAATTATTACAAATTTTGATAAAATCTGTAATCTCATAAATCATCCCCTAGACCGGTTTTCTATTATCAGAAAGATTTACATCACTAGTCTACTGCCAAATGAGGAAACTTAAAAATATAAAAATTTATAAACCAGCCACTGATATAAAATATTAGAAAGTGAATTCGTTTATTTGGTACCGTCCAATTTTCTTTCAAATCCCTTTGTTATTCATTTTTTTTAAATCTACTAGGTATGATACTTATAAATCAATTAATAAAAATTGTAATACCTATACGTTTGTATGTATGTAAAATTCGTAAGTTAAATACAAATAGTGTACTTGAAAAACAGACTCTCATTTCTCAGTAAATAAAGGAAAACAACCCCGTTTTTAAATTAATTCAATGTAAAATTAATCCCCTACATTGTTTTATTATTAAAACTGAAAACTACTACTAAATAGCTCAAACCCCAAAGCCAAAACGTCCGAAGCACTTCGGTGACAAAGTTACCTTCTTCAGTAACTGACATTGTTTAAAGCATGTTCTTTTAGATAGGATATTATATAAAAAAAATTTTTTTAAGATGGGATATTTTTACCGAGGATAATTACTTTTCAGTTTTATGGTTTTCTTTTTTTTTTTTTAATAATAAAATTTATTAAAAAAAATTGTAATGAATGTTGTTCTTTTATTGTAATTATATACAGGGTGTCCCCTCTCAATTGGAAAAAACTTCTAGGGCATATTGAGGAACCATGGACAAGCAGTTTGAGATATTAGACTGATGTCCGGAAGTGCATGGTTTTCAAAATACAGGGTGTCAAAGTTTTTTTCAAAAAACTTTTTTTTATCAATATCTCAAAGGCACGTTGACCGATTTTCTTGAAATTCGCTGGTGATGTAAGCTTTAATAAGACGCTCAGTTAGCACTAATTAAATGGTAATTATTACTTCCAGTGGCGCCCCGGGGGACAGTGTCACGAATAAAAATGACAAAAAAATGTACGCCACTGACTTTTTTTGAAAATTTTAACTGAGCTTTCTAAAAAATATAAAATTTTCAAAAAAAGTCAGTGGCGTACATTTTTTTGTCATTTTTATTCGTGACACTGTCCCCCGGGGCGCCACTGGAAGTAATAATTACCATTTAATTAGTGCTAACTGAGCGTCTTATTAAAGCTTACATCACCAGCGAATTTCAAGAAAATCGGTCAACGTGCCTTTGAGATATTGATAAAAAAAAAGTTTTTTGAAAACAACTTTGACACCCTGTATTTTGAAAACCATGCACTTCCGGACATCAGTCTAATATCTCAAACTGCTTGTCTATGGTTCCTCAATATGCCCTAGAAGTTTTTTTCCAATTGAGAGGAGAGACCCTGTATAATAAAAGCATTTTGGAATTTATATCTGAACAAGTTTCACGAATAACTTTAATAACGTTTTTATTATTAAATAACTAAAACGAACCATCACAAATGGCATCCCTTCCGCGGACTTATTAAAGAGATTGTTATTGTTAAATAACGAGCCGTGAATCGTGTTTCAAAAGGGATATTGAAAACTAAATGGCAATTCTACAAAAGTGAACACAATATCAACCGTCTTGTAATGGACGGTCTTCGCGGCATCACATGCGGAGCACACGACTTGACAACAACTACCATGGCGCTCAATGACGTATTTCGTATGTCATTTTTTCGCGCCTCACTCACTCCATGATTTTTATGCGAAGTGCTTCCGGTGTAGGCAAATCATCGCGCGATTCTATCACGCACCGGAAATTCTGGTACGATGCCGGTAGGCTATATAATAGCAAAAATATCCACGATAATTTCGACATTCATATCGCCCAATTTATCCACAGAATCAAAGAAATTGTCTAAATGTATTCGTATATCTTTACTTTCCGCCATTTTTTGAAGCGTTAATCTCTTCAATAAGGTCTCTTTCCTCGCGGGTGCTTTTGATTGATAGATTTTCTTCAACTTCATCCACACCACTCGCGACTTTTAATGCTTTAATTCGCTAGGATTGATATCGAATCGCGCCTTTGGTCGTTTCGCTCCCATAAAACAATTTTCGCTGCATTTTGGCCTGTTCGTTTTGGTTTCGTTGCTGAACCGCTCATGTATTCCCACAGGTCGGACTTGGTTAAAATCGCCTACATCTGCAGTTTCCACGTGTCGAAATTGTCTATTCTAAGGAGGTCGATTCGCGATGCGTTACCAGAATTCATGATTGCACTTTTTTCGCAAGTTCCAGTTTTCGCACTTTTTCACTTTAAACAAACCGATCTGGGATGCCTTGAATCACCGGGCCCATAACTTTTTATTGTTAAATAACGAGCCGTTGATCGGTTTTAAAAAAGTATTGTTAAATAACGAGCCGTGGATCGGTTTTAAAAAAGTATTGTAATGTTCGTGGGTTAATAAATTATATTTATAAACCTTTATACAGCAATTACAATTTATTACTCTAATGTATTAATTAAACTTAAAACACTATTTAATTATTACTAACTACCCTCTTTATTTACACATTATTCACTTATATGCGCGCCTCAATTTATTTGTCTAGTTACTACTATCACTGGGGCGCGTTCAGAAAGGCAGAGTGTGGGTAGAGTGTTTTTTTACCCAGGGGAAAAAAGTCACGTGACAGTGACAGAGTGTATTCAGGGCATGTTCCGATATAAACTGTGAGCACTGGGCAGTAATGCCAGTATACAGAAATGCGTTCCGATATGGGCTTCCAGTTTACCGTGACAGTGACAGAGAGAAACTAATGACGTCATATTTGCCACCATCTTTGTACTGGGAGCGTATTACCTTTGGGAGGTAAGGCGCTTCCAGTAGTTTCCACTAGATAAAAATGGCAGACATGGCGAGAATACAGACCACACCACAACATGGACCAATATTTTTCTTCAAACTTATAAAAAGCTACAATTCATTAAAAGGTTTAAAATGTAAGAAATTGAAACATTATTATTCCTCTGTTTTACGGTTTTTGTAATTTGTTTGTTACTTAAACCACTAAACACCGTTTTTACTTAAACTTATTCTAAAAGCAGACCTGTTCAATCATGTAAGAGAAGGAACTTTTCATCATTCTTTTACATTGTGTTCAATCCACTAGGTCTGGATGAATTACAAAATTGTGAAAAACGGAAATAGTAATTTTGAGGTGATTTCTACTCTTAATGTTTCTCTGCAAAAAATATGCATATTCTTATTTTGACATAAATTAACATATACCTAAGCACAACATATACTATTAACAGAGTTTTGGTCGGTTCTGTATGAAACATTTTTTGAATAGAAGAAAATAAAATAAATAAACCACTTTTAAATGTTTCAAAACGAGTATTTATTTAACTCTACAATTGTTTCGGTATTATAATACCTTTCTCAAGAGTAACAGGATTTAGGTATAAATAGACGATAAGGTATAAATAGATGATAAGCACCGCATTAAATTTAGTAAAATCCTGTTACCCTTGAGAAATTGTAGAGTTAAATAAATACTCGTTTTGAAACATTTAAAAGTGGTTTATTTATTTTATTTTCTTCTAAGCACAACATATTAGTCACTAGGAACGTTTTCTTGTTAGTAATTTTCATTAGTTAAGATCATGAAATTTTATTAGGTATACCGTTATAAACATTTTTTTTATTCTCAAATAGTTTAAAACAATTATTTGCCAAAAATTGCAATATTTATGTCACATTAAATGTTAAAATCGTGCATCAATACATCTAGCGCCACTATCGGATAGTGTCTTAATTATTTTTGACAAAAGTACTGGAACAGTACTGAAATACGTTCCAATATATAACAGCCAGTAGCAGATTCAGTACAAAAATTTAAACTGGAACGGTGTTTACAGTATACTGTGTGACGTAACGTATCACAGTGCTCACAGTGTATATCGGAACACGGTCCTAGAGTGTAAAAACATTTCTAAATGGTTTGGGGTGTTTTTGGTCGAAATCAGTCGAAGTTGAGTCGAAGTTTGTCGAAGCTAATTCGTTAACTTAACCTAATTTTTTTTTTAAATTTGTTTTACCTAAACCAAAAATTAAATACATGATTGTTTTAATTGTGTATTAATTATAACTACAAATAACATAATGTAATAAAGAACCGATAACTTTTAATTTAATTTAAACTGTTGCCACAAATATATATATACGATTTTTTAAATTATTTATTAATTATAAGTACGAATGACAGATCGTAATAAAAAAATTGTAACTTTTAATTTAAGATTGTTCATTTTTGTTTTTTCACGTTTAATAAACAAAATTACTAGTCAATTTTATATTCTAATGAAAGTATGAAAACCAAAAAATTGCTTCTTATTATTTTATCTAAATGAAGAATTAAATTATTATTTTAACTGTTTATTAATTATAAGTACAAATATCATAACATAATAAAAAACCCGTAACTATTAATTTATAATTCTGACCACTTTCGTTTTCACTTTCGTACTTTCGTACACTTCTATACAACATGTAGGGTAATGTTACACACTATCGTATAGTACATCTCTTCTGTTATTAATATGCAAACGTTTATCAACGTGAAGTAGTTAGTCGTAGTCTTACAGTGACTTAAATAAAGGTGTTCTCCTGTTGCATGAAAACGCTCCCGTCCAAAACGCAGCAGTTTCAAATCAAGCAATTAGTGAATGCGGGTTCATTGAAGTAAACCCAGATATGATCCCATCGGATTATTTTCTATTCCCTAATTTGAAGCAGAAGCTACGCGGAATAAAAATTTCACGTGACGAGAAATCAGGCAGCCGTCTTAAACCATTTTGAAGCGAAATATTCCACATACTTTTATAAAGGAATTTATATGTTAATTCATAGATACCAGAATTGTATTGTAATTAAAGGAAAATACATTGCAAAATAGTAATAGTTTCATTTCACTTTTTTACTCCTTCATTGTCAGGCCAGGTCATTTATGGGACCACCTATGTATGTACGTATCTATGTCCCTGAGCGCCACGCCCTTCAGGCTTTTATCAACAATGTCAATTAACCAGTTGTCAAGTCGTTGTATTCTCCGCATCTGATGCCGTGAAGACTGTCCATTACAAAACAGTCAATGTTGTGTCCACGTTTGTAGAATTGCCATTTTCAATATACTGTAGCGAACACGAACATACTTGTGTGCGATCAGGCACACTTGTACGTGTTACGGGCCGACTCGACTAGCCGCGACCTATTTCGGCGGTGTGTGCGTCGTATTTATAAATGTGTGTATCGTACCTGCCTTCTATGAAAGCAAATAAGTAGTTCACAGAGTAATGAACTATTCTCGACGTTTCGGAATATTGCAGAATTATCTCGACTTTTTCGGCGGATACTATAAAAGTGAAAAGACGATCGACGAAGAGTCAGTAATAAATTGACATTGGCAGTAGTGACATAAGAAATAAATCGACACTCCAGGGTAAAATATATACCTTTAAACGCCCAAAAGCGTTCAGAAATGCAATTGAGAGCTGGTGTGACACTGAAGTGTCCGTTCAGAAATAAAATAAAATTTACCGTGTATCCGGAGTGTTAAAATTTTACCTACCTCGATGAGGTACTAGCGCTTCGTGGTTGGAAATCAAAGAATTTTGAAATTTGTTTGATGACATTTTAAGTCATTTCACGTTAACTTAACCCAAAGAATAACTTAACCTAGCGTAGACTAGAAAAAAAACTAGTAAAAAGTCTCGTTTATCAATTTCATATAAATAAAACATAAAATTGACCAGTAATTTTAATTATATACTGTGAAGAAAACGAAAGTGGTCAGAATTATAAATTAATAGTTACGGGTTTTTTATTATGTTATGATATTTGTACTTATAATTAATAAACAGTTAAAATAATAATTTAATTCTTCATTTAGATAAAATAATAAGAAGCAATTTTTTGGTTTTCATACTTTCATTAGAATATAAAATTGACTAGTAATTTTGTTTATTAAACGTGAAAAAACAAAAATAAACAATCTTAAATTAAAAGTTACAATTTTTTTATTACGATCTGTCATTCGTACTTATAATTAATAAATAATTTAAAAAATCGTATATATATATTTGTGGCAACAGTTTAAATTAAATTAAAAGTTATCGGTTCTTTATTACATTATGTTATTTGTAGTTATAATTAATACACAATTAAAACAATCATGTATTTAATTTTTGGTTTAGGTAAAACAAATTTAAAAAAAAAATTAGGTTAAGTTAACGAATTAGCTTCGACAAACTTCGACTCAACTTCGACTGGAGAAACGGTTATGATAGGGTGTGTATGTGTGTGTGTCTCCGAGCATGCTTTTTGAGAGGCGGGGATAATGTCAAAAATGGGAATCAAATTATGTAAGGGTTGAAGGAAGTTACGGAAGCGGGTGGGTGTACGCGGAAATATACATAGTATTATTTACAGCTTTCATGCTAGACATAAAAATATAAATATGTAAATCAAATAATATATACGTTTTTAGATAAAACAAAATTAAAGAAACACATATGATTTTCGCCATGAACCGCCGATAGGGTAAGTGCAAGGCACTAATAGGAGAAGTGCTATGCACCAGTAAGACAAGTGCTATGCACCATTAGGGTAAGTGCTATGCACCACCGTGAGGTTACGATACAAAGCGGTCCCTCTGATTAAATGTGTGATAGTGCCATCGTCCAAACTTTGACGGATAGTATTGATAACAGTAAAAAGTGGGATGTGTGGTGAAGGGAAGCAATCAGTTTAAATAGAAACTTTTGCAACAATTTTCAGAGATATGCAACCTTTCTCAAAACAGCATAACTTTTATATAGACGATTCAGAAAAAAGTTTTCAAAAAGCAACTGAGGTGATGATACTAAATTGTCAACCGGCGATAGGTTACGGTAAATTCATTAAATGCTATGCACCACCTTCCAAGCATTGACGGGTAGTACTATAACACTAAAATATGGGGTGTGTTATTAAGGTTATCGATCACGTTATGGTAATTGTACACGTTTACAGCAAGATTATACATGTATGCTGGGCGTAGAAATCACCTCTTCACATGGTTTTCCGCTTTGAGAATTCAAATTTCAAACACTGAAAATTGAGAATCACCTGGAAAACGTTTAGGAATACTCTTGTGGTGGGTGGTGGGGGTAGTACTGAGTGCGTTTTAGGTGGTAGTTACAGGGGGTAGTGGTTGCAGCTGTTGGGGGTTTCAAAGGGTCCAAGAACTCCCCCTACGACACCCTCGAACCAATCCCAAACGTTTATTTTATCCGTAATATTTTCCACCTCCTTCCCGTACCACTTCCTTTACAACCCCCAACCCCCATCTCACCACCTCCTACAGCAGCCGCGCCTCTGACGCCTACTTCATCCTCTTTTATCCTGCTAGAAGTTCACCATAAACCGCCGATAGATGCTAAGCACTAATAAAAGTGTGCTATGCACTAATAAGGTATGTGCTATGCACCATCGTTAGGTTACGGTAGGAAGTGGTCCCTATGATTTTATTTGTTAAATGCTATGCAGTAATGGGGTAAGTGCTATGCACCATTAAGATGTGCTATGCACCAATAGGGTGTGCTATGCACCAATAGGGTGTGCTATGCACTAATAGGGTATGTGCTATGCACCATCGTTAGGTTACGGTAGGAAGTGGTCCCTATCATTTTATTTGTTAAATGCTATGCACCACCGTCCTAGCTTTGACGGGTAGTACTGCAACAGTAAAAAATGGAGTGTGCGTGATGAAAGGTTGCCATCAGCTTAAATAAAATCGTTTACAAAATTTTTAAAAGATGTGTAACTGTTCTCCAAACAGCATAACTATACAGGATGGTCACTCTTTCAGTGCACATCACTGGGACATCCTAAACGATAAGAGATGCAGCGTAGGTTAAATTACAGAAGAGTTGCGTTATTATGTGCCTTTTAAGAATCTGAATAGAAATCCGAGGTACTTTCACCCATTCCCGAGTTATCACAAAAACACTGAAATTTGCAATTTTCGTCTTTCATATATAACTTTTTTAATCATTTCAAAAAAGTTATGAAACTCACTACATTTATATTATTGACAATGGACTTTCTAATTAAATTACCAAAAATTTTCTAAACCTACCCTAAATCTCATTTTTCAATTTTAACCATATTAGATTTTTATATCAGGAAATAGAGAAAAAAATACGATTTCATTGATGTACCACAAATTGGATTTAAAATTTCATTTCAGCATGATTATTATATAGACGATTTAGAAAACAGTTTGCAAAAAGCAACTGAAGTCTTGATA
Source organism: Agrilus cyanescens (assembly GCA_947389935.1). Lineage (NCBI taxonomy): Eukaryota > Metazoa > Arthropoda > Insecta > Coleoptera > Buprestidae > Agrilus > Agrilus cyanescens. The sequence continues at coordinate 8,928,062 of OX376704.1, forward strand.
CTAAATTGTCAACCTGATTATGGATTTTTAAATGCTATGCACCACCGTCCAATTTGGACGGGTTTAACTAGTACTATATAATAATTTTCTAGTGTCCGGATGTTTGTTTGAGCCCCACTCAGTTAGCCATGAAAAAAAGCATCGAAAATTGCACTTTTCGGTAACAGATTGTCGAAAAACTGCAAAAGACGCGCGAAATGCCATAAACGATATCGATTAAGATTAAAACGAAGTAGGGTTTTGCAAAATTTCATCACGATTTATTAAGCGGTTTCAAAGATATTAGCAAATGAAAACGGGAAGAAACGCGTTTTTGGCTAAAAGTGAAATCGCGTGCATCAAACTCCTCCGAGGATCGAACGAACTGGAGTTTGCCGACTATTAAAACGTCTAATATAAGCACCAAAGGGTTACATAGGCCTATTGTCGACATCCATAATGATTTCATTTAATCAGAATTTGTAATTAAAAGTCGTTAATTTTGACATGTCCGGATTCTAAGGAAACAACTGCTCAAAGGGATGGGCGGGGCTTATGTTGTTATTACTTAACTTGTATACGTGTAGATTCTAACTTTGGAAGTTTGACGTTTATGAAAGATACGAAATGAGAAAATAAATGTAATTTATAAACAATCATCATGCAATAAAATTCATTGCAGTTTTCATGGTTAATATAATAGCAAATAAATATAGGCTTACAAGTCAAATCGGTTCGTAGCGTATTCGGTAGTGCACCGATCTCGCTAACGCCTTACTCCAGCAGTAGTTGGTTCAAGTCCCATCCGACAAATTTCTTTTTTTTTTTTTAATTCTACGATTTTAACGATAATGATAGACTTTAGCACGCCAACTTAGATTACTTTGAGCTTGTAGTATGTTGTAGAGCATGTTAAGCTGAACAAGAATATATACATATACTGTATCTAATGATATTTGAGAGAATAGATTTTTTTTAAATAGAAACTATTTTATTTAATTTAAATATTAAATTTATTAATTCGAGCATGAATATTTTTCTCAAAGTAAATTCCAAAAAATTAAATTAACATAACAATTTGTAGGTTATTCGAAATAAACAAAAACATCTGAATTTTGCCATGAACCTGGCGATAGGTTACGGTAAAAATTGGTAAAGGCTATCTACCACCTTCCAAGTTTTGACGGGTAGTACTATAACAGTAAAATATGGGGTGTGTTATGAAGGTTAGCGATCATGTTAGAAAACATGGTAATTGTACGCGTTTACTTCCACCTCCCCGTTTCGATTCAAATATTAGTATGTTGTAGTTATTTATCGCCCCTAGCAAGATTATACATGTGTGCTGGGCGCAGAAACCACCCCTTCACATGGTTTTTCTACTTTGAGAATTCAAAATCGAAACACTCTAATATCTTCTTGTAGGACAAAAGAGGATGAAGGTGGTGTCAGAGGAGGGGCTGCTGAAGGAGGTAGTGTGATGGGGGGTTGGGGGTTGTGTAGAGGGTGGTAAGGGAAGGGGATGGTAAATATTATAGATAAAAGAGAAGTTTTGGAAGGGTTCGAGGGTGTGGCAGGGGGACAGTTCTTGACCCTCTTCAAACCCCCAACCCCTACAACCGCTACCCTTTGTAACTACCACCTAGAACGCACTCACTGCTACCCCAACCACCCACCACAACAGTATTCTTAAATTTTCTCAAGATGACAAGGGAGAAACGGTTACGATGGGGTGTGTCTCCGAGCATGTTTTTTGTCAAAGATAGAAATAAATTGTAAGGATTGAAGGAAGTTAAAGAAGCGGGTGGGTGTACGCGTAAATATACATAGTATTCATTATAGCTTTCCTGCTAGACATAGAAACATAAATATGTAAATCAAATAATATATACACAGTAAAATGCTAAATATTATTAACTTTTGCACAAATAATTGAATAATAATAATAAATATTTGAAGCAATAGAATGGTAAATGCGTTATGTAGAATACGTTTTGTATTTAAGGGCGGCCTCTTTGAAATAACTGCTCTGCGTCATAATTACTAAAAGTTAAGTTGAAGTATTTTACGATTTTTAGATAAATGAAAATTAAAAAAATACATATGATTTTCGCCATGAACCGGCGATAGGTGCTATGCACTAGTAGGAGAAGTGCTATGCACCAGTAAGATAAGTGCTATGCACCATTAGGGCAAGTGCTACCCACCACCGTGAGGTTACGGTACAAAGCGGCCCCTCTAATTAAATTTGTTACAGTGCTATGCACCATCGTCCAAGCTTTGATTAATAGTATTGATAACAGTAGAAAATGGGATGTGTGGTAAAGGGAAGCAATCAGTTTAAATAGAAACGTTTGCAACAATTTTCAGAGATATGTAACTTTTCTCAAAACAGCATAATTATTATATAGACGATTTAGAAAAAAGTTTGCAAAAAGCAACTGAGGGCTTGATACTAAATTGTCAACCTGATTATGATTTCTTAAATGCTATGCACCACCGTCCAATGCTGGACGAGTTCAATTAGTTCTATGTGTTGGCGGTTAGTACTATAACAGTAAAATATGGGGTGTGTTATTAAGGTTATCGATCAGGTTATGGTAATTGTACGCGTTTATAGCAGAAATCACTCCTTCACATGGTTTTCCGCTTTAAGAATTCAAATCCCAAACACTGATAGTTGAGAATCATCTGGAAAACGTTTAAGAATACTGTTGTGGTGGGTGGTGGGGGTAGTAGTGAGTGCGTTTTAGGTGGTAGTTACAGAGGGTAGTGGTTGCAGTTGTTGGGGGTTTCAAAAGGGGTCACGAACTCCCCCTACGACCCCCTCGAACCAATCCCAAACTTTTATTTCAACCGTAATATTTTCCACCTCCTACCCGTACCACTCCCTTTACAACGCCAACCTCCCATCACACCATCTCCTACATCAGCCCCGCCTCTGACGCCTCCTTCATCTTCTTTTATCCTGCTAGAAGTTCGCCATAAGCCGCCGATAGGTGCTATGCACTAATAGAAGTGCTATGCACCAGTAAGGTAAATGCTATGCACCATTAGGGTAATTGCTACGCACCACCGTGAGTTTACGGTACAAAGCGGCCTCTCTGATTAAATTTGTTATAGTGCTATGCACCACCGTCCAAGCTTTGACGGATGGTATTCATAACAGTAAAAAATTGGATGTGTGTTGAAGGGAAGCAATCAGTTTAAATTGAAACTTTTGCAACAATTTTCAGAGATGTGTAACTTTTCTTAAAACAGCATGATTATTATATAGACGATTTAGAAAAAAGTTTGCAAAAAGTAACTGAGAGCTTGATACTAAATTGTCAACCTGATTATGATTTCTTAAATGCTATGCACCACCGTCCAATGCTGGACGGGTTCAACTAGTTAAACAATAATTTATTCTTAAAGTAATAATAATATCATACAACTTACCCAGAACCCAGAGTAGCAATAATATTCCGTCTTTAGACGGTGCGGACACTGACTTAGCGATCTGTTCTTGGTGACCTCTTTTATGGGGCCGTCACCTGCTTATTCCGTAGTTACAAAACATTTGTTTACCGGAATAAGTAGGTGACATCGCTACCGGGTGAATAAAGATTCCCATATATTGGGTGATATGCGACAAATTCTTTATCCTTCGCTTGCAGATCCTTAATATTACCTAAAAGTAGAGAATTTGTAACTGCTTTCTGTGATGTTTCTTCCGTTACCACACGGTTGTCGTAGCGGCCCTTTATTTTTTATATAGTTCAATATAAATTAATAGCAGTTCCGTTGCTTCAAGTTTGAAGGTATCTATATCTAGTCTATGTTTTATACTAAAGTATGTGTTTATTGTAATTGCGAAGTTCGTATATTCTAAAAGCAAGTCGTAAATAGTAGGATGGTGAAAATTATGTTCGACGTAATTAAGGATGGATTTTATATTTTTCTTATGTATGTCTTCGAGTATATACGGCAATAAAGTGGGAAGCGGATATTTGTATGATTTATTCTGAAGTTTAAAAATTCTTGTCTAGAGGTATTTTCCCTAAATGACTAAATGTGCAGGAACAACAATTTATATACACCAATTTATTAATTAAACTTAAACACTATTTAATTATTACTAAACTTAGATTGCTATTTATTTACACATTATTCACTTATATGCGCTTCACAATTTATTTGGATTGTCATTACTATCACTCTCGATTTATTTCTTTTGTCACCACTGCCACTGTCAAGTTATTACTGACTGTTCAGCGATCATCTTTTCACTTATATAGTATCCGTCGAAAAAGTCGAGATAAATCTGGAATATTCGAAACGTCGAAAATTGTTTACTATTCTGCGCACCGTTTAATTGCTTTCATAGAAGGCAGGTACGATACACACATTTATAAATACGACGCACACACCGCCGAAATCGGCCGTGGTTAGTCGAGTTGGTCCGTAACACGTACAAGTGTGCCTGATTGCACACAAGTATGCTCGTGTTCGCTACACTGCCCTACCTAAGGATGTTTCGTCCCGAAACATTTTCACTTACGTCTCGCAGGATCATGCCGGAATCTGCAGTTCTCGCCTTCACGACATCCGCTTCGGGAGTAGAAGCAACAGTCCACGGTCTTCTCATGATTGGCCCGATTCGAGTTATTACAACAGACCAAAATGTCCATTCCAGTACGGCGGAACAGGACTTCGTTCATGTTTCGTACGATCCTCCAATCTAGGTTATCCAGTCCAGAGCCAAGCTTCGGAATTGCCAGCTTCTGTACGTTATTCTCTAGAAGATATTTGCGGAGTTCCATTACTGCGTCCCAAAGATCTCTATTAGTCGGTTTATCGGAGCATCTTTCTTGAATTACTAAGGAATAGATATTGCGTCGTCCGTCAGGCAGGCACAATAGTCTTCTTCCCTTTTGTAATTGGTCTTCAAGATGTTTCAATCCGCTAAATTTGCGTTTGAACTCGGACGCGATACTACGGCTCATGCTGAGATCCTTTGAAATCCAATGGGCTAGAGAATATTCCTTAGATTTAGCAAATAGGTCTCGTCGGATTTCTTGCGTCGCTCCAAATCTCCTGTTGACATGGGGCCTTCCTTTATGAACTCTTCGAATGTGGGCTCGGAAGGGATAGTCTTTAATAATCTGGCCTGCGCCACCCCTTGCGCCGGCGAATGGAGACAAGCGATTAAAATAGACTACCTTCGGCATCCCATTGGAGCTCTCTTAATTCGGTAGATCACGTCGTTAATCCTCTTCACTATTTCGTAAGGTCCTTCCCAATTTTGTTAGAACTTAGGTGATAGTCTACGGCGACGACGAGGATTATACAACCAAACAAGATCTCCAGCCTGGTAACCACCTGCTCGCACACAGGTATGCTCGTGTTCGCTACAGTATGTTCTATTAAAGTGGTTGTTACTAGTTCCTGCAAATTATTAGCAAAAACGTCGCTAAATTAGTTTAAAAGTTCATCATTTTATGTTTTTGATCTTCTGTTAGGTCACTAGATACATTTATGTTTTGTATAGAATCTAGACTGTCGTCTTCGTGTATGTTAAAAGATTCTAATTTTTTTACAAGGTAAGCATTTGTCGTGAACTGGAGTCACGGTTATTAAACTAATACGGTTGTCTCAGTTCGATCAGCTTGTTGGCGCGGGGGAAGAGGGGTCTGGTTACGTTGTGACGTAGCTCAGAATGTACGAGCTACGGGCGACTTTTAGTCAACGCCAATAGCGTGTCTGCTACTCGCTTGTAGTTTTCTTTAATAATAGAGTAGGTACTTTTAAAATACCATACTAAAAGTGTTTGATAAACTGAACTAGTGCTTAAGGGTAGGTTAAATTAAGGGATTGTATAAGTACATGCCGTATATAGATAATGTATAAAAGCGAACCTAAAATATTTTACATTTCCATAGCCATTGTCATTATAGATACATAAGCTTGTACTTACCTATTTTCAGTTTTATATAATTGCGATTAATAATGACGCCAGTAATAATAAAAGTAATTCAAAGTAAGTAATAAGTTAATTTTATCAAAATAATTCTACTACCTAAATGCAAATACAATTATAACTGATTCTATTCTAACTGGCAACTATTTATGTTAAAATTATCTGGACAACAATTTTTCTTTTTGTAAAATAATGCAATTATGAATGAAGCTAAATTATCTTCAACTTGTAGACCATTTATAAAATGGTAGGAGGTGGAATACGCTGTAATGATGGTTCTTGTAAGAGCCAACAGGGAAAAAATAAGGACATCTTTTTTTCATTCCCAAAAGATGTTCAATTAAAAAAAGAATGGATAAATCGATGTCATCGAGTCGATAAAATTAATGTAATAAACGCCCGGATTTGTAGCCTGCACTTGTAACCTTCAGATTTTGAAAGAAATTTGAAGGCAAAACTTCTAAACGTTCCCTATAGAAAACATTTAAAATTTCATTGTAGGTTTGTCTCGTACATTGGTCAAAATTACGTAGAATGTTAAAGTTGATTTATTATTCAATATTTAGAAGAACTATTTAATAAATTTCACGGAAACAAGAGAATTAGGGCTGGAAAGAATATTGCAAAAAGAATAGCACGTTTTCTTTTAAAAAAATGCGATACACTATTTAAACTTTGTTCGGTGCACTTTTTGTGAAACATCATTCTAAAGGAGTATAAAATTGAATAAAAACACTGGAGAGTTTCACTTTTAAAGACTTTATTTCTCAACAATATTGTTTCGGCCAAAATCGGCCATTCTCAAGAGAGAGTACAAAGATTACTAAATTTTAAAATATCCAACACTACACTAGGTCTAATACTTTAAAGGTGGGTTACAATTTATGTAGGATTAGTGGGGAGTTGTAGGTACATAGCTCTTTCTGGTTGTTTACTATATTGATGTTTTTATGGATGGTTTTCTTAATCTCTAGGTTTTCTAATAGCGATAATTTCCTACTTTTTTCTATGTTCTTATGTAATATTTTTGTATGGTTTATTTTAATATTATGATTATATAAGGTACAGTGTTCTGCTATACTCGTTTTGCAGTCTTTTTTCTTTATGGAGTATAAATGTTCCTGGATACGTTTTTTAATAGAGCGGCCACTTTGACCTATGTACCTAAGTTGCATCGCAGGTATCACAGAACACTTGATAAATCCCACTTGTCTCCAGAGGGTCTGTATTTTCTTTATTATAATCAATTTTGAGGCTAGGTTGAAGTTATTTGTTTCAATAATTTTAAATTTAGAACATTTTTGTATTTTATATTTATATTTAACTTTCGCGCTTAATTTATCAATAAAACGAATGCTTGCATATTTATGATCTTGAGTATCGTTGTAACTGTCACTGTTATATAATTTTCTTGTAATTTTCTTTTTAAGTTTTTTGTTCAAAATCTTATCTATTGGTTGGTGTGTATAACCATTTTTTGAAGATATATATTTTATAATATCAAGTTCTTTGTTGAATTCTTCTGGGGACAGTGGGATATTACATAATCTATGTAGCCAACAATTAAAGACGGCATGTTTTGTTTGTAATGGATGGTACGAATCTGCTGGAATGATAACGTCTGTTGAGGTAGGTTTTCTGTATATACTAAATTTAATGTTGTTAATGGGTCTAGTAAGTGTTAAATCTAAAAAGTTGATACTGGTATTTATTTCTTTTTCAATTATGAATTGGATATTTTTATCTATTGTGTTGAGAAAGTTTAAAAATAAATCTAATTGCCGATTCGTACCACTCCATGCACAGATGACATCGTCTACATAGCGAAACCATTTGCAGACATTATTTACAAGTGGGTTTTCCTTGGTGAATAAACATTCTTCAAACCATGCCATATAAATTTCAGATAGTACCGGCGATAAAGGTGATCCCATGGGTAAACCATCTTCTTGTTTATAAAAAGTTTCTTCGAATTTGAAATAATTTTGTTCGATACACAGGTGAATTAACTTAAATAAATCTGAGCATTGAATGTTATTTAGTGTGCTTTCTTTTAATTTCTGTTGGATAATTTTTAGCAGTTTTTTAATTGGAATTGACGTAAAAAGGCTACTTACATCAAAAGAGACTAACATACATTTTTCGGGTGGTACAAAATCTTTTATTTTATTGCATAAATCTAGAGAATTCTTTATACTATAAGGTGAAAAGCATTTTACATTATGTAAAAGAAGTTTATTAACTAGTTTTGCTAATTTATATGCGGGTGCAGTGACATATGAAACTACTGGCCTTAATGGTATATCTTTTTTGTGTAATTTAGGGAGACCATAAAGAGTAGGTGCACTAGGGTTCAGATTTTTTAATTTAAATTGATTATGATTATGATCTTTTAGCCATATGTTTTCAGATTTGAGGATATTATAAACACATTTTTGAAATTCGGCAGTAGGATCTTTGGGTAAAATGATATAGCAATTGTTTAACAAAGATTGCATTTTTTGAGAGTAAGATTGTTTGCTGATCAATACTGTTGTTATCTTTATCTGCTTTTTTAATTATAATGTTATTTTTATTGCAAGTTTCTTTAATAGATTTTAAGATTTTATGACTTTCGGTTTCAGTTTTAGATTTTTTGTTATTTTTGGAGTGTTTTGAAGTCTTCGATCAATGTGGTAGCTAATTTATGTTTTAGTGAGTCTGATGAGAATTCGTTGTCTAATTCTAAGTTATTAGTAATTAAATCTAGATCTAAACCTAAATATTTTAAGTCTTTTTTATTAATTGTAGAAATAGGTGGTGAGTATTTCAAGCCTTTGTTGTTGTAACCGTATTGTTTGTGCTGACTTGATAGCTGCTCGTGCTTCTTTTGAGTTGTTTTTGCAGCGGATGTTGATAAAATTCGGTGTGACGAAAAGTTGCAGACATCTCTTATTGAACCATATGTGATTGTTACACATTTTAAACTTTAGTAGGGTTCTTTCGTACATTAGCACCAATATACGTAATCCCGCGTTAGTAACACTATTTAAACTTTGTTCGGTGCACTTTTTGTGAAACATCATTTTAAAGGAGTATAAAATTAAATAAAAACACTGGAGAGTTTCACTTTTAAAGACCTTATTTCTCAACAATATTGTTTCGGCCAAAATCGTCCATTCTCAAGAGAGAGTACAAGGATTACTAAATTTTAAAATATCCAACACTACACTAGGTCTTATACTTTAAGGGTGGGTTACAATTTATGTAGGATAAGTGGGGAGTTGTAGGTACATAGCTCTTTCTGGTTGTTTACTATATTGATGTTTTTATTGATGGCTTTCTTAATCTCTAGGTTTTCTAATAGCGATAATTTCCTACTTTTTTCTATGTTCTTATGTAACATTTTTATATGGTTTATATTAATATTATGATTATCAAGTGTTCTGTGATACCTGCGATGCAACTTACATAGGTCAAAGTGGCCGCTCTATTAAAAAACGTATCCAGGAACATTTATACTCCATAAAGAAAAAAGACTGCAAAACGAGTATAGCAGAACACTGTACCTTATATAATCATAATATTAAAATAAACCATACAAAAATATTACATAAGAACATAGAAAAAAGTAGGAAATTATCGCTATTAGAAAACCTAGAGATTAAGAAAACCATCCATAAAAACATCAATATAGTAAACAACCAGAAAGAGCTATGTACCTACAACTCCCCACTTATCCTACATAAATTGTAACCCACCCTTAAAGTATTAGACCTAATGTAGTGTTGGATTTTTTTTGGCCGAAACAATAATGTTGAGAAATAAAGTCTTTAAAAGTGAAACTCTCCAGTGTTTTTATTTAATTTTATACTCCTTTAAAATGCGATACAGCTGATTCAAGTATCATCCATGAATTTAGTCGCCAAAGAATATTTATAAGAATTAAGTATTTAAATTTACAACTTCAGGAAAAATCTCTGAAACGAAAAATAACAGCGACAAGTTCGAAGACTAAAGAAATTCAAGCGAATTGTCAATTAACGTAATTACATATTATTAATAACATACATGAACATTTTCTTAAAAATACATAAAAGCACCTATTTAAGTATATTTTAATACGATAGAATTAATAAAAGACCGGTAAATTTCAATTATATTTCATGTTGCATTTACCTACTTCGCATATCTTTCCTCTACGCTGCACATTCTGAGATACGTCATCGGCTAGTGCGCTCTGATTGATTGGCGGCAACTGAGGCACCCGTTTTAGTTTAATAACCGTGGACTGCAGTAACTTCTTAGTTTTCACGTTGTTATTTTTAATCACAATTGAGCCGCGATTGTTTTGTAATTTAATATCCTCGACAATGCTTAATTTTTTCCTGAATAGTAAATCATTATTTAATTGAATGAAATGAAATGGACCAACGTTAGCATTTGAAATTACGATATGGCAAGTTTTTTTTCCACCTGTTCGCCATTTGAAATTTTAAATAATTCTTTTGATTTGTTTTGAATGTGTATTCCTCATAAGGAAGCCCGGACTATAAATTAATCTGTTTGTTACTCGGCTACCTATTTGTTAAACGTATTTTAATTTCGCTACCATTTTCATTGTATACCGAAAGAAAATTTTCCCTGAAATTTATTATAGCGGAATGTTGTTGTAAAAATGGTTCACCTAGTAGTATTGAATAATGTAGTTTATCGATTACATATGCCTTTATCTGGAAAGAGTTAAAGCCTAATTTGATTTCGACTTGTTTTGAACCTAATAGAGAAATTTCAGTTTTTCCAGTTGAATATAGAGGTGGACACGAATGTACATCAAAATTTGAGCAAAACTTCCTCGAGATTAAATTTACATTACTACCTGTATCTATAAGACTTTTACTACTTTGTCGTCTAATAAACAGTTTACTGTAAAAGCAGATTTAGGGTATTTAACTTCCGCGAAATTACGGCTCGTTAATCTCGCTGTTTTTCGTTTTGAAGGCAAGAACTCGAAAAGACACGGTATGGTTTAAGGACAAAATTAAAAATAACAATCAAAATTTATGTAATACAAAAAACATTTATTTCAAATAATTTAAAAGTATATTCACATAAGATTAATAAAATGTAATCTTGCCAATAACCAACAACTTTTTATTAACAATTAGGCAACGTTTCGACCGTCAATTTCGGTCATCGTTAGGCTAAACACAACATCAATTACTTTATAAGTAATTCATTATGACATAGAACTATTATTTCTAAATGTTTCGTTGACAACTTCCCCTGATATTTGTATATATATAGTACCATCATGCAGCACTTTTCTACTAGATTTAATTACATTTTCCGTGTTAAAATGCTTTTCACACACAAAGCTAGTTTCTTAACATTTCACTGTTCTGTTATTTCTGAAAATTATATATTGAAATAAAACTATATTTGTGACTTCATCTTTTGGAAACTTAAGGCTATCTCGGGAAAGATTTTTGATCAGCGAATTTTCATCAATGTTAAGGACGTCTGTAAAATTTTCCTTAGATGCCTCGCATTTAATTTTTTTTAAAACAATATAGCAGCAATATCCTCCTAAATACGCAATGACCGGGATTTCTTTCCTCACACTTTCGATATCTAGTTCAGAAATGGTAATGTCAATGTTTAACCAATCTGATTTAAGAGTACTTGTTTCGCATGGAATTTCTTTAGCTGATGTATCTTCACCATAAAAGGAATCAATTTTTATGGAACCAAAACATTTGGATTTTAAAAACATTAATGACTGAATCCCCAGTCTCCTTTCGCTTTCATATAGGTAATTGTCTAACAGAAATATTGTACTAACCCCCAGCTAACTGTCTATATTTTCCTAATCTATTTTCAAGAGGATCAGTTTGAAATTTACCTAGTAAAACATACTTCATGTTTAGTTCTTGAAAACAATATTTTATTATTTCCAGCTTGCCATAAATTGTATGATGTAAAGCAGTAAAAGTTTGTGGCGTTAATTGTTTTGTAAATGTATGAGAATGATTCCAAATTTCCAACCATTTTAACATGTTTTCTAAAAAGGTAATTTTTGGATCACAAGAATTAAAAGAATTTGGAGTGATTTGTTTTTGATATACATCTTCGAGGCGTTTACCTTTAAGTGGTGTTTTAACATTTACTATTTTCCACCAAGTTAATATGATTTGAATAAAAAACAAGCTTCTTCAGAATGGGTAATTTTTGTACCAAATCTTAAGAGCCTGAACAACAAATGGATTAAAAATTTGGAATGCTAATGCAACATATTTTTTCTCAAAATTAGTAGGAAATAGCGATTATAGAGTTAAAGAGTAGTCATGTTTTAATATCTTGTCATTTTTTGTACTGTGAAGTGTTTTTAAACTTTGAAAAGAGGCAAATTTTGTAAGATCAAGTGTTTGAAAGTCGGGATATGTAAGTATTTTGTCAGGTTTTGAATTTTAGTCAATGGACTGAATCAAATAAATACAACAAGGCCTGTCACTTCCTGCAGGATCAGGATAAACAATACTCAACTGCTTTCTAGCTGCAAAGTTGCTCATTGCCTTACTGTTTATTGCATTATTATCAGTTATAATACAAAAAATCTTATACCCAATTTCTTCGAGACCAATAACGGCAGATTTTATGAACGTAAAAAGAATCTCGCGATTAATTTTTGCAACATACATCAATTAGCATGAATGTAAATGCAGAAGTAGCTAACTGATTACTATTGGTTGTAATCCCAACAATATTTCCACCTTTATAAACAACATATGGTTTGATATGAACTTCATCTAACAGCAAAATCCTATGTTTTTCGTTATCTTTCACATGCTTAAATATATTTTTTGAGTAAGTTAAAAATGACCCTTGCTCTTCAGCAGTAGGGTCTGTGAGAACAGTTACATACAGTGTTCAGAGTCTTCGGATGGGGTAATATTAAGCTACTATAATGTCTTAAATATCTATAAGTATGTGGATTTATCGTATTCAATATTGAACATAATATTATAGTGTCTGGTGAGTATCGATATTTTTCCTTTCCCATAGTTAGCAACTTTAGTTGATCACAGACTAAAGTTAAAAATTTAATATTTTCATCACATTTTAAAGAGTTAAGTAAATAACAAGCATGGTTAGTAATTTTTTCAGTATTACTTTTCGCCTTGTTTTGAAGCGAATCTCCCGAGGAGCCCTTTTCATCTTCTAAATCTATTACAGAGTCGATTTCATTTAATAAATCTGTCAACTGATGAATGTTGTTTAAAAAATGGATTTTTTAATTTATTAGCCTGAATGGTAATATTGTGGTCATATAAATACGTTTCCAATTTTAGATCTAAATGTATGACAGCGGAATAGATCGCCCATATACTGGGTGATATGGGCTCTTTTGTATTTTGTTTTCATGCCGGTTGCGATTCAGTCCCGATGGAGTGGTAAGTGGTCTGATCTCAACGCTTGCGTAGTAGTCTTCAACACTCGATCGGCGTCGGTCGTAAAAGAGTAAAAAGTATTTTCTGCACGTAGCCACTCTCTCCAGAACCCTGACTGTAACGAGACGTCTCTACGTTATTTACTGACCCACGCCATTGATTTTGAGAATTGTTTCTCTTTTGTGTATTTTTGAACCTTATGCTTTTTTGATTTGGTTGGTTTGTTTTTAGAAATCATTAGTCTGGTAAGAATTATTTACTTTTGAAATTTTGATTTCGCTATATTGCGTAATATTTTTTTTGGTTCTTATGTCTTAATTTGGGGGGGGGGGTTATTTGGTTTTTAATGAACCTTATGTAAATTTTTATATCTTGAATCAATTATTTTAATTAAGTTCTTATATAAAATTTGGTACCTGTGTAAGAGTGTCCCAGTGAAAACGATCTGTTGGACCTCATACTGGACATTAGTGCGGAGCGAAAAAGGCGGAAAATAATTTTTTGCCGAATTAGATTTTTCTTATATGTGGAAAAGTGGCTACATGTAGGATCTATTTACTGTGAGAAAACTGAGCCTCATACGATTACGTTTTCCGGTGCCCCACGCACTTCAAATTTACGACTTCTTTCTAAATGTAACTATAAAAACTTTTATGCAGCTCTTCGCTTGTGTTAATATAAAACAACCCAGAACTCACCACGTGGAGGTGGCTGCATGTCGAGTTCCACCCACCCACCCTCCTTGCCTATACTGCCTCTTCAAATTAAGGCCTTAAAGAAGTCAGATTTAGTCTCAAATTTTGGCAAAATTTCTCGGGAAGCTATTCTGCATCTAATAAATCCTTCTCTTGCCTCTTGTCCACAAACAGATGATGAGGCTTCTGTAACTAATTTTACACATCTCTCTATAGCCTGGGAATGACAAGGAACATTCAAAAGTGATATTTGGTCTGGAATATTAGCAATAAATTCCTTAAGTTCATTTGTAGAAAATTTCTTAGTGATTGGTGGCTCAGTAACAACAACTGATTGCCAGTCTATTAGATCATAGTATTCATTGGCTTCAAAATTAATATGTGGTATTTTGAACTTTCGTATTTCCGTCCAAAGGATATGATCCCTAGACTTTAGAATCCGCCTCAATCCCAATTCTCGGATGTGAACGCGACAATCGGCAAGCATTGCTAAGAAAATATTCTCTGGATGTGCAAAATATCCATTAATTTGAACGATTTTGTCAACAATGTCTCTCAAATGACATGGCATATATCGTGATCTTTGGATTAGTTTTAGTAAATGTCGTGGACCATATTGAACTTCAGAACGTACTTTAATTGAAAACCATGTTGGAGCATAAACCTTCAAAATGTATTCTGTTAAACATTGCAAATGTTCAGAAGGGTTTGAAGTTGCCACATACAGGCGCAACACTCTATTCGCAGTAGTTAACCACCTTGAGTGAGCCATTTTTCCAGGTTTTGTGTTGACCAAATCCTCCGAAATGTTACCCCTCGATATAGACAAACTCATGTTATACAAATATTTTTGGTCTGTGCTCAACATTTGTAAGTCAATTTCTGGAAGTTCTGTGGCAATCTTTTGAAACTTTGTGACTGGTAATAATTCGCAAGATAATAATTTTCCGATTTCGCCAGAAAACCCAGAAGGACCAGTAGTCTCCCCATCTAAATGTTTGATTAAATGACGCAAAGGTAATTCATTTGCGTGCAACATACAAATGAACTACTGTAATGGCCTTCCTAGATGCATTTCTAGCTTTCTATTTACACCATTATGAATTCCCGTATTAACAGCGGTCCCATCACATCCAACAGCCACTAAGTTCGCCAAATCCATATATTGCTGCAGAAACTGTATCAAATTTTTGGAAATTTCCTTTGCTGTGCCACATGGAACAGTGATATGTCCAAAATATTTAGATCCGGGTTCTGAAACAATCACAATATGTTCTTCGCTGACTGTAGTTCTGTGATTTTTATTCCCAATTGAACACTGAACGAGGATATTATCTTTTCGTCCGTCGAAATAAATGGCTTGTAAAAAATCCTTGTCTTGTTTGGTTCTTAAAGTGTTTCGTGCTCTTTTTCTCTCTCTTCTTATCTTACTTCTATCAATTATTTTACAGTTTCTTCTGTCCAATATCTTTTAATACAGCAGATGCAATAATAGCAGCTGATCTATCAGAAATACCTGTGCGATCGCACGCTTGTGCGAGACTTGGTAAGTTAATACGCATTTGTTTAGATCGTTTTCGCTGTAATTTTGGGCTAGCTTACTGCTTTGCATTATAACTGTCATCAATATGATCTGCCTCTTCACCATCTGACAGTTCCATATCCAGTACATTGAAAGTAGAAGTTGAAGGTAGCGATGTTGTTTCCAAGACTCGGCGCTGTAAGGATCGCTCAATGTTTCGCGTAGCTACCGGATCAATTTAATCGGGATTTTAGAGGTTTTTTAAGGTTTCTCAATTTTTCGTGATATTGTCTTATCATATGTAAAATTTGTTGATCTGTCACCACGGGAATAGACGCCTTAGACCAAACAAGTTTCAGTTCTGCCATCAAAACCTGTGCAATATTAGCTAAGGTCGGTTCTGCTTTATTTTGAACTGAATCAATTAAGGTTTGACGTACATATGCATAGTTTTTCATCATATCCGCATATGTAGGTAACGTATTTTTCCTAAACATGGAAGGAGCCCCAAATACAGGACACTCAATATCTTTTTCTTGTTTTTGGCATATTTCACAAAAAAACTCGAAAATCAAAATTCACTAAATAACGACCAAGGTCGAAACCGGTTGTAGAATATGGCTTATGGTTCGTTGTGCCTATTGTATAGGACGCGTTCCAAATGTGGGATTTGTAATCCTTAATTGTTTAGACGTTACAGGAATTTTACCTGTCTTTTTAGATTGTTTTATCTACGTCTAATATGTGCCTTCAGATTCAATAACGTAATTCAATGCCGGTAGGGGTATTAGCCCTCGGAGAAGTTGTTTCTTTTGTTTCTATTTAGTCTTAATAATTCAAATGTTAAACCTGAAATAAGCACTGCTTCAGCAAGTTTTTTTAATAAAAATAATAGTAATATTAGTAGAGAATCGACTAGATATTCTGTCGGTACTCCATTTAAAGGCTTTCCAAAGCAAACCCCGAAAATAAATACTTGTGAATTACAAGATGATAATTCCAATAACGATGAAAATGATAGCCAAACTGATAATGAAACCGATAATTTAAACGCAAAAACGAACGATAAAGACGAGGGTTAAAACATTAAGTTGCACGTTAGATTTAAATAATAATTATATCTCATTCCCGGAAAGTAATGATACGATACGAATTCATATGAGAAAAGAAACAAAAGTATTATTATTTACTACCGCGATAAATTTATGCGATAGCGAATTAAGTTTTTCTGTAAATAAAATAGTTTTAGATGAAGTTCCCACACGTGTTTTTCAAACCTATAATACAATTAAGACTAATAATAGATTTGATAGATTAAAAGAAAAATTAAGATTGAATCACTTTAACGAGGAAGAATGTAATGAAATACTTAAGCTATGTTACGATTTTTCTGATATCTTTTATTTAGAGGGAGATAAATTATCTTTTACCTCAGTTACAAAACACGAAATTAAGACAACGCACGAGAACACGATACATACTAAAACGTACCGTTTCCCTAATTGTCATAAAGAGGAGGTAGACAGGCAAATTTCGCAAATGCTAAATCAAAAAATAATTTACCGTATTCATCACTAATATGGGTCGTTCCCAAAACGATCGACGGATCTGGAAAAACAAAATGGCTCTTAGTTGTAGATTATAGGAACCTAAATAAAGTCACAATTGCTGATAGATTCCCATTGCCAAACATTGAGGAATATTAGATAATTTAGGACACGCACAACATTTCAGTACTCTCGATTTAACGAGTGGTTTTCACCAAATCGAAATTCATCCTAACTCAATCGCTAAAATAGCATTTTCAACTCCAACAGGTCATTTTGAGTATTTACGAATGCCATTTGGATTGGCCAATGCACCCGCTACTTTTCAGAGAATGATGAACAATGTTCTTGCCGGTCTTACGCCTACCCAGTGCTTACCTTATTTGGACGATATAGTAGTATTCGGTAACTCACTAGAAGACCATTGTAACAAGTTAAGGAATGTATTAAAACTACTTCGTTATCACAACCTTAAAGTCCAACCAGATACATAAGTGCATTTTTACAAAGAGAAACAGAATTCTTAGGACATATAATAACGACTAATGGTATTAAACCAAACCCCAAAAAGATCGATGCCGTTAGTAAGGTTAGATAGCCGGTTATGAAACAAGGATGGGAGAGGAAGGTCGGTACGCGTCACTTTCTCTTTGCGAAATTCTCCAGCGCGGAGGCAAAATACAGTACTTTCGGCAGAGAACTTCTGAACTTCACTTTCACTTTGCGAAACTCTCCAACGCGGAGGCAAAATACAGTACTTTTGGCAGAGAACTTCTGAACTTCAGAACCATGACAAGTGCTCCCCCAGACAGTCCCGCCATTTTTCCACAAGAATTCAGTGCATTCCGGCAAGGACAACCTCGAAACGGTACAACAAACCAATGAGGAACTACAGTCCGACCGCAATTCAAACAACTCCGTATTCCTACAACCGATCCGCATTCCTGGCTCAAACTAGGCTATTTCCTGCGCCATTACCACTGGAACGACAGTGACCAACGAGGAAGCCCCACAAAAGAAAACCACCCGCACCGGACAACGAGTTCGATTTTCCCAATACCTTCAAGCTTTAACACTGGGAAGGGGGTCCTGTGGGAACACTCAGTATCGATCGAAATACGCAAATTAATACACTCTGTACAGCGGAATCTAAATTTTGCTGACAGAGAAATTTGACAGTTCTGGCCACTAATTAGGTCAGAACCAAATACACATACTAGCGTAAACCGCTGACAATGGTATCGCCATATAATCAATGTAAATGTTTTTTGTATAAATAGCTGTAGTTTACTTCAATAAAATTAGTCTAACTTTGACTCGCTCCTCATTGGAATCAACGGCTCTTATCAGAACCAACCTCTCTGCACGCTCTTCATATGTAAGCTGCAACACGCTACAACATGATATTTAGAAAATACAACAGCATACTCCCCCCTCCGCTCTCCCAACCAACCATTCGCTCCAGTTTACTATATATAGGGTATTGTATTATCTGTATTTACCTCTCGAGACGTTAGAATTTAACGGAAACGCTGTTAAATTTAACGATTCTCTATTTTGATATAAATAAAAGGTTGGTAGCCTCATGATGTATTGAAATAGTTGACGTCTTTGCTCAGTTGTAGTATACAGTAAACAGAAGAGCGTGTGTGTATCCTAGATCTCATAGACTAGACCCGACGTTTCGCAGAGGTATGAACCAGTCACCACACCAGTTTATGACATCGTAGTGATACTCTGTGACAAAAAACAGGTGTGCGTTGGCAATATATTCGATGCAACAGTATCGTATCTTGGCCGTACAGCTTTCACGAAGACGTCAACTATATCCACTTTGCAACCGGTTAAAGTTTAAGGAACTTGTCTGCCTGAAAGGATTAACGACAAGTGAAACACAAGAAAGGTTCATGTTGAACGAGTGAACCGTACTCGTGCAGAGATGTTTGCTACACAGTTGCGGCAGCTTAAATAGGAAGAAGGAAGAGAGGAGATGAGTGGGGATGACCTAAGAAGTGGGGTAAGAGTTGCGTAGGATTGGAAAAAGTAGATTATACAAGCCGATGTTTCGAATGTGTTACAGTCGAAACAGGTCGGAAAGGATGAGAAAGAAATAAGACGACTACAAGAGTGTGAACTCTTCGGTAGAATAACTTTCTAGGTCGTTGCGGACTTGTTCCCTATCACACCATGAAACGCAAATGTAGCACTGCAAGGTATGATACTGTGAGGACTCATAAAACAAACCGGTCTTATCGCAGAGGTATCCTGATCTGCAATTAGGACAAGTTCGGTTTACAACATCCGGGGAGTAAGTTTTGCAGCTAGTAAAAAACTCAGAGGGTTCCATAAGCCGACATGAAAGGCAAACGAAGCCTTTCGTGCTGGGACATAGCTGAAGACATTGCTGACACTGCAACTTAGTGGTAACCTTGAAGATGATAGAGGATTTGACCACCTGTCATAACGGTTGTACAGCAATGATAGCATGTCCAGGTAATGAGTAATTGTTTGGGAGGAGAGTACGTTGTACTTGGTTCATACACATGATGTTGCTATGAGGAAGGTTGGAGAAGGAATGGTGTTGTGAACAGAGAGTGAATGATTTAAATAGGGAGAAAGAGGGTTGGGAGAATGGTGGGGATTCAGATGGGGGTATGTAGTGTATATGAAAGAGGAAGATACTGTTGGTTCGATGTAAAAAGTGTAAGAGAAAAAAATTTATTTATATATTTACCCCAGTTTTCAACCCCGCCTTACCTATACACAACCTGTCTCAGGAAAGATAAATTCATCAAATGTAAAATGCGATCATTTTTATTTAGAACAATGTTTTCTTACAATTTTCTGAAAGGTTGCAACTTATACTATCCATTAACCTAACCCGGTTTTTCTTTTTTGTTTAAAATTTTTTGTTGATTTTTTGTTATGTAAATTTCATTAACGTTTTTGTGTGTTGGTTTATGAAATGTTTTTTATAAAAGTTTTATATGAAACTAGCTGGTCCAGCGAACTTCGTACCGCATAAAATTCGATTCTTCAATTTTTTTTTAATACTTATTCTGCTATTCGGGACACCGGCTCAGCTAGTAAGATAAAAAAGAAAAAATAAAGTTAATAAGTCAATAATTACATTATGTATTTCAATACCTTACAATATTGGCAAACTGTGTTCATAGGTCCAATAGCAACACAGTTGTAAGCACTGTAATTAATTGACATGTAACAAAAAGCAGCTCGATTCAAACTTGCACCATCATTACTCGAATGTCGCGCTTCACAGGTCTGTCTTAACCGAATTCTTGCACGTTCATTGCGATCTTCACGTTTCTGGGCAGTACGATTAGACTGATAATTAATTTGATTCGTTGCATTTTAGGTTCTTCTGCCTAAATTTGTCCGCCGCCTTATAGGAGGTATATTTAGTAATTCTCACACACTTTTTTAATTTTATAGAAAATTGCGGCTTTTAGATTAAGTAATATTATATATGCACAGCAAACAGACATCTAAATTTCAAGTGACGTTTTACCACAGACAATTTACATTTTACCATACACAATTTGTTTTGAGTAATGTTACCATACTAACGTCACTCGATTGTTTTTCCTCTCCGGAATATGGTAATATAGAAAATTGTTGTTTTTAGACTTTTTCTAGCAATTTTTTAAATTTTTCTCCCCGTAAGAACCATCCTCGTACTTCAAGAAATATGATAAAAAGAATTAGAGAAATCGATTCAGCTGCTCTCGAGATTTGCGCTTTCCAACACATTCAGCGATTCATTTTTATATTATAGATATTCTCTCGCTGCTTTCGCATGTCTCCCGTTAACTGGTATATACAGGGTTATTCACGTTATACGACACGGAAGATTACGCCTATATTATTCGTTTTGGAAAAAAAATTATTTTGGAGATAGATAGAGATCTATAAGCGGTACATTTTAAAATTACTTTCATAATGTACAGGGTTTTCTAAAAACGGTAAACATATCAAAGTTGCATTTTTTTTAAACGGAACGCCCTTTATATTTTCACATTTTTGGATTGTATGATCAAAATAACAGTGAGTTTCATTAAGGTTTACCTTATCTAAACCTTAAGGATTTTGAAGTATTTTGAATTTTGTGAAAATGTAGTAACAATTTTAAAGTTTAAATTCTCAACATGTATTTTTGCTTTTAAAACCAAATTTGAACTGAGTCCTATTAATTGATTGAGTTTTGTGCTGCACTTGTGAAAAATTGACTAATGTGTACAGGGTGTCCAAAAATTGTAGTTAAATAAATAAATACAAATTGCATTTCATTCTGAAATTGTGCGTTTTTCTTGAAAACCTTAACAGTTAGCAATAGGAAGGTAGAATAGTATTCGATAGGGAATTAAATTCTACAACTGATGCTGACATAAAATACAGGGTGTTCCATTTTAAATAAACAAGTTGTTGCCTGTTAAACTTTGTATTTATTTAACCACAATTTTTGGACACCCTGTACACATTAGTCAATTTTTCACAAGTGCAGCACAAAACTAAATCAATTAGTAGGACTCAGTTCAAATTTGGTTTTAAAAGCAAAAATACATGTTGAGAATTT
Organism: Agrilus cyanescens; assembly: GCA_947389935.1. Classification (NCBI taxonomy): domain Eukaryota; kingdom Metazoa; phylum Arthropoda; class Insecta; order Coleoptera; family Buprestidae; genus Agrilus; species Agrilus cyanescens. The sequence goes on from OX376704.1 coordinate 8,949,791, forward strand.
AAACTTTAAAATTGTTACTACATTTTCACAAAATTCAAAATACTTCAAAATCCTTAAGGTTTAGGTAAGGTAAACCTTAATGAAACTTACTGTTATTTTGATCATACAATCCAAAAATGTGAAAATATACAGGGCGTTCCATTTAAAAAAATACAACTTTGATATGTTTACCGTTTTTAGAACACCCTGTACATTATGAAAATAATTTTAAAATGTACCGCTTATAGATCTCTATCTATCTCCAAAATAATTTTTTTTTCCAAAACGAATAATATAGGCGTAATCTTCCGTGTCGTATAACGTGAATAACCCTGTATATACCACTCCTCTGCACACACGTCTGCTCCGAAGTCTGTCCGATACAAAACAGGTAACCTACCCACTCCTCTATCACTAAACAATCTCTATAACGAACGGTTATCGGACCACTATGTTCTACAAACGAATCCCATGTTGTGTACTTCAAATTCCCCTTCTCTCTCCCATTTTCTTACACTATTAAATTTACCTCAACCAACGGTTGTCCTCAGTCTTTGTTGAGAAACGTCCCTTGCAACTTGTCGATATGATTCGTTGTCCGGACTGTCATACCTCCTTTACGCGATCTGACAATTTAAAAAGACATCAAAAAGCTTCATGTCGTAAACGAGCGCAACACGAAGCTACATCGTCTATACCGAGCAAAAAACCCAACTGTGCTGCACCTGGGACGTCCACCGACCGCTGGTGTGACACCTGTAAAATTTATGTTCTACAAAATTCATTCAACGGTTATGTGCGCACCTTACAACATAAACAAACCTGCTGCTCACCTCTGGAGGAAGTAATCTGTTTCCTCTGCTTTGCTTTCGCTAACAGGATAGCTTCGTTTCGTATTACGACAGCGAAGTACTTCTTATACTGACTTTTTTAGTGATGTCCTCGACAAATGTTTGCGTGTTGTACGTAATCAGATCCATCTCCACATTTCAATCTACTGCTACTCGATGATGATCAAGGCAAAACTCATTACTGTTGGATCAAGAACATGTTTGGTTTTTTTCTCAACAGCTTTCCAAGATAGGACATCGCAAATTCTTATGTGATGGTTGCTTACAATACTTCTCCACTTTAGTTCGGCTGCATCGTTATCAACAGTATGACGCAACCGCGTCTACACCACCCTTTCTAACGAAGAATTCATTATGGATAAGATGGGTAGGTTCGTCCCCAACCACATTTTAAAATTTGAAAACTATCACAAACGTATCAAAGTACCCTTTGTTATATATGCAGACTTTGAAACCGTATTGCAGCCAATTCAAACACTCGATCAAGACGTTTATAATGATCACCGATATTTGAGGATCATAACGCCCATTCTACCCCTTACAGATGAAGAAATGCATCTCTACTCGGAGACCACTTCTTGCAATATCTGCGAAGAACCTTTTCTAGACGACGACGTGCGGGTCCGCGATCATTGTCATTTGACCGGTAAAGTTCGCAAACGTGCCGCTCACTCCAGATGTAATTTAAATTACAAACTACCCAACTTTGTACCTGTCTTTTTTCATAACCACTCCGGGTACGATTGTCACCTATTTATAAAGGAAATGGCTGCGAACGATGTTAAATTTACCGTAATCGCCCAAAATAAAGAAAAAAACATTTCTTTTTCTAAATTATTACGAGTTGATGCTGTACAAATCGATACAGACGACTCATCTGAAAATGTGTTTATCAAGATTAGATTTCTCGTTTCTTTTCGTTTCATGGCTTCTTTTCTCGATAAGCTATCGGAAGAACTAGATTCTTCTCAATGTTTGCAGGTGAAAAAGTACCTTCCAGATCCTCAACAATTTGAGCTTGTGCGACGGATTGGTGTTTTCCTTATTCCTACGTTGATGATATTTCTAAGCTTGATGAGACAATGCTTTCGCAGAAAGACGATTTCTGCGATAAATTAACTTCCGATGAGGATTATGAACGAGAAAAAACGGTTTGGAATACGTTCTTATGTTCAACTCTTGGAGAATATTCAGACCTATATTTAAAAACAGATGTTCTTTTATTAGCTGATGTATTCGAGAATTTCCGAGAAATATGTGCTGCTACATACGATTTAGACCCGGCTCAATATTATACAGCTCCAGGGCTTGCGTGGGATAGCATGTTAAAGTTCACTCGCGGTAATTTACAAATTCTTACCGATATGGATATGTTAAATTTTTTTCAAAAAGGGGTACGTGGAGGAATAAGTCAATGCGTTCAAAGAATGCATTTCGCTAACAACCCTCACCTCCCCGACTACAACGCCTCCGTGTGAGTCAACTCTTTCACACTTTCATTGGCTAACCGAAACCGAAATTGATGAAATAAATGGTCTCTCGTTAGATGCTTCTTCAGAATATGGTTATGTCTTAGAAGTCGATGTTCAATATCCCCAACACCTCCATGACTTGCATGCTGATCTCTCCTTTTTAGTTGAAAATATTATTTCTCCTGCTAATGTTAATGGTAGAGTTAGAAAGCTCATTCCGAACCTTATGAATAAGACAAAATATATTGTTTACTACCTACCGTTGCAACAAGCCCTACATAATGGATTAAAATTAATTAAAGTTCATAGAGTTATTCAGTTTAAACAGTCTGACTGACTTAAACCTTTCATTGATTTAAATACCCGAAAACGGAATTTGTCTGAAAATAAATAACAGCGCGTTAGGAAGGACGATGGAGAACGTTGATAAACGAAACTGGTTACTCATTGGCAAAAGTCAGGACGCTTCCTGGGAGCTGAGAATTTAATTGCTAAACCCAATTTAAAAATTCTAAAATATTCACAACAAATTTCGTTGCTATTCAGATGAATAAATTACGTATTGTTTATGATAAACCTCTTTATGTAGGTTTTACTATTTTGGATTTATCTAAAGTTGTTATGTATGACTTCTACTACAGGTTTCTTAAACAAAAATATCAACAAAACGTTACTTTGATGTATATGGATGCTGATTCCTTAATTCTTAAAGTGGTCACAGAAAACTTTTATCGGGATATTATCGAAAATATTCAACACTTTGATACTTCAAATTATCCGCGCGATAATAGTTTCGATATTCCCATTACCTCATCTGTGGTCGGTAAATTTAAAGATGAGTTCCCAAATAATCCCATTAAAGTATTTTATGAAACCGGAACTAAAGCTTACTGTGTCGAATCGGTTAATCAAGTCGTTAAGAAAGCTAAAGGCGTTAAGAAAAACGTTATAAAGTTACATCTAGGTATTGACGATTACCTTCGCGTTATAAGGGACGATTCCACAATTCTAAAAAGTATGAATATTTTCGTCACCGACCACCACACTATGTTCAAACAAATGAAAGCTAAAGTAGCTCTTTGCCCTAATGATGATAAACGTTTCTTAATCCCGAAAGCAACTAAGACGCTTCCTTGGGGACATTATAATATAAAAAAAGTCGGAAAATTCGATTTCAAAGCAGGATAGTAAAATCGATCGAATTATTCAAAATTTTCATCAACCGTATACCGACAACTTAACCGTTGGGGAATATTTTATTCAAAAACTGTTTCAGGCTTCCTCACTTCCCAACGAATCTATTGATACTGTAACGACTTTTCTAGTTTAACTTATTTATTTAACGGATATTTATTTACAACTATTTATTTAACACTTAAACACTAATAGAATACTTAAACACTAATAACAAACTTATTTATATAACCAGGAAAATGCGTATTTATATCACTTGGTATATCGTAGTTTGGTATTTATCATACTCGTTCGGAAGCTAACTGTGAACTATTGTTACTGACCACGTCAACAAGTATTTATACAGAAACCGAAAGTTCCAGAACAATCGCGAAACCTTCTAAAATTTTCTCGACTTCGTATTGTGTTCATTTTATTTATGGCCTTGTTTATTGTCATCAAAACGCCGACCGACGCCGGCATTCTTTGAGCTCCGCTTATCTGCTGTCGGATCTCGTCGCCGCTCTCGTACACATATACGCTCGTTACACTGCCCCCTCATTAAGGGTGATCCGTCCCGGATCACATTCTGCCGTTCCTTCAAAGGATCATGCCGGTACTTGCAATTCTGTCCCCTAAGGCACCCAGTCGTCATATGGAAGTAGCAATTCACCGTCCTTGGCTGTGCGGGATCTCGTTGGGGATTGTTAGTGTATACCGTTATTTCGACGCCGCTCCACCGGAACAGGACCTCCAACATGCTTCGCACCACTCTCCAGTTCAGTCCATCCAACCCACATCCTATCCTTGGCATGGCTAATCTTGTGGTACCAGTGGATAGCAGTTAGTCGCTTAGTTCCACCAACGAATTCCATAACGAGCGGTAGGTGGGTTTTTCAGACGACGCCTCCTTAGTGACCAGGTAATAAATGGATCGGTTCCCGTCCACCAGACTTAGCACTTTCTTTCCATCTCTATGTTGGTCCCGCAGCTTTGACAACCGGTGGCAATACCGCGATCCATTCTCAAGCCTTTGGCCACACAATGAACCAACGAGTCCGAAGCAGTAAATAAATCTTCGGATCTCTCGGAGGTGACATCGAATCTGGAGTTAGCATACAAGCTCGGCGTGGCCATAAACTCGTCATACTGGGGATCCGGAGAACGAGCTTGCATAAGCCTGATCCGTGCTTCTTCGTGATTGTCACCGACATATGGGGCCAAACGTTTAAAATGGACAACCTTCGGTTTTCCATTTGGTGTGCGTCGAATCCGGTAAATAACGTCATTTATTCTCTTGACGATTGTTTATGGGCCTTCCCAGTGCTGCTGTAGCTTCGGCGAAAGACCTTTACGGGGCTGTGGATTGTATAACCACACCATGTCTCCCTCCTGGAAACCTCCATCAGTGGCCCGTATATCGTATGTGTCCTTCATGCGATCGCTAGCTATCTGCATCCGGGAACGTACTTCCTCATGGATATCGTCAAGTCTTCTGCGAAGATCACTAACGTAGTCACCTCCCCAGATTTAGCGGCGATCTCTTGCCAGGTCGGTCGTCTGCCTTCATTCTTCCATCTTCGGAACAAGCTCAGGACCGGATCAGAACCCTGTTCCGTCTTGATGTTATCAGGATGCCATTGTTCATCCGTGACGGTTATTCTCCGGACTTCTTCATGTTCCTCCAGGCGCTTGCAGTACTTGCAATTTTCGGAACATGGTCTTCTGGATAAGGCATCGGCATTCTTATGGCTATTTCCAGCTCGATGTTTTATGTCGAAGTCGTATCCTTGGAGCTTTTCTATCCAACGCGCGACTTGACCCTCTGGATTTTTGAAACTCAGTAACCACCGTAAAGCAGCATGATCTGTTCGGAGCAGGAACTTCCTTCCATACAAGTACTTATAAAAGTGCTCCACGCTCATTACTACTGCCAGTAGTTCTCGTCGGGTTACACAGTAGTTTCGTTCGGGCTTGGATAGGGTCTTGCTGAAATAGCCGATTACTTTTTCGTCTCCGTGTTGTATTTGTGAGAGTACTGCGCCTAACCCAACATTGCTAGCGTCGGTGTCCAGAACAAATTTCCCCTCTGGTATCGAATTAACTCAACACGGGTGTGGAAACGAGAGCTTGCTTTAACTTTTCGAAGGCAGGTTGGCAGTCCGGTTCCCAGCAGAATGGTCTGCCACTTTCGGTTAGTCGAGTCAATGGCTTGGCAATATTGGCAAATCCAGGATTCTGCGGATCGACTGAAACGCCGGTCTTCGTGACTACGTGCCCCAGGTAATTCACTATCTCTTGATATAGCTGGCATTTCTTGGGGCTTAATTTAAGGCTGACATCCCGCAGCCTTCGATGTACCTCTTCCAAGTTTTTCAGGTGATCGTCGAAGTCTTTTTCGATCACGATTATGTCGTCAGGGTATACCAGGCAAGTTTTCCCAATCAAGCCGTTCAAGACCGTCTCCATGAGTCGTTCAAATATTGCTGGTGCATTACACAACCCGAACGGCATCACGTTGAACTGCCACAGCCCGGTTTCGATCGAAAATGCCGTCTTCTCTTTGGCCTCAGGATCCAGGTCTACTTGCTAGTATCCACTTTTCAGGTCTAGCGTTGAGAATATTGTCGACCCCACGAGCGTGTCCGATGCGTGGCAAGGGGTAGCTGTCTTTCTTGGTGACATTATTTAGCTGGCGGTAAACACAGAAGCGTGTAGATCCGTCCTTCTTCTTGACCAAAACTACCGGCGACGTCCACGGGCTGGTCGATGGTTCTATTATTCCATCCTTCCGCATATCGCTTATGATCTTTTCGGCCTCCTCCTTTTTGGCCAGTGGTAGTCTCCTCGGTCTCTGACGGATGAGCTGCGCTTCGCTAGTGTTGATTTTATGGACGACGATGTTGATTCGTCCTTTCTTGCCGCTGTCTAATGCGAACACGTCCTGGTATTTTTCGAGGAGTTCCCCTATCCGACGTTGTTCACGTTGATTACGGGTTTCACCCGCCTCCTTGTACAGTTTTAACAACGCCTCCGGAATACCTTGTACTTCGCGCATCCCTGAACTCATACTTTTAACTTGTGGCATGGCAGTGTCCTGGGCGTGTAACTGGAAGGTTTCGCCGTTCAGTATCACATTCTTTCTCCGGAAATTCAAACAGAAGTCATATTTGCGAAGGACGTCAAAACCCAGTATTACATTGTCCTCTATTTCTGCCACTAACACGCAGTGTTTAAAAGACGTTCTTCTTTCGTCCCTGACTACTACTTGTTCTCCAGTGGCGGTACGAAGCTTCCATTGCGTTGGCAAAAGTTTACTGGGCTTGGTCAATATTCCGGGCCTTATGATTGTTCTGCTAGCTCCAGTATCCAGCAGAAATGAACACTGTTTCCTATTTATGAGTCCAGTGAGAAAAAGGCTGTCAGTTCGGTCTTTCATTGTCTTAGTCAGTGCTACTAAACCTGAGTTACTTCTTCGTTCTTGCAAGCGCTTCTTACGTGTCCCAATTTCCCGCAGTTCCAACATCGTATTGGTCTCGGTTTCTTGTTTAATCTTCCCACTATCCTGCTAACTACTTCCTCTAGTCTGTCTTCGTATCGACCGTCGGGCTCCTCCCTTAGCTCGCGCACTCTACCTTGCCGTAGCGATGCCTTTAACGACGTCATACTCCAGTGCCCGAGCCAACGTGTCAGCGAGTGTTTTTGGCCTGTCTAGTCGAAGTCGCTGTTGTATGTCGTCATCCCTCAACCCATCGATGAAAGAGTCGATAGCCAACTTTTCTAGAGTGTCGTCGGGAGTACCTGGATACGCAAGGCGGACCAGACGAGCGGTTTCGGCCTCGTATTCTTGCAAGTTTTCCCCTGCCTTCTGACGTCGGTTTCTTAGCTGCACGTGACTGACGCTCGTCATATGTGCCTGACCATACCGCATCTCTAACTTCTTTACTAGGTGTTCATAGTCGTTAAACTTCTCGGGTGGTATAGTATCCAAAATCTCCACGGCGTTACCATGCAGCGCGCAGACCAGCTCGGAGGCTTTATTTTCCAACGTCCATGCGTTCGACTTCGCGGCCGTTTCAAATTTCTTAAGAAAAGTGGTCCATACCGTTTTTCCGTCGAACTTAGGTGGCTTCGTATATGCTTTCGATGAAACATCGTGCTCATTCTCCTGTTTGACACTTCTAGCTTCATTATCGATCTGTTCGGATATTGTCGTACATAGAAACCTTTCTTCTATTTCTTTAATTCGTGAATCTATTTCTTGAAATTTTTCTGCAAAATTCTGTTCTGTTTCAGCCAATTTTGCGTCGAATTTTTCTAAATTTTCCTTCAGTTCTTTTTAATTTTCGGTTAATTTCTCTTCCAGGTTTTCCATTTTCTTTTCCAGATTTTCTTTCAATTTCCCTTCCAATTCCATTGAATTGTCCTTTAATTTCTTTTCCAGTTTCCCTTCCAATTCCACGTCAACAAGTATTTATACAGAAACCGAAAGTTCCAGAACAATCGCGAAACCTAAAATTTTCTCGACTTCGTATTGTGTTCGTTTTATTTATGGCCTTGTTTATTGTCACCAAAGCGCCGACCGACGCCGGCATTCTTTAAGCCCCGCTAATCTGATGTCGGATCTCGTCGCCGCTCTCGCACACATATACGCTCGTTACACTGCCCGCTCTCGCACACATATACGCTCGTTACAATACTATTTATGAACATCTTATATAATATTAATAAGTTGGTGTATTATATGTGTATATGTAAATAATGTATCGATGTTATATTTTACAAGTTTATACCCAATAGTAATTATACCCACATGTCCGTTTAAAAAATAAAATGAAAACTTTACATCGCAGCTTTGTCATCATCTAATTTATTAGAAACTGCATTTTTTCCTGAATACGGAATGAAAACACTGAATATTTTAGCTGTTACAATTTATTTAGTCAATAACATTAACAATGAATAAGTTTTCTTATAGCCTTCAATATTAGTTGATGGCCATTTTCCAGTCAGGACCTCTTTGCCATCCAGGAGCCTTTTCCGTTCATTCTCGTAACATATTTTCTTCTATCCACCTCATCACTGTCTGATGCAGACCGTTATTGTTTGGACATAAGGAATATACAAGCCGGAACAAGTTGATGAGCTTAATACACTTTTCCAAATATTTCGGTTGTGCATAGTACACTATATCCATTATTAAATCATCTACACACTTTATTAATGTTACATACGTTTTCCTTATGTTAACGATGGAGAATCTTTTGCTCCTAGCTAGAACTGATCCGTTTGTTATCATTTCCCTTAGAAAATGTACATCATTCCGCGTGTAATTATAACTGGTTTTGTTTAAAATCCCTTGAACTTCATCGCCGGTTATTTCCACTTTTTCACCACAAGCCTTTAAAAAATCATCAACGAATGTGTCACACCGACGTTTTATTTCGAAAATGAAAAACAAAACATCAAACGATGAGTCTTGCGACATTGTTAAACATTTGAACACCTTCTTTGGGACTTCTACTTCCAACTTCGAACACACCACTTTAACTCTATCTAAATCAATGGATAATGATAATTGATAATGAGGACTTGCCTTTCCGCTTGATACAACTCATATGATAAGGAATCCATTTTTCAGAAAAAATCGATTTCTAAGTCGTCTGGTCTGGCTCGCTATCCTCGTTTACTAAACAGCCTGATATTACAAGTTTATCGTATACACCTTTCAACTCAAATTCTTACACTACGTTTTCTAACTATGAAGCTACCAAACGTTTTCTCGCAGATAAGAAACCCTCTTTGAAAAATTTCACTTCAATTACATAATTTTCTACCAATACTACGTCTTCAACTTTCAATGCGGCAACAAGCGATTTCAACTGATGACACTCGCCATGTCTAATCTTATCTATAATAATTGTTTGAGAGAGGGGGTAAACAAATTGTTAAAAACGTTTTACCATTTATTAATTCAAAAACCTATGACCATATTACAAACCTTTCTTTTATGAATCCAGCTATTATGAGATTTATCCAACCCTAACCATTTTACGTAAGCCATGTCACCTCTACGTCTTAATACTCGCTCCACTAAATGTCTGCATGTGCAGCTTTCTGTAATTCCACGCCATAAAATCCTCCTTTTATGTATTCCCCTTTATCATCCTTTAGGTAGTACATAATTGGATCAGACAGTTTTATACGAGTTATTGTGAATAGTTCGTTGGACCAATTCGGTGTATAACCTTTGCTAAGCAATTCACGATATTTGCTTATTCGTACTCGGTCTCCCACAGTAAATCGAATTCTTCGTAAATCCACCTTTTTCGGATTGTTGTAAATCTTCTCCAAAAGTATTTCTTCGTTTCGTCTTTTGACTTTGCTTGGTTTCATTCCGATAGTTCTGTGAACCTTATTGTTATAGTCGTTTACTATATCTTGTAATATATTCAACCATTTGTAGGATCCTTGTAAACTGAAGCGTTGCCACATTTTTGATTTTGGTGTTCGATTTACCCGTTCCACAACCGACGCTTTCTTGGTGCTGTACGTTGAGTAATTGTTAATTTTAAATTTTTGCATAACTTGCTTCACTTGTTCGTTGTAAAATTCTTTTCCGAAGTCAGTTTGCGTATTCTTAGGAATAGGTTTACTTCTTTTGCACATTAACTGTAAAGCCCTTCCAACATATTCACCTGTTTCGCGTTTTACTGCTTGAGCCCACACAAATTTTGAAAAAACGTCTATTACAACCAAAATGTATCTGACACCTTTATTTTCTCTCGCATACGGAATCATTTCCACTAAATCGGCTTGATGAAGTTCATCTAATCCTTTAAAAATCACTTTACGCCGTGTAAAATTAATTCTCGCAGGTTTATGCAGTTCTTTCACTAGTTCTTCTTTCACATTTAACATTTTCCTTATTATGAAGAACTACATTGACGGAGCTGTTGTTGGTTTAGAACTGCTCGATTTTGCACTACCTGTTCCTCTTTGTTGTTGTAGAGTATCTAGCCTTACTTTCAGCTCCTTTGCTTCCTTTTTTAGTGATTCCATCATTTCCACTAATTCCTTTTTCGGATCATCTTTCTTTTTATTGGTTCCTTGAATTTCATTCTCTGCAAATTCCTTAACTTTTTTACACTCATCCTGAATCGCGATTTTTATTTATTCAACACTCGCGTCTATATCATTTTTCATCACTTGCACAATTTCCATCTTCAATTTCTTCGATACTTCTTCATCCCCTTTCCTAACAAACGCTTCTACATCTTTACGCTCTAGTTTTATTTTTGTTGAAAAGACGTCCATGATTCCGACAGCATTCTTTTCTATTATATCGTTCACCTTGTTTGTTATTTCTTTATCCCTGTCAGTATTATATTCTTCAAGTTCTCTTTCCAAATTTTAAAAATCGCTACCTCTATATTATCACTAAAAGTTTTAATCATCTTTTCACCACTCTTGGAGACAGCTGTTTTCCATTCTTCTCGTAAATCCTTCATCCTTCTAACACCTTCACTGACAGCACGATCCTTTACATTTTCACACTCGATTCTGATATGCTCTTTTGTTAACTGATCTTTCTCATCAACATACATTTTAGTAGCTGCATGAAACCCAGCGGTAGGCTCGTCCAAATGTGTAATACGTTTATTAGCCACATCAACGAAATACAACACTTTATCGAATGCTTGTCTAATATCGGTTACATCATCTTGCGATAACAGACGTTGCACCTTCTTTTCCAAAAATCGTACATTCACAGCATCATGCTCCTGCTGAGGATCGCCGATTCTTGTTAGGCGGTTATGATTGAAATCATGAACATTTCTGAATGCTTGTGAAAACAATCGTTTTTTTTTCTAACCCACGTCCGAACTTATCAACCGTCATTGTCTAACTAATAAACTTAACAATTTGTTTATACGATTATATTGCACTCACGCAACTCTTCTAAAATTGATTGAATTTTATTTTCATGACTTGTGTTGCCTGCCTGTTGAGAAGCAACCAATAACTTTAAACGATCACACAACTCATTAACGTCATCAAAATATTTGTATTCGATCGGTTTTTCGTTGTAAGTCAACATCGACAATCCTCCACCTTTAGAAAATTACGATGTTTGCTGTCTTAACTTATACATTTTAATATATCGGCGTAGTCTTTCCTTTCTTTAATCGATGTCGGATATTCAGAACATAATTTGAAGAGTAGCTCATATAATTCCACAGTACCTATGTATTTAAATTTTCCATTGATTACAACGTTTAGTCCGTAAAAATCCAGTTCAGAATCACAAATAAAAAATTTATTTGTGGCCCATTCGTATCGAACTTTATCAAGACGGAGATTTAGCACGTCAGTGTTAAATGTACCACCTTCATAGTATTTAATAGTTCCTTCTATGTAGTCTCGAGGTAGAGAATCGAATTCTTCCAAATATTCAGCAAATTGAGAGCTATTAATATAGTCTATTTACGTTTTCTTTAATTGTTGAAACTCATCATTATCCTGGTCTATGTATTCATGACCCGTTGTTGGGTCACTTTCATAAACACTTTCTTCCCTTAAGAATGAAGGAGCACCTGGTAGTAAGGTACCTGGAGCATCCGAAGGGTCAAGCTTTCTAATTTTTATTGGTGTTGACGAAGCTGGAACGTCACCTTTCGACCAATTACTCACTTCTGGCTTTAATTCTTTTTTGATCTCTTCACTCAGCTCAGATTTCAAGTTAAGAAGCGATTTTGTAAGTGGTTGATATGCTTGCTGCAACAGGAGATTTTGTCCTGCTGTCGATTCTTTTAACATTTGCAATTTCCTCTTTACAGCTTTCCCAACTTTGATTAGTTCTTCCTTTGCTTTTAAATCCAAGCTCTTGTCATGGTTGTCTTTTAACAACTGATTTCATTTATATCACTTACATTAATATATATTTATCGAATCCTAAGCGATATCTTCCCTCATTTATACCAAAATCCTTGTTTATCACTATAAACCCGAACTTCTCTTACCAACATTCTCCACAAAAAAACGTGTTTGAGATTTAATTCGTCTTGTTTAAACAGTACAATTAAATTAGCGTTATCTCTTATTAAATGTTTAGGGATCTGAGCATATGTTTGATTCAAATAAAAAGTGTCGATTAAGTTATGTCTTCGCATGCTAAAGTATTCCCTTATCTTATTCTGATTATCTTCCGCAACATCATCAAAGATGAATACAGAATTAGGTCTTGCCTGTGATAGACCGATTAGTTTATCCGAGTCTCTGTAAGGAAAATAACCTATTCCAGAAATTGGTTGCGACAATTCCGTTAAATACTTATATTTTGTTGATACAATGACTTTGAATAAACATATACATTTGCAAAACCGTAAACCGTTTGGTTGCTCCAAAAGTTCCATAATCACATTTGTTTTTCCACAATTTGAAGGTCCTGCAACGATACATCTTATTGTTGATGGTAATAAAGGACCATGACGATTTATTTTCGAAGGGATGTTGAAGTCACGATTGGTTATCGGTAGAGCAGATGGATGTTGTACTATCCGCATGTTTATTCATTAATAAAAGATTTCGCTGTGTATACACGGATATATAAATTTAGTGTTACCATTATTTATATAGTTAGTTGGTTCGTAATAGTGAAAGCACTCACACCAGACCTGTTACATGAAACGTGGTGTTCTGAATAGTGTTATAGATAGATTACCTTTTGAATTACATTTACCAAGCTATAACTTTTGTGGTCCAGGGACACGATTAAACAAACGATTAGACCGAGCTGATATTGGTATAAATCCTCTCGACGAACATTGCAAATTACACGATATTGCATACACAATTTCGCCCGACATTTCGCAACGTCGAAGAGCAGACAAGGTTTTAGTGCAACAATCTTTACAAAGACTGACGTCATCAGGCACGTCTATAGGTGAACGTTTAGCAGCTTTAACAATCGATTCCGCTATGAAGGCTAAGACGAAACTTGGAATGGGACATAAAGGAAGGCATCGACTACGTCACCGTAAAAAAGGCGGTTCGATTCCGTTTTAGAGAATAAATACGAGAAAACGAATAAGAAAAGGAGGAGTTCTGCCGTTTAGTAAACTGCAAAACTTGCTCTTAAGAAAAATAAGCCGCTCCCTTTGTTGGATGCTGCTAAAATTGCGTTAAATCAAATTCGGAAACTTGGAAAGCAATCTAAATATCCTAGAATCATTCAGGCGGTTTTCTACCGCTAATTCCTATTTTTGCTGGATTATCGGCACTTGGAGCTCTCTCTCTCGTGGTGCTGCTGGGATAGCTAAAACTGTAAAAGACGCTAAATCAGCGCAGCAGCAACTAGAAGAAGCTAAGCGTCATAACGCTTCCATGGAAGCCATTGCTCTAGGAGAAAATATTTCAGTGAAACTTAATTGTAACGGCTCCGGTTTATACCTCAGACCGTTTCAACAAAAAAAAACACCAAATTCTTCAAGAAGCTACCTAATCATCCTCTAACAGATTTAGATTTGTATAATTATATTCATCAATTACAAATTCCACATTTCCGTGGAATTTCATGCGTAATGAATTACCAAGAAAAGTTAAAAGGTGTGAATGTGGAATCGTTAATTTAGACATGGGTAGTGACACACATTGGACAGCGTATGTTAAACGAAACAGCAAAGCTATTTACTTTGATAGTTTTGGTGATCTCCGTCCACCGAAAGAACTAGTTAAATATTTACAATCTACTGGACCTTGTGCTATCACTTATACCTATAATCGTGTTCAGAATCCCATCAATTTTAACTAAGACTAGTAGCGCCATCTTTAATTTATTCATGTAATGTCTTGGATGTGTCAAATAAAAAGTTAGTCGTTAACCGAAAGAGCGTGTTTTAATAGATTATGGGCTAATGTCCTGATTTTCTAAAGTAATTAGTATTGCAGTTTAAGAAAAACGCTTAACTTTTCTGTAGATAATGGCTTTAAACTATATACAAAGTGTTCCCAAACTGAAAGGGAGGGAAAATTATGACGAGTGGAGTTCCGCGGCAGAAAATTTGTTAGTGCTAGAGGGCATGATCCAGTACATTAAGACGCCTGTGCCCGGTACAGAAACAAAGACTGCAGACGATGAAATGACTAAAGCAAAGTTAATATTGACTATCGATTCAGGGCTGTATGTTCATATTAAGAAAACGAAAAACTCGTTTGATCTGTGGACAAAGCTGAAAAACATGTTTGATGATGATGATTCTGGAATACAGATTACCACAGATTCTATAAAATCGAAATTCATCGATTTGGAAGTTTCTTTAAATTTGGACACCAGTGGCGCTGCATTCGCTGCAAATAGACCATACTCTAAGACGCGGCACAAC